>SJYA01003306.1:164479-174588 GCA_006410615.1 Neotragus moschatus | reverse complement strand
TACTGAATTGCTCTGGTCATGTCACCTAACCCATGACAGCAGTGCCTCCATGGCAATGACCCTGAGGTGGCATAAGCCACTGATAAATGGTCTCTGTTAATTGGCCCAGCAATCTGTTCCTTCCATGGCCCACACCCCGAGCTATTTTTAACATGCAGAGATTTCATTTGGCAGACCAGACAGTGAGTCTTTCTTCTTCTCTTACTCATATTCATTGTCCCATCAAACTCTCATTCTTTTCCACATGACACCTGTCACACAATTAGATAGAGGATGTATCAACCAGTCAGCAATTGCTTCATAACAGATAACCACAAGATCTCAGGGGCTAATAACAACGAACATGTCTCTTTTATTGTGGTAAAATACATATAACATCGAATTTGCCATGTTCACCACTTTTAAGTGTACAATTCAGAGGCATTCATTACTCTCACAATGTTTTGTAACCTTCATTACTACTTATTTCCAAAACTCTCCACACCCCAAATAGAAACTCGGGACCCACCGAGCAAGAGCTCACCATTCTCCCCTCTTTTTAGCCCCTGGTCAGCTCAGTGTACTTTCTGCGTGCATGAATCTGCCTATCCCAGGTATTTCATCTAAGTGGAATCATCCGACATTTGTCCTTTTGTGGCTAGAAATTGGCATTTCTTTCTCACACATCTGAAAACTGTTGAAGTTGCTCCGCTGATCTTGGCTGGGCCTGGCTGAAAGAGGCAGACTCAGTGCAAGCCTGCATTACAAGTCTCTCATCCTCTTTGGACCAGAGTGTGGTGTGCTTCTGCTTATGGAAAGAGTGAATAAGCAAGCAGGAACACACAAGGCCTTTGGAAGTGGAAGCTCTGACCTGGGATCTGGCATTCTGGCCAGTCTGTACCTCTTCTTTTGGCCAAAGCCGGGCCCTGGCCAAGCCCAAACTCTAGGGTCAGGGAAGAAAACACCACTTTCCAGATATCTGACTTCATTAAAAGTGCTATAACCTTTCTGAGCCTCATTTTCTTATCAGTAAAATGAAGATAATAATATTACCTAGCTTCTAGGGTGTCATGATTATTACTGAATTGCTCTACAGTTGCAGTATAAAATTGCAAGTAATATTATTGTCATTCTTAAAATATAAAGAACAGAAAAGCAACAAAATCCAACCTTGGTTCTTTGTGCTTTTCATTGAGAAAAGAATTTTAAATTAGCAGAGGATGCTGGACACCTTCGTGGAAACTCAAAATGGGATTTAGATTTGCAGGCTAAGAAGGCTTATTGGAATTCGATGAAGCAATAGCAGTCATTTTATCCATTGGTTTTCCTGCTGTTTTTAGCAACAGAACCCTTTTTTCAATAGAACTCTAACCCACAGTCTCAATGCATAAATCAGTGGAGGAGTTCCGGTTGAAGAAACNACCTTCGTGGAAACTCAAAATGGGATTTAGATTTGCAGGCTAAGAAGGCTTATTGGAATTCGATGAAGCAATAGCAGTCATTTTATCCATTGGTTTTCCTGCTGTTTTTAGCAACAGAACCCTTTTTTCAATAGAACTCTAACCCACAGTCTCAATGCATAAATCAGTGGAGGAGTTCCGGTTGAAGAAACACAGGGTATACAGGGCTCTTCCCACTGACGTGTCCCTGTCTGAGAAGGGTTGCATGGAGCACAATTTGGAAACTAGTGATTTAGTCCAAGCTCCCTGCTCTTACAGAAGTAAGATGTATATTGATGTATATATTGATGGACTGCAGCTTGTTCCAGGAGCCAGCAGAATAGAAAGCACTTGGTCACACACGTAGAAGAGTAGAAGAAATAAGGTAAAGGAAAACTATCAGAATAGAATTTAAGACATAGGAATATCACGAGCTCTGGAAAGAATGATGGAGCCCCATAAAACAAGGTCTTGGCCTGAACACGTGCATACCCTATGACCTGGCAGTTCCACTCCTAGGAATATACCAAACACTAATGCCTACATATATTCACCAAAAGACATACACAAGACTGTTAATAGCAACACTATTCTTTGTGACCTCCAATTGAAAATCACTCAAATATCCCTCAGTGGTAAAATGGATAAGGAAATTGTGGTACATTCACATAGTGGCACGGAACAACTTGGATGCATCTTAAACACAAGTGAAAGAAGAAAGGAAAATCGTCTATGCTATGTGATTATATTAAGGTAAGTTCCGATCGGGGATCAAACTATTCTGTTGTGTTTGGTGCCAGGATAGTAGTTTCCTGGGGGCAGGGGTGGACATACATTGGATGTAGCCTCAGGTTTCTCAGTCTCAGCACTACTGACATTCTGGGCCGAAATTTCTTTGTTGTAGGTGGCTGTCCTGTGCAATGTCGGATGTTAACAGCATCCCTGGTGTCTGCCCACTAGATGCCAATAGCAGCCACCCTCATTGTGACAACCATAAATGTCTCTCGACACTGCCAAATGCCCTCCTGCCATATCCCAAATGCCTCTCCTCTGCTAGATACTCAATACTTACTGAAGGAATGAATGAGGCGAGAATCATTTAGTATATTATAGATGTGTAAAATAATTTTTATCGCAAGAGATCCTGCTGCCCTTTTTTTAATCTTTAATGCAAGTACCAGTTTCATCCATTAAAGATTCTTCAAAGGCCAAAGATAGTATTCATTCATAAAGAAAAAAGAAATGAATTAATTGAACAAAAAGTTTAGGTCAAACCAAAACCAAATATTATTATGCAAATAAAACTGTTAGTAGTAGCAGTTTACAAAGTCAGAGTGCCTAACCTGAAATTTTAGTGCAAAGGTTTAAAAAATGCAATTTAAGAAAAGGACTTGAAATGATATAGTTTCATTAGAATGTTAATTTTGATAATCACTGCATCATTTATATGGATTTTAACCCAATAGCCTAATATTCTTTGAAAGAAAAGCACAGCTTAAGCCTTTAATGCAATCTGTCAAATGTGAATTGGACTGTTCAAAGAATTCTGGTCTCTCCCTAGGTTTATATTCAGGTCATTGATTGTATGTAAACTATTAATTCTAAACCTAAAATTATAATGTGCTTTAATCCTTTCTCTAGCAAGTTCAAATACATACCTCCAACAAGGTAACACCAATCGTGCCTTCAAAATTCTTTTTTGTAGTGAAGCATTTTTAGTCCAAGACTCTGATTGGATCTTTTCCTCTCCCCTGAGTTTTTAGTTCTTTTCCCCACTACCCCAATCTCCAAAAGCCCATAGTTAATGTTACAATTGTGCTAGCCCCACGTCCAACAATTAGAGCCTCCTTTTCTACATTTCCACTTATGTAGGACAGATTTTTTTTTAAGTGTCCATTCCAGATATCCTGTGGAGTCATTAGATTGGATACTGAACCTTCTTTGATAAAGGAGCCATGTTCAATTTCAAATCCTTTTGACTCCTTTGGCTGTTTTTTTTAAAAAAAATAGTTTGCAAACTCTTCATGGACAGCTGATGCTTCAGTTTTCTGTCACCACCCAACAAATGAAATGGCTTAAGAAAATGCTTTCTTATCTCATGATGCTGTGGGTTGACGGGGCTCATTCACATGGTTCTCACTGCTGTCACTCCTGTGGCTTCAGTTCAATCGACGCTGGAGCAGGAGCTGGATAAAGATTTGTTTGGACTGGCTATCCAAGGTGTCTCTTTCACACCTGTGTTGTCACGTGGACTTAGACAGCCGACACCACTGTGTCTGACCAGGCCAGTTTTCCTCTCCCCACGCTGCTTCTCCACAGGGCTAGCTTCCTCACATCATGGTGATGGTGGGGTTGCTGAGCTTCTCTGACAGCTGGCTTCTCACAGAGTGAACGTTCCAAGATACCCCTGTGGACACTGCAGGGCTTCTGGGATTCTTCTAATCAAGGCCTGGAAGTCAAGCAGTGTCACTTCCATAATACTCTATTTGTCAAAAGTACATCACAGAACTAGTCCAGATTCAGTGGGAGAAGACTACGCAAAGTTATATGAGTCCCCCAAAGCGTGGTTCATTGAGGACCGTCTTTGGAGCCTCCGTACAGATGGGAAAAGATAAACAGTATGATTATACAGTTGTTCAGGGCGAACCCTTTAGCATAGTACTTAATAAGAATCTTTCCTTAAATTCTCTTCACTGTTGCTTTGGCTACCAAACTTGTTCTCACTTCAAATCTGTTCAGTCACTAAGTCATGTCCAAGTCTTTTACGACCCTATGTACTGTAGCCCGCCAGACTCCTCTGTCCGTGGGATTTCTCAGACAAGAATACTGGAGTGAGTTGCCATTTCCTTCTCCAGGGGATCTTTCCGACCCAGCGATTGCACCCGAGTCTCCTGCATTGGCAACCAGATTCTTTACCACTGAGCCACCAGGGAAGCCCCTCAGATCTTTTAGTATCTGCTTAGTATATTTTGGTGCTCTGATATTGGGTGCATATATTGGGTTGGCCAAAAAGTTCACTTGGATTTTTCCATTACATCGTATGGAAAAACCCAAGAGAAGTTTTTGGCCAACCCAATATGTTTATGATTATTATGTCTTCTCAATGAATTGATCCTGTTTATCATTATAGTGATCTTTTTTGTTACCTTTTTAGCCTTACAGCCTATTTTGTCTGATATGAGTAAATTACCATGCTCTGTTTTGGTTTCTGTTTACATGAAATATCATTCTCCATTCCTTTACTTTGAGCCTTTGTGCGTCCTTAAAGCTGAAGTTCATCTCTTGTAGGCAGCGTATGGTTGTGTCAGCAATATCACCCCTCATTCAAGGAGAAAATGGTAGTGAGAGACATTATAGAATTCGTAGAAGGCAAGCCAGTGCTCCTGGAAAAGTGAATTCTATGATTCATCCCCTCTGTCTTTGCTGCCCTGAAAACTATGGTGGCTTCATTATGCCTGTTTCCTTTCTCTGCATCTCTTGAACCTTAGTAATAAAATGACAAGTAATGCGGCTCCTCCTCTTTGCAGTTATGGAAGTAAAGGCAATGTGCAGCAACAGTGCAGAGAGTGTTGATGTTTCATGAAGTCCATGACAGATCACAGTTAATGTGTTGACCCTGTTTGCATGATTGATTGTTAGCTGTTTCCACCCTCTCCAGCTAATGGCTTCGGTACCTGTTAGGAACTGATACAGAGGATAATTGCAGTCTCTGTTGAGAATGGTAGAAAGGCCAACTGGATGAAGCATTAAACCTCCATTTCAAATAGTCCTGTGGTGACTTTTCTGAAACAGAGGGATAATGTTATTTCCTCCAGCTTTGCCAGCAACTGACTTTATATTATGACTAGTCATCAGAAATCTGTTTTGTTTTTTTTTTTTCATATCTCCAGGTTCAGGTAAGAAGAGAAAATACTGGGTTAGCCATAAAGTTTGTTCAGATTTTTCCATAAGATAGTACAGATTAACCCAAACAAACTTTTCAGCCAACACCTAGGATTGCAATGTTATTCTGAGAAAAGCATCATTGGAGAAATACTGTTTATCTGTTCTTTCCATAAAGAATGACTGTCCACCAGCAGCGAGTTTAAGGACTGAGATGTACTAGCTAACTGAAAAGGATATTCTTCTATCTTCTTTGAAAAACTCTGAAGTTCAACAAGAAGAAAGACTTATGTGTACTTAGAAGTGAGAGTTCAAACACCATTTCACTGTGCCTTACCACCTTTCTTTCCAAATAAAAATACTGCTTATCAGTCTTTAGAATTATGTTAAGATGTGATTTTACAGTTCACAAAATCTTTCATATATCACCCTAAATTACCTCTTTATTTTGCCTTTTAAAAGCCTAACTTTTCAGCCTTCATGAATTGATTCCTGACTTCTACTGAAGAAGTTGAAAATCATATTGTTCACTTGTTTAGACCGTTTAAAAAAAAAAAAAAGACTCCTCCTGAATTTTGACATGGAATATATTCTTTATATTTTCGTTTGTTTTGCTTTTGCTTCATTTTATTCTGTTTTCCCAATCTTTGCGGAAGTCTCATTGCTCTTCACACGTAAATTCATGTTGATCTCTGTACTAGTTAAGGAAATCTGTTTATTCGGCCTATGAGGGAAATATACAATAGTGCGTGCCAGTGTGATTATATACTGCAGTATTAAGATCATGTAAATATCAAGTGGGAAAGTCAAAGAAAGGTGTCAAGCTATTCTGCTCTAAGAGAAAGCAAACAAAAACTTTAGCTTCATTGTTGAAAGAGATTTTAATACCGAAAACCTCATTAGAATCTGAGATTCTTCACTTGCTACAACAGAATCCCATCCAATGAAATTTTAAAAAAAAATTTTAATTGGAGTATAGTTGCTTTATATCCAATGAAATTTTAAAATGGGCTGTGTCAGTTTTCATTTGCTATTATTTTCTCCCATTCTCAAGGCTGTCTTTTCACCTTGCTTATAGTTTCCTTTGGTGTGCAAAAGCTTTTAAATTNAGAGGGATGGTACGGGGAGGGAGGAGGGAGGGAGGTTCAGGATGGGGAACACGTGTATACCTGTGGCAGATTCATGTTGATGTATGGCAAAACCAATACAATATTGTAAAGTAATTAACCTCCAATTAAAATAAATAAATTTATATTTAAAAAAATAAATAAATAAAATACAGGTCAGATCCTGATTAAAAAAATAAAAATAAAACTGCTTAAATAAAAATAAAATGGGCTGTGATGCCAAAGAAGGACCTGCAAACACTGACGTTGGGTGTCCCAAACATGTTTCAAGGGATTTTCCATCAGAAAAATCTAAGAAAAGACTTTTGTTAAAAGAATGAAAAGAGAAGAATAAAATGGAAATTTAATAAGAGTGTTTTAGGGTAGATTAGACTATATTTTCCTGTGCAGGTCAGCACTGCGATATAGGGATTAAAGTGATATTTTCACAAATTCGATCATTTTAAAAAATATTGGCACTCTAATTTGAGATTAATCTTTAAGAGTAGAAAATTCACTTGGCAGTCAGTATGAAATTGTACTTCTCTAAATGTGCTCCTAACTGGATTTGTTTCAAGTCCCTAGCTGTTTTAAGCCTTCATAAAAAGAAGTTATCTGATTACTTGAATGAGCCATTTTTCATTCCAAATTCTAATTTGTCTGTTGTGGCTATTTTTAAATGGCTTCAATCTTCTTTATTTTCTCCTAGGATCTTAGGGTTAGGAATTCTAAGGAATTCAAAACATTACGGAGTTCTTGTCTGGCAGATTATAATTAAATAATTATAGGTGAGAGAAAACAGACTAAAAACACATCCCTAGTTCTAATGGTAAGTAACATATTGAAATATTTTATTTCAATTGAGACAGCATCATTTACTCATTAAGTGGTAAAATTAAAATCAATATAGGTTATGTTTCAGATGAGTAACAGGGAATTACTATCGACACAGAATTTAAATGCTGTAGATATAATAGATGTATTTTGGAAAATGGTTTCCATTTTCAAATTAATAATGTATACTGAGCAGTGCTTCTTTCTGACATGCTTGACAGGAAAATATTCTGTGTAAGGTGAAGTTATACATGGACACTACCTTTGAGACACTTACAGATTAATTGGTTGTGAATCTTTCTTTGTTGGTGTTGCAGACAGAATCTCAGATGGCCCCATGGATGATGCCTGTCTCTTAATGTTCATAATTTGTGTATCTCCCTCTCTTTTAATGTGGGTGGTACCTGTGATTTGCTTCTTGCCAAAAAAATATGGCAAAGGTGCTAGGATGTCACATCTGTGATTATGTTACATAAAATTATACCTTCCATTTTGCCAAAGGATTTTGTCTCCTTTTCTTTTGCTGATTTGATGAAGCAAGTTGCCATGTTGAGGAGGCCCATGTAACAAGGACCTAACGGTGACTTCTAGCCAACTGCCAGCAGGAACTGAGGCCCTTGGTCCAACAATCCCAAAAGAAACTATTTAATCCTGCCAAAAACTGTAAAAAAGTCTATCTGGAGTTGAATCTTTCCCAACGGAGCTTTCAGATGAGACCTTAGCCCTGGGCAGCACTTGATGGCAGTCTCATCAGAGAACTTGGATAAGATGACCAAATTAATTCATACTCATATGTCTGACTCATAGAAACTGTAAGATAATAAATGTGTGTGTTGTTTTAAGCTGCTAAGTTTATGGTAAGTTGCTATGCAGCACAAAATAACTAATGAAGCTGGCTTCTGTGATAGGACAGAATGCTGATCCACATCATAATGCCCAGATCCTGTGGCTCTGCAGAAGTGATTCAGTTAAGGATGAAGCGGTTTTTCCTGAATTATCCAGGTGGACCCAATGTAATCACAAAGGCCCTTATAGGTGAACAAATAAGGCAGGAGACTCAGGGAGAAATTGGAAGATGCTACATTGCTGTTTTTGAAAATGGAGGAAGGGGCCACAAACCAAAGAATATAGGAAGCCTCCAGAATCTGGAAAAGGTTCCAGAATGAATGCAGCCCTATTAACACCTTGATTTTAGCCTAATGAGGCCCATTTCAGACTTTTGACCTCCAGACTTGTAAGATAACCAATTTGTGCTGTTTTAAGCCACTAATTTATTACAGCAGCAATAGGAAGCTAATGCAGTCTACACTTATTCTGTTAGCATCTAACATGAATAATGAGTCTTTCCCCAGGGGTTTGTCTGCTCCTAACAGACTGTACTGGAGCTGTGAATATTTTTTTCTTTTTCTGGAAATGAACAAATTACAGATACAGTGCCAGTGAGCATTGCTCTAGGGAAAATGAGCATCTTTTCCACAGCCTCGTGGGCCCATTCATTCTCCCCCACCCTACCACACCAGACCCCTCATTCTTGCACTTACCATTTTATTGTTTCTTCTTCAGATTTTAAGCACTCACTGTCTTAGTTAAGGACTGTTTGGATTCAAATAATCTGATCTATTCAAGTCAGTTTTAAATAAAGTAAAGTTGGGAGTAAATGTAGCAGTTAGGTCTCCAGATAAAATTGTAAAGCAACTGTTCTTTTCCCTCTTTGCCTGTTCAGAACAGCTCTCTAGGGCCAGGTCTTCATTCAAATCTCAGGCAGGTCCACAAACATATTAAGCATGTTCAGAAAATTTCTCCAGTCATTCGAATACTTATAAACACGACAACTTTTACTCTGTCATCAATATGTTCATTTGTCACATGATAGTCAAAACTGCCAGTGCCACAAAATTTCTCGCTTGCCCCTATTTCCAACCTGGGAAGCCTGCACTGTGTTAAGGGTCATTCCCCAAGATTCTTCTCCAGCCTTGGCACCTTCCACATTGAAATGAGGACAGGACAGTGAGATAAAAAGCAGGAAATTCTCACTATTTTGACACCAAGGTAATCCAGTATTGACTTCTCTATCCATGGAAGATCATGACGGTTGACTTATAGGTACCTGTGCAGATTTCTAGAAGGTTTCTCTGTTGGGTTGTTCCAACTGCAGGTCCCTTGAATCAGATAGTACCCAGTGACTGGCTGTGTCCAACACTCCTTAGCTTCTACATCTTTCCAATAAGGCCCTCTTGCCCTTGAAGAAGCTCAGTTGAGCAACGCCTTCATTAAATGACCCCAGGGCACCATATCTACTGTGTCTTCCAGATATCATCACAGGAATTGCACACTTAGAGTCTGTCTTTGTGGAAGGGTAATAATCTTTCAAATGTAGCCTCTGCTCTTTGGCCATGTGCTGCTTGCACTGGCCTTTCCCTGTTACCTTTGTTTCAGTTAAGTCATGATTAATACCTCAAGATGAAAAAGAGTCCCAATCTCTGGTTTTAATCTCTCATTTGAAACAATGGCATGTAGAGGTGACTGGCATCAGGCCTCAGCTGAACCTGCCTCAATCATTGTGGCATTCTCTAATATGTGAACACATGTGACTTCCATCTTTTTTTCCTTCTAGGATTAGAATCCTAAGGGACCCAAAGCACTATGGAGTTAATTCTTCTTGTCTGGCAGGTGATAATTAAGTACTTACAGATGAGTGAAACAAAAAATAAAAGCCCATTGCCAGAACTGACAACAGATATCATATTGAGATATTTGACTTCAGTCATTTTATTGATGTAAAATGATGAACAACCAGCCCTCAGGAATGGTGGGAAATAGGCCTGCTCAGAGGACCCTGGCATCTGTAACCTTTCCTCTTATTCAGTCA
>SJYA01003306.1:148638-164307 GCA_006410615.1 Neotragus moschatus | reverse complement strand
ATTGTGACTCAGCTTCCAGCTTTTGTCTGTATCTCTTAGTTCTGATTCTGGAGAGAGGACATCCAGTGGCCTCATTCCAACACTTGGGTCCAATCAGCTGTGCCCCCAGGATACGTTCTGAGCCCATTGCCTACTGGTAAGGGCTCTGGAGACAGCCTTGGATAGAGCAGGCCAGGCAGGACCAACAGGCACACACCACAGCTACCATACTCTGATTCTTCCTGCCATATCGTTCCATGGCACTCGGTCCACACATTCACATGCCCACCCTGCTAGAGATGGACGCCCACCTTGCCTCCAGTGTTTCATGTCCATGCGTCCCCTGACTAGGAACGTCCTCATCCACTTTCCCTCAGAGGCTAGTGGGAGGATTTCTTTGGGATATAAACCAGACTGGAATAGTCAGTCCTAGTGCTGTGAGGCTGAAGTTTGCCTAGGTGTGCCAGACTGCTCCCCAGAACTGCTCCAGGAGGCTCCGTGGCCACCAGCCATGCACTGTCATTTGTCTCATTCACCAAATTCTTATTTGATTACACTGTTGTTCTATTATTCCATCTAATGGGAACACGGTCTTGCCACTCCAGTTAGTGGGGCTTTCTGTCAACTCTTGGCAACTAGGAATTGATGGGATCAGACAGGCCTTTCCTACCATCAGCATCATCCTAAATGTTCTGATTCTTCATCCAGTTCTTGAGTTCTAGTCCCGTTTTTCTTCCTCATTGATTTCTCTTCTTCCCCATCCCCACTCCCTCCATCAGGGCCCAGCCGCCACTGCTCCTGTGGGAAATCACATGGTCCTCCCCAGGCAATGGGCTATAATGAGGGGTTGAAGAGTATTTAATGCTAGAAGTGCAGTTTGTCGTGACTTCTCCAAAGGAACAGCACCACAATAGATCCTCTTCTCTTGAATCATTTGGGCTGCTGCTGCTGAAGTCGCTTCAGTCGTATCTGACTCTGTGCGACCCCATAGACGGCAGCCCGCCAGGCTCCCCTGTCCCTGGGATTCTCCAGGCAAGAACACTGGAGTGGGTTGCCATTGCCTTCTCCAATGCAGGAAAGTGAAAAGTGAGAGTGAAGTTGCTCAGTCGTGTCCGACTCTTCACAACCCCATGGACTGCAGCCTTCCAGGCTCCTCCGTCCATGGGATTTTCCAGGCAAGAGTACTGGAGTGGGGTGCCATTACCCATCATTTGGGCAGGACGTCACAAAAGCAGGTAATTAATTACCACCTAAACTATAGAAAAAGTCAGCCCCGGCTCAACATAATGGCAACTGACCTTTCTCCTACTCAGTATGAAAAAGGAACAAAGGAAAGAAGAAAAACTATTGCAACCTATAATAAGATTTTTCCTCAAAGGATCAAGTTATTTGAAAGGTTTGGATTACTTGGGTAAAATTAAATAAACCATGACATTGTATTACGTTGTCCTGCTCTTGGCTACACAGTGTTCACTATGGCGAACAATATTTCCCAACGAGTGCCCTTCTGAAATGTTTATCTGCTCAAGATCCTAGGCATTGTTACCTTAGCCTTAGAAAGCCACACGGCATGGGAAGTC
The DNA here is from genome assembly GCA_006410615.1 of Neotragus moschatus. NCBI lineage: Eukaryota > Metazoa > Chordata > Mammalia > Artiodactyla > Bovidae > Neotragus > Neotragus moschatus. Next base: position 162,748 of record SJYA01003306.1, on the reverse strand, counting down.
ACATTTGCTGGGATCCTGTTTTTACATAAGAAACCTATGATGACATTTTTCTTTTCCTGATGCTGACCCTAAGAAGATAATGATATTCAGTGAATTGATAGCATTTAAAAAAATCTATCCCCTTCCAGAAAATTGCACAGACATTTTAAGCAGCTAAAGGAAAGTCAGAAGGGGAGAATCAATTTTGAGAGACTCAGTCGATGCTTTTAAAATCTGACCTTCCTTCAGCGAGTTTTATTTTAGGGCCCTGCTGTTCAGTGTTGCAGATTATATCACCCAATATAAATCGAACAGGAGGCTTTCCACTGGGTAAACATTTGATTCTGGTTTTCTCTGTGGTCTGAAAGCTCACTTCTGAGCCTTTTGAATCTTTGCCCTGGGAGTCCAAGAAACATTCGCCAACATCACACATTTTGTTTCAAAAGAGCACCGTCACCGGTAGAGCCCAGGCTCTGTGCATGTCATAAATACTTTTTTTCCTCTCTCTTACAGAAGCTGCAAAGAGTCGATACTCCTCACTGTTATTCAGCCTTACCCTGTAAGTGTCCTGTGAGTAAAAGTGCCTGTGTGTGTTTTCTCAGATTTCCAGCCTCCTCCTCCCACTCCACTCCAGGGAATAACAGCAGAGAGAAATAGCATGCATTCATAGTACCAGTTCCAAAGTCTTGATTATATGTATTTTGTACTCTATGATAGAAACCCTTCATTGGAGAGAAAAGAAAGTGGTGCATTTCCCAAAAATCTTGGAAATCAGCTTTCCAGTCCTATGTGCCTCTCATATCTGGAAATGACACGAAACTCAAGAATTTCCTTGTGATTCTTTCAAGTTTCCACGTTAAGAATCACAAGTCTAAAGGGAATATCTAATTGTAAGAAGTTAAAGCATGATTATTTTCCTTATCCCCATCTAAATAATTTGGTGGGATTTTAAAGTTGAGAAATAACTGGAATATGCTGATTGCTGATATATCCCAGGAAGCAGATGATCAAGGTTGTGGGAGTAATTCCAGTGAGAAATAACTGTGATCTGAAGTAGAGTAATGATGAGAAGAGGTGGATGGATTTGAAAATATCTTGGACTTATACCTGATGGGCCTTAGTAAATGGTTAGGACAAGTATGAAATTTTAAAAAGTATAAAATAATAAAGATATCATTCAAAACAACTATTTACAATAGCTAGGACATGAAAGCAACCTAGATGTCCATCGACAGGTGAGTGGATAAAGAAGCAGTGGTACATATACACAATGGAACATTACTCAACCATATAAAGAAATGCATTTGAGTCAGTTCTAATGAGGTGGATGAATCTAGAGCCTTTTATACAGAGTGAAGTAAGTCAGAAAGAGAAAAATAAATATTATATATTAAGACATATATATGGTATCTAGCAATGGAGGCTCAGACAGAGAGAACAGACTGTGGACACGGGGTAGTGGGGAAGCAGAGGGTGGGACAAATGTGGAAACACACACACTACCATATGTAAAATAGATGAGCCAGTGGGAATTTGCTGTATGACTCAGGGAGCTCAAACCAGGGCTCTGTGACAACCTAGAAGGGTGAGATGAGGTGGGAAGCAGGACGAGGTTCAAGAGGGAGGGGGTATATGTATACCTATGGCTGATTCCAATTGCTGTATGGCAGAAACCAACAGAATCTTGTAAAGCAATTATCTTTCAATTAAAAGTAAATAAACTTTTAAATATATATAATTAATAACAAAGCATAATAATTTGGTGCAGATGTTGGACAGTTCAGTAGGTTGTCAGAAGGGTGGAGGATGATTAAAATTGTACTGCCTTGAGTTCCCATGATTTTTTTTTAAACAACTTTATCATGGTGTAATTTGCATATCACAAACTTCATCCATTGTAAGTATATAATTCCATGATCTTCATAAAGTTTATTGAGGTATGCAACTGTCACCACTATCCAATCTGAGAACACATGTATCATGCCAACAGGATTCCTTATTCCCATTTACAGTGAATCCCTTTTCCTACCCTTAGTCCTGAGCAGCCACTAGTTAACTATTAATTTATTTCTATATATTTGCCATTGCTTGTGAATTTCACACGTGGGCAATGAACTAAAAAATACCAAGCCAATTCTTTCAAATTTTTTTCCCCAAATGTTTGCTGTCAGTACCTTGTGTGGCCTTCAGGTGGAAGAGCAGAAATTCCAACCTGCTTATACATCTTTCTTCCCCATAAAGATTTCTACATCTGTTCAAAGGCTCTGGTATTTGCCAGTCTCCATCTTCTGACCAAACTCTTCATCTCCCCTGTCATAAAATTTTCTCACTAAGCACTATAGACTAGGCATTTTAGGCAGGAAAAAATATGTACTCAAGTTTGTAGTAAGATCACGAGACACCAAGTTATGCCATGGGGGAACATTGCTACATATATTAAAAGCAATTTAATATTGAGTGTTAGTTTTAGTGCCAACTGTTTGACACAACTAGATACATGCACGCGCGTGCACGCACGCGCACACACACACACACACACACACGGATTTGAAATCTAAGGAGACAGTAGGATGTAAAAGCACCAGAATCTGAGATCTAGCTCCCAACAGTGTAACAGGTGACTCCCACAGCTGCTCCAATCCCAGTTTCCTCATCTGTGTGAGGAGAGGGTCAGATGGCATCCCATCTAAGGGCCTTTCACATCCACTACCTCATGACCCGGTGATTCCTTCCTTAGAAAGTACAGCTCATCTGTCCTCAGATTATTTCATTTAAACCAGTAGTCACTCACACCCACTTCAGATCTATCGACTCTTCTTCATTTCTCTGCAGTGAACAGATACATTTTGGTAAAGCCAGTGTAAATGTCTGTCATATGTAAGTGATTGACCAACCAGAAATTCCTGGTAAAACTTTAAGTTTACATTGTCTTTCCTGAATTCTCTCTCCCTACTTTATAACCCATTCGCAATGCAAGATCAGAACTATTTTACTCCAAACCAGGTTATTTTTCCAACGTGGGATCGTACTTTACCTGGCACAGTAAGCCTAGAGGAGTTTTACATATAAGTTAAGGGTTTTGTCCTATGGCTTTGCTTGCTGTTTTTGCCTTTTCAGTCTGCATGACTTGTTATTCATATCAATACTCATTACTATTTGTGAATCATGGAACTTACTTTTAATAGATAATCTGGAATTTTCTGGGAGTTCAGTTGGCTTCTGCTGTTGTGCTGTATTAACGTTCAGGAGTGTTGCTTGTTCTTACGGCCAGCAGTTGCACCTTTCAGACTCACTCGCTCCTGGCCAGTTATCGTAGATGTATGCTCAACTTTGACTTTCCTCTGACCAACCCTCTTTCCTCTTGAAATGCTCCTCACATACTCTACCTGCCACCTCCTTAGCCTCACCAAATCCTTCTTACCTTTCAAGTCTCGGTACAGATTCTGCTACCTCAGTTTCTCAACATCAGCATCATTGGGCTGGAGAATTCTCTGTTGGGAGGTGTGTCTAGCAGCAGCCCTGGCCTCTACACACTGAAGGCCAGTAGCATGCTGTCCCAAGTGGTCACAGCCAAAAATGCCTCCAGACGCTGTTATACATTCCCTGGGGACCAAAATCACCCCTATTTGGGAACCAATGTGTCACCTAAAGCCTTCTCTTTCTGATCCAGTCCAAAGTGGCTTTTTCCTCCTCTGAACTGAAAGAATTGAAACCTTAAAGTTACTTAAATAGATACATCAAATGAAGAGAGGAGTGCAAATGAGAAAAGAGACTACAGATTTTTACTTTTATTTTTGTGTTTGGATTTTCCTGCAAGCAAATGGCTTTTTAAAAAAATAAGATTTTATGTATTTGCTAAACATTTTCTTGGCAACCAAAATTGACAGAAATGAAGGACCCACTAGACCAAAAGAAAGTCAATTAATCTACTTTTATTACAGACAAGAGAAATTAGCATTTCAATTTCTTTGCAACTTATTGGTCAGCAGTTTTTACGTTGTATTTCTTCTGCATAATAAGATCCAGTCAAGACACAGAGCCAGTGTTTACACCTTTTGGCACACTCCATGTGTTCCCGGGGCACCCCAACATGACCCAGCCGTAGCAATCAACCTCCAGTGAGGTTCAGGTCAGTGGGGTCTGGGAGAAAACTCAGGATTCCCAAAATTCTTTGATGAGAAATAATTCTTAATGGGTTTTGCCTTCTTATTTTAAGTATTATGGGGGCCTCAGTTGCCACCATTTTTACCTTATTTCTTAGAGAAAAATCATGGAAGAGCAGAAGGAAATACAGAAGCAAAAAAATATGTGCTGGCAATACTTTTCCTCAAAGACAACCAGAGTAAACATTTTGGCTTATTTACTTCCAGTCTATCAGCAGTTATATCATATTATATGTACATTTTTATTCTGCTTTTTTCACTTAGTATATCAAGCATTTTCCTGTGTCATCAAGGTTTCTATATAAGTATTATATATAGTGTGTAAAACACTACACTAAACCAAGATCCTTAACCAGCATCCATCATTAGGCCCACTGTCTCTCATATGTTTCTATTATAAAAAATCCACAAAGAACATCTTTGTGTATAAATCTTTACCTGTATTTAGTCAGATTTCCTCAGGATGGAATTTTAGAAGAGGAATATTTGGGTTACTTGTGGATTTTATTTGTTTTCTTCTGACATACCATCTTATTCCATTATACTGTTACCATTTTTAATCCCAGATCTTCTTTGGCCAGCTGCTCCCTTCTTTCCTTTCCATAGTTCCCAAGTCTAAAACTTTCAGAGCGTCCCAATCCAACATTACCTGAGACAGCGAGTATTTAAACAGTCTCTAATCTCCCCTCACATAACCCCAGATCATTTGGATTGGGCTAAGTTACTCTCATTTCTGGCATCCCTATGCTACCGTGTTTCACCTTCCCTCTAGGCCAAAGAGGTGAGAGATCTACTTGTCTGCCTCTCACTTCCTGTCTACCTTCTACTGTGTTCCACATGCCTGAGCAAGGCTACACACCTCCTCATGGAAGCTCCTCTGTAGTAGATGCTATCAGGACCCAGAACATATCCCCTTGGCGTGTGAGCATGCTAGCCCAATTTCCAACTGAAAGCACCAGGGATTCTTCACCTGTTGGCCCTTTCACCAACAGGGCCATGTTCCTGGAGCAGGCCAGAAGTGCCCTATGAGCACTCCACTAGGAATTCTCACTCCCAGAACAGCCACCTCTCATCACTGATTGACAGGAGCTGGTAGATAAATAACCCGGTTCCCTCTCTCTTCAGTCAACTTGAAGGCATGTAGCCTACCATGTTTTTCAGACCTTCCCAGCATGGTTCAACTCCAGCTGCTGACCGTGGTGCCTGCCTAAACAGTGAATGCTTTGCTGGCTTCCTCACCCTCCCCTGCTCACCTGCGCATGCTTCCTAGGAGCATCTCCCAAATCAGCTATCATCTTATGAATTCTGGTCTTAGGGTCTGCTTGGAAGAACTCCAGTCACCCAGTGATAACTGTAGGCTAGTTAATCTTCACTATACAAGTAGTACTTTAGAGCTACAGAAATGCAAGTTCAAGACCTTATTACACTTCAGCTTCAGAAAATTTATCCTGTGTAATTTTGTTTCAAACTAAGTCCTAGTGACTTAGAACATCTAAGAACATCAGAAGAATGTCAGCCATCTATCATGGCCATCTTTGCAACAGGGAATTTGAAAAAAAGGTGCACGGGTTGATTAGACGCCTTTTAATTGTAGAATTAATTAACAGCGGGAAAATCTGATTATTCTAAATGGTAATTATTTATCATTTCCACCACAGGATATGAAGTGCTTATGATCAGTACCTCCTGGTCAGCATGTTGCCAGGAATTAATTCATCAGGTTTTTGGGTGGTGCACATTGTATATTTTTTAGCCAGAGAGAAACACTTCAGTCAAAACTGTAGTCATGACTAGTTTACATACCTCATGTACCGGAAGTAACTCTAGTCAGTGGAAGAAATCATTACTTTATTGATTCAAATTCAATAACCTTCAGACTTGAAGAGCTTATGTTTTTATTGTCAAAAAGTAATTTTTAGAATGTGTATCTATTATATGAAATAGTCACAAATTCAGAACGACAACAACAAAATGCAACTTGTGTAGATTCTTGGACTTTTATCCTAAGTCTATTGACTTCAAAATACATATAAAGTAACATTTACCTTGGCTATCTAGTTTCTTTTCTGGTTTTCCTAAGTTGCCAGGATTCTTATTAGGGCATGGGAAACTTCAGGTTGGCCAAAAAGTTCATTCAATATTTTTCATAAGCTGTTATGGAAAACCCAATCAAACTTTTTGGCCAACCTAATAAATTCAGGAATGGATCTCCAAGAGATAGGAATGCATTAGCTATGAAACAACCTTCCCCATCTTGACCAATTCTGCTCTAAGGGGCCACTTTTAAGGGCAATAACCTTATGTACTTCCATGGGACCATCACTGCATTCTAAGATTATGCAGCAAATGAGATGCATGGAAAACTACATTCTGTTAAATATACTTTTTATTGAGGTAAGGAATTAGGTAGAACATTTTAGAAAAATGAGGTAAAATATTACATTTAGAAATTCAGATACATAATAGAATAAACCTCAGCATCTGGCACATGGAACACGTGTGAAATACATCATTCCCAAACAATGCTGAGAAAGTGGGGTGTTCCCACATTCAAATATCTCTAATTAGCAATGCCTGTTCTGGGTAGCTTTATTACAGCCGCTTCACTCGAGCTAAACACATTGTGCCAGTGTAAATATCCCCTGCTTAAAATCATTACCGGAAAATAATGTTTTCCCTTTAGCTAAAAAATGGCATATCAAAAGCAAATGAACTCACTACTGTATGATTTGTTCGTTCATTATGACTAAGCTTGGCTAGTAATTATGGTACCGAAGAGAACACCTCTGTACCACGACTTCGGCTTTGCAGTAGGACATTCTGGAATTCCAGGGCATTTTCATCACCCCAAAAGGAAACCCCATAGCCATTAGTCACTCCTCATTCTCCCCACCCTCTCAGCCTCTGGCAACCACTAACCTGCTTTCTATCTCTGTGGATTTTCTTATTCTGGACATTTCATGTAAGTGGAATCAAATCATAAAATATGTGGCATTTTGTGTCTAGTTTCTTTCAATTACCATGATGTTTTCAAGGTTCATCCATGTTGTAGCATGTATCAGAATTTCATGCCTTTTATAGCTGAATAGTATTCCATTGTATGGATGCTGTTGTTTCGTTGCTAAATTGTGTCCAACTCTTTGCAACCCCATGGACTGTCGCCTGCCAGGCTCCTCGGTCCATAGGATTTCCCATGCAAGATTACTCAGTGGGTTGCCATTTCCTCCTTCAGGGGATCTTCCCAAGCCACAAATTGAACTCCTGTCTGCTGCATTGGTAGTTGGATTCTTTACCACTTAGCTCCAGGGAAGCCCATTGTATGGACAGAACACATCTAACTTATCCATTCCAACATATTGTTTTTAAATTGATCTCAAGTATACTTGTATTTGAAAAAGATGGAAATCTTTTTTTTTTTTCGTTTTATTTGAAATTCAAAATATGGGATACTCTAACTGGCTTTCGTGCTTTGAGATGATTGCAGTACACAGGAAGTTGAGCCTCCATTGATTCTAGAGTTAATTACTAGAATTCTTTACACAACATCCTCAATCTCTTAGAACTTTATAGTATGAAGAACGTTAGATTGAACCACATGGTATATCCAGTATTTGCAATTGTAGGATTTTAAAATTGCAATTGTATGATTCAGGCTAACTATTTACCTCTATATTAGGTTCAATAGAGAATGCAGAGTAAACAGGTGGTGCTTGCAACATGGTAGACACCTACCATGTGAGTTCCCTTCCCCTTGGGCTTCATGAAAACTGTGCCAAGAGGCTACTTTTCAGATGAAGTCTATTTCCCAAGATCATATCATCTGAGCAGGTTTTCTCATTGTCCTTTGCATTTCTGAGGGGGAACAACTGAATCTCTCAGCCCCTCTTTCCAACGAAAGACAAAGGGCCTATAAGGTGAGGCAAAACATGAAGTTGACTTTCTGTTTTTTATATTATTTCTTATTTATTTCTTTTATTGAAGTATAATCAACTTACAATATTGTGTTAGTAATTACTGCTGTCAAGCAAAGTGACTTAGTTGACTTTCAATCCTAAATCAAGGCCTCTTTGCTACCTTGCCCCGTAAGATTATAGGATCACAGGTTACTAACAAGAGGCTGAAGCTCAAGTTTTGGGCTCATAAAGCGTGGCACCTTTCGTATGTGTGTGTGTACCCTTTCCTGTTCACATTCCCGTATGCCCTTAATATGAATAACAATGAGATTATCAGTTATTTTAGAACTGTCAGTGGCTCTTCTCCACCGTGTTAAAATAGATTATTAATGATCAACTTGTTATAAACTGAACATGAGATTTGGCCACCCCCTCACCTTCTATTGATACATTGCCTCAAAGCTCTGTATTGAAGGCAGGATTTACATACTCTCATGACTGTCATTTTAAAAGATCCTTGGAAATGTGCTCTGGAAGAACATGGAACATGCTGTTTATAGTTCTGGTCTGGTGGCTAAATCAAACGTACTACTTGATGAGCATGACAGGGTTTTGATTGCATCCATCATTCATATTTAGTCTTTGAATTGGGCATGTACCAAACCCTTTTGAGCAAAAATGTTAAATAGCTAGGAAGATAAAGATAGAAAACAATTCTTACCAGGTTGACCTTATGTTACCAATATTCAGATCAAATATTTTCTTTCTTTTTTCTAGTCTCCCAAATCAGCATTTATTAGCGCTGCAAAAAAGGCAAGATTAAAGTCCAATCCAGTCAAAGTACGGTTCTCCGAGGAGGTCATCATCAATGGCCAAGTGTCGGTGAGTTGACAGTCACCTACTGGTGACTCACAGAGAGCCAATTGCCCCACTGGAATGACCAGTTCAAAATCGGTTGTTGGCTTTCACAGGGTATCGAATCTCAAGATTGTGAAGGGATTGAGAGATCGCCAGGTTGTGCATGCTCTGTTCCTCTTCCTTCTTCATTTTTTTAAAAAGATCTATTTATTTTATTTTATTCTTTATTTTGTGTTTTGGCTGTGCTGGGTCTTCGTTGTAGCACATGGGCTTTCTCTAGTTGAGGTGTGATGGCTTCTCATTGTGGTGGCTTCTTTAGCTGGGGAGCATGAGCTGTAGGCCATTCTTAACCAAACCCAGAATACATAGTAGTCCATTATTTCCTTGAATGTTTCTAGACTTAGGGACCTCACTACTTTGCAAAGGAATTCATTTGATTTGAAATCTCTGACCTCGCCTCCTGTTGAGTAGACTATGCCCCTTTAAAACTTTCATGTACTTTTCCCCATTCTGCCAACTAAGCATTCTTCCATGTGACAGCCCTTTATATATTCTGAGAAGGGTTTCCTCTAAGTTTTTCTTATCCAAAATAAAATGTCTCCATTCTTTCGAATAATCAAAATGGAAAGAAGTTAAAATGATGGAAAAGTCTCCTGTATTCAACCAGGACTGAGGAAATACTGCTTAGACCTCCATCAATAAGTCTTGATAGGAATCATGGCTACTCAGGCACATAATTGATCTTCAAAATGAATAATGCAACTATCAATGGCATGCTTATTTTCAGTTTTCTCCTCAAAAATAGAGCCTAGTGTTTTTAGCTTTAGAAAGCTACCCTCCAAGGCACTCATATTTTTTGGACCTTTGAAGTGCCAGCTTTTGGTGTTGAGGTTTTGTTGTTTAAGTAAACTCACAGGGATAAAATGGCATCCATGATATACTTGCTATGGGCCACAGTCTTCGCTGAGGGTGGTCCTGGATGTGAATTTGAAGATACAAGCCTTCAGATCCAAGCAAGGCAATCATGGTGCAAATGTCTTCTTGCCAAAACTTGCTGCCCTGCATCTGTTCCTCTTGGACATAGGATATAGGACAGCTCTGGAGGTCGATCATCTCCTTCATCTGCCATGGACTAACCACAGGCTTGAACATGGCAAGGACATTCAGTCTCTTGTCTGCTGCTCAGCCTTGTGACTGGCTTCCTTTCCTATCTCCTCTTGCTCTTCTGAGTCATTGTGTGGCCTTCCTTTTAGACATGGAGCTTCACTCACTCAATGAATAAGGCAGCAGGAAAGTCATGTGTGAAACCCACAGGAGTAGAGAGGAGGAGAGGGGAGTCAGAGAAAGAAACAGGAAGTGAAAGGCCAAAGCTTGTTTCAGGCATACCTGGAAACGGAATTCTCTTGGACCAACTGATGGACATTAGCAAATCTGTGACCATCTGGTCCCCATTTCCTCATCTGTAACACAAGGGACTTATGCTTTCATGATTGCTGGCTTTCCCTTCATTCCTAAGACTTCTTGACCAAACACATGTTTGTGGAACTCACCCACGTTGACTCCTTATTCCCCCATTTCATCCCTCCCTACTTCCAGTTAAAAAGAATTCAAAGAAACACATTTCTTTCATTTACTTTTGGTTGTGTTTCAAGTATCTCTTTTGACTTATTTTTAAGTTACCTGTTTGTTACAGTGTTTTATTCTTTTAACACGGTAACCTTTTCCTCATATATCCCTTGGAGTTTAAGGAACATGCCATTCATTCATGTCTGACTTTTTGTGACCCCATGGACTATACAGTTCATGGTATTCTCCAGGCCAGAATACTAGAGTGGGTAGCCTTTCCCTTCTCCAGGGGATCTTCCCTGCCCAGGAATCAAACCCAGGTCTCAGCACTGCAGGCAGATTCTTTACCAGCTGACTCACCAGGGAAGGCTGGTGAGGGAAGGCTTTCACCAGGGAAGCCCAAGGAACATGTCTAAGTGGCTTAAAAATCATTTCACAAAATTACTTTAAACTCGAAGCTTATTAATGTTTATAATTTGCCGTCATGACTCCTGCCAACAGGCATCACGTGAAACATCATTATTTCTGGTCCTGATTCTGCTCAAGACATGTTGCTCTGCTAAAATCTGGCCTTGTGGTCCCAAATATTGTGTTTTAATTACAAAGGAATTATTTATGTTATTGTGCTTTCCAGTGGGAGGCCTTGATTTAAATTAATTTAAAATAAAACCTCATCTGATTGATCTTCTGATAGGAAAATGAATTTCAGTTGAATCAACTGAGTTATCTGTAGCTAGAGGAGAAGAATTTTGCTATAAACAACTGAACTCAGATATCACCAGAGGGATAGTTTGGTTGGCCTTAGAAAGTTTGATTTTTTTTTTTTAATGTTGTGATTACAATAAATTGCTGCTTCTACAAGGGGCAGAATCCTAATTTGACTGATGTGTGACTCTTTTTGTTTGTTTGTTTGTTTGTTAAATAGGAAACTGTTAAGGATAATTCACTTCTTTTTATGCCAAATGTCCTGAAAGTCTATCTGGAAAATGGACAAACCAAATCATTTCGTTTTGACTCCAGCACCTCCATAAAGGTAAGAGAACCTACTGAACTCTATACCTGGAGACTACCAGGTATCACATGGAAGTCTCACTGTGAGTTTTGTGTGGGTATAGCTTCATTTACAATTATCTGTTTATATCTGAGATTGTTTTGGTTGTTTCCAAATACAGTAGTGTGTGAATACTTAAATACAGACCCAAACAAAAAATTTAAATGAAGAAGGTTTTGCTCTGTGTTGCAAACCAATTTAATATGCTATCAGTCATGAAATACTAGGACTAGTCATTTTAATGCAACTGAAAATTAATTAAAATAGTGTGACTGTCACCAAGAAGCCTTGGCACCCTGCCCAAAGCCAGCATGATTTCTCAGCCATGTCAGCCATAGAGAAGATTAAGATGTTAGCTGTTAATTAAATGCCTGCTACTTTAGTGTCCAGCAAAAATAAGGGATAGAATAATGTAAAGATAACATTTACTTTGAATTGCTGTCACCAGTTTCATGGAAACGATACGTAAAAAGGCAGAAGTGAGTCCTGCTTGTAGGGCAGGGGTGAAAAGAGGAGTCACAGAGCAATGCTCTTATTTCAGAACCACAGGTGCGTTCTCCCTAATGGGGATTATCACAAAGCGTATGGATTCTTTTCCCCCATGTTTCCTTCCTGGGGGAAAAAAGTACATATTCACTATTTTATTGGGCAAAAGTGTGTTCAGAAATTGATTCCTCCCTAATGTTCCATCAGCCTAAATTAGGCTTTCTTCAAATGACACAATAAAAAAGATTTTATTGAGGTAAAAATAAAAGGTACCTAGTGATGAGCTGTATCATAATGTATCAAGAGAATATTCATTTAGTATTAAAAGTGTCTACCAATAGTCAGCCTCTAATTCTCATTATTTTTTTAATTAATCATCATAGACCTTACGAGTGGAATCATTTCTGCCAAGGCCAGCTTGCCGTGCGTTCTTATTGCTATGCTACCACAAGCAGCTTGTTCTGAATTGCTTTAAATAGGTAGTGATTTAGCAGGTAATAGAGCAGACAATATTAGATTGATGATGGAGCATTTAAATCACCCTTAAATCATTGCAGATGAAATATTAACTTCCTTTGTATAACACTGCTAATTTTAAGTGGTGATGACTGAAAAAGTCCTTTTCCTTTTTTTCCTACTCAAAATCAATTTATGGGGAGATGTGACTCCAATTATTGATTGAGTAACTTAGAGGTCAGCAAACTTTTCCTGGAAAGGACCGCAGAGTGAATATTTTAAACTTGGGGGCCAGCTGTTCTCTGCTGCAACTACTTGACTCAGTTGTACCATGAAAGCAGCCAGAGACAGGTAGGTTCAGAAGGTCACTCAAAGGACTTACAGAACGCAGCCAGTTGGTATACTCACAGTTACAGTTTATTACAATGGAAGCCTACACATAAGAACCAACAAGGGGAGAAGGTGCCCAGGGCAGCAGAGAGCAGGCAGAGAGCTCGCAGCCATACTCCCCCAGTGAAGTTGTGCCAGCACTGCTTCTTTCTCCGAGCACTGACCTATAACAACACGCACAGAGTTCTGCCAACCGGGGAAGCTTGCCCAAGCCTTGATGATCAGAAATTTTATTGGGGATTGGCCACTTAAACACAGCTGCCCACCTGTGTGGCTGACCTTAGTACCCTGACCTTCCAGAGATAAGCTGATAGCACATGACTCAAGGCATTTATAAATCCCATACCCATAAATCCCTACCATAAATCCCATAGGCTATCCATTATAGCCCAAGACTCCCCAATGAACAAAAACACCCCTATCAAGCAGGACCTGCCAAGAGCTTAAAGGTTACCTCCCAAGAGCCAGGGGCAAAGAAGCAAACCTTTCTTTAGGCAAGACTAATCCTTTACTACACAGATACTAATATGTAAATAAATGGCCATGGCCAGATTTGAAATGAAAGGGCCAGGCTCTAGTTTGAAGACCCCTGACCTAACTCCAAAGAGATACTCCCTCTGATATTGTGTCTTTTTCTGTGACACCAACTGGTCAGAAAAGCTCCTTGCCATTGGACCCCTTACCCATCTGAAGATATGGGTGAAGATTTGAATGCATTTCTTAACTGAAATAAATTTAAATTTAAAAGAGAGCCCTAAAAAGAGAGAGAGAGAGAGCCCTGTTGTTAATTCCTTCTGGCCTCTTTATTATAGGAACCCACCTCAGACAAAGTTTGATTTCCCTGAGAATGGCAGATGACAGTGAGAAGATGGGGAGCAATGCGAAGAATTCACATCAAATTAAAGTTAGCTTAGCTTATGCCTAATAGCCTTATTATCACAATAGATGCAGACTGATAGGCATAAAATAGAAATAGTATATGACACTGTTTAAGAAAAATTGCCAAAATTTTTGCTTACAGATTCACGATAGGGTAATGTTGTTGCTATCACATGTCCTTCCTGGTGATTCAGGAAAATGTTTTATAAAGGATGTGTTGCTACGCAGAGGCTGGTTTTATTTTTTCTGAGACTTGAGCAAAAATTCTGAAAGAGAATCCCTTTATGAAATTCATTATCATCATGGAATTTCTGTTGAATGATGTTTTTTTCCTGGTAAGTAGTTATGGGGATCTTTGTTTTAAAGGGGCCTGAAGAAATTTAAAACGA
>SJYA01003306.1:113249-131365 GCA_006410615.1 Neotragus moschatus | reverse complement strand
CTTGTCTCCATTCTCTGCCTTCCTAAGAATTCGTTTGTTCCAACAAACATCAGAGCGCCATTTTGTCTTAGAGAACTAATCATCACAAGAATGTGAAATTAAAGATCTGCTCTTTATTGCAGAAAAGAATGGGGATTAGAGACTTTTCTTCCCTCTGCTGTGCTGCAAAGCATGAAAGAGAAGAACATAAAGAAAGCACTTTCACACCTTGTCAAAGCAAATCAAAACTTGGTACCACCCGGTAAAAAGGTATCACATTTGCATCTTAATAGAAAATGGATTTTAAAGAGAGAGGCTTGCATGCATTTTTTTATATGTTTAAAATTAGCCCATGAATAAAATACTTAGCACCAGATTTTCAGAAGCTGTAACACTATATAACCTTCTCTTACTTTAACTATTCACATGTTTCTAAGACTAATGAAAAATAAGTATTCTTATGGAGACCTTTTCATTCCTTGCACACTATAGACTCCTTATTGTACAGTTTGTGCATGCTCACATGTGCATGCAGGAGAACCTTGCAAAGCCTCTAAGGCCTTGGGATTAGAGGACAGAATTGCCAAATAATTTCATATTTTCCTCATAGTTTTGCATACCACTCAGACCAGCTTAAGTGCACAGCAGTCAGTAAGGGGCCCTGCAGACTTGATGCCACATTAATTAAACCAAAGTTTCTCTCCCTTGGCTCTCTTGACATTTGGGATCAGATCCGTTTTGGTTGGGGAGAAGGGCTGTCCTGCACACTGTGTGATATTTAGCATTATCTCTGGTCTCTATCCATGAGATGTCAGCACCCATCCCCTCAATCATGACAAACAAAAATGTCTCCAGATTTTGTCTAAAGCATCCCAATTGACAACCACTGACCTGAACTGTACTTTTAGAGAGAAGATAAGTTCAGTTCTGTCACTCACCATCATTAGCGTTAAAATCTTTCTTTTTTAATTGAGTAGAAGAAACAGAAAGAACATTTAAAAAAATATACTGTTGATCAGTATAGAGAGTTATGTTTATTGGTAATAAAAAGCAAAAGGTTTTAGAAACTAGAGAGAGAAGGAGCCTTATGTAAACTGTAAAACTGAAGGCAGCCTGCCAACCCAAGAACATTTTCTCAATGATATTGGCCATCAATATACGTGTGACTCGAGTATAAATCATTTCTGTAGGTAGTTTCTTGGTCTTAGTATCTGGTTTTAAGTCCTTTTTATTGGCTAACACACACTTATTTCTGCTCCCTCATCACCCCAATGACTATTTTTAAACATGTAATCAAGTTCGACACACTACCAGTCACCTTTGACTTACTTCTCAGTTTCTGTAAGTATTCAGCCTATGGAAATACAGCAGGATGTCATGGGTCAAGATGTTCTAAATGTCAGTTCTGATTTGCCCAAAGCTACTTTTCTCTTAATTGACTTGGTGTGATTTTTTTTCTCCGAAGCCTGGCCCACTGGTTTTGTAATAATTTGGATAACGGCTCTAAGATTGGTCTATCAATGTCCTTCTATAAAGGTCATTTTTTCTAGTTAAGAGTGAGTGGTTTGCTTTCGCATCAATTTGCAAAGTGCTTTGGATTTTTGAAAGAAGTAGGCTGGATGATTGGTCCTAAATTACAATTATATGAAGGATAGTGCGTTGAGGTACAGTTAACAAATGAGTTGGCAAGTTATCTGCAGTTGAAAGCAGAGTTTTACAGCCTTTGCCACTTGATATTCTGCACCTTGTTGGAAAATTTCACCCCTAACAAACTCTTCTGGAACATTTGTTATGAAATGTGGACTTTTTTCTTTCTTTCATTTTTTTTTTAATTTAAAAAAGATTTATTGAAATATAGTTAATCTAAAATGCTTCAAGTATGCAGCAAAGTGATTCAGTTATACGTATATGTGTGTGTATATATATTATATATTTGTTTTCAGATTATTTTCCATTATAGATTATAAATATATTAAATATAGTTCCCTATTCGCCACAGTAGGACCACGTTGTTTATCTATTTTATATTTATATAGTAGTTTTATATCATATTTTACATTGAAATGTGGACTTTTTTCAATCAAGTATTTTTTTAGGATGTAGGAATCTGCATTTTTAAGTCTTCCTAAGGATCAATTTTACTAGATAAAATTTCATTTGTCAATCATTTATGACACTCGCTAGATTCTTGGAATTACATTACTAGAGACTTAGATAGGAATTTCAAACATTTCCACAATGATACTCAAAAAGCTCATTTTCCCTAAAAACTTACAAAGACTGGAAGAAACAAGATGGGATGGTAGAGCCTGTTTAAAAGGCTTTCTATGGATTGAAGGTATGTATTCAAAAGAGCTCCCACAAACTCTGCACACCCCATTTCAGCGGAGAATTTTATTATCTTGTTCTGACTTGTTGAATGCCCTGGCTCAGCATATCTATACTTCCCCCCCCCCCAATAAAAAAATAGTTAAGCTAGATGTCCTGTTACAGCCCTCGATCAGCTTACTTTCATTCTTCATGACGAGCCCTTGTCACACCCCATCTGCTGGCAAGTGGAAGCGTCCTTCTCGTTTGCCTTTGCTTTCGGCTAGTCTCCAGCAGAAACAAAATCACACCTGATGGAGTGAACACCTGAGGTTTCTTTTCTCTCCTCAGCTCTCCGCACTGCAAGCCAAGGTCCATTATCTCAAGTTCCTCAGTGACCTCCGACTGTATGGGGGCCGTGTGTTCAAGGCAACATTAGTGGTAATTTCTTTTTCTTGCTTTTTTGTGGAAGTCACAGAAGCCTTCAAAATATCACTGCCTAGGCTGTCTTGAATGAGCTGCCTTTGATGACCAAAGCAAATCAGCTGTGAATCTTTTCCAGCCCTCATTTCTAATTGACTGCACCCTAGTCTGAAAATATCAGAAGAAATGTTAAGCTAGATAACACCACTGCAGAATGCCCCAGAAAAGGAAATATGAAGAGCCGAGAGAATTGGTGCACTCTCACAATGGCCTCCTTTTAAATCATTGGACCAGAATGATCTGAAAAAGAAAAAAAAAATCCTCATTTCTGATACCCTCTCATGATAATGAATTTGCATGCTATGATAACATTTACTTCCTACATTTTTCATAATTTATCAGAGCCTTGCTGTAATCATATATCTGGTTCTTCTAATTGGATGATTTAGTACAATATAACCCGGGAATACTTTCTAAAGAAAATGTAATCTTAGAAAAACAGACTCTCTGGTTCAACTATGCCTGGTGCTTCAGAGCATTTTCATTGTTATTTTATTTATTTATTTGTTTTGGCCACATCATGAAAATTGCAGAATCTTAGTTCCCCAACCAGGGATGGAACCTGGACCATGGGCAGTGAAAGCATGGAGTCTTAACCACTAGACCACCAGGGAATTGCCAGAGGTCTGGTATTTTTAAAATGTTGTGGACATGTCTTTCTCAGCAGGCAGAAAAGCGCTCAGAAGTGACCCTCTTGGTGGGACCCCGCTATGGCATAAGCCATGTCATAAACACCAAAACCAATCTGGTGGCTCTTTTAGCTGACTTCAGCCATGTCAACAGGATCGAGATGTTTACTGAAGAGGAGAGCTTGGTGAGGGTGGAGCTCCACGTGCTGGACGTGAAGGTAAATCTTTCAGATATTGACATATGACCTTGCTTCCTGATAGTGCTTCTGATATTTACAAAGCAAGCAAAATTTCAACCTGTGCAGCCCATCAGTGGTGAAATGGGTAAAGAAAAAATCCACTCAACTCAGACATGAGGGCTCCAGTCCTCACTAGATGGCTCTGTGATTAGGGGACAGGTCCCTCTCTTTCTCTGAGCTCCATCTCTTCAGCTGTATATGAGAAAGCAAATGAGTTTGGGTCTAAGGTCCTGTCTGGCTCCAGAGTGATGGGGAGTAGGGGAAGTGTTTCCCTGCTTACTTTCTAGAATACGTGATTCTTATGTAGAGAGTCAGGGAGAGTCTTCCCAACTTTGTCTAGATTCCCCATTCCCTCTTTGATGTAGCATGCATATGTGCTCATTCTTTTGGAAAGACTAAGTATTTCAGTCAATCTGTCTTTTCATGCTGTAGCAATTAGTGGTGGCCGAACATCTGGCCCCTTGAATATCATGGCCATTTCACTGGAAACAGCCATCTGAGTTTGTCCTCAGAGGGCAGACATTTCCTCCCCAAACAGAAGTTGACAGGAAGCAATCCAGGTCTTCTGTCCCCGCCGTCTTGTCCCAGTCATAGATGAGTCATTGGATTTGGGCAGCATTAATGTCTGTGACGTTTCTGTAGAGAAAAGGCCCAGTGAGTCCACAGAGAAAACAGGTTGAACTGCAGGAAGCCGTGTTCTGAGAATGGGGGAAGGACCCACTCCCAGCTTCACCCCCATGCCCAGTGCTGTGGGAGGGGCAGATTAAGAGTAGAGAAGAACATGGAAATGGGCTTCTACACCACAGAAGGGACACGTCAAGGGAGAGCCTGGAGCTCAGGCACGCTGGCCATGGGCTGAATCCAGGGCACTGCACTTGACTTCACGGCAATGAATGTCCAAGGGGAGACTTGGCACACCTGTCCTGGCCCATGACCAAAGATGCTAAGAGCAGTGTAGCCTGTCAGTAAAAGGGGCAGAAGAATGGGTGTATCGGGTGCAGTCATCACAGACCTGATGACAGGGATAATCCATCTCAAACAGAAGGACGTGACAAGACCCTGTGGATGGTTTCCTGTTTCTATAAAAGAATTGCAGGGCTGCTTGGAGGGAGACTGCCATTGAAATGGAAGGAAAGGCAGCAAGTCGAGTTGATCAGGGCCTTGGGGCAGAAGTTAGGTTTCATCACCCAAGGCCACCATCCTGGCCAGTGTCCTACCCCTGGCAGTGAAAGCAAGGGACCTGTCATCTCGCTGTTTCTGTGCCTCTCCGGTTGTCTGCTTTTTTCTTGCTCTCTTATTTTCCTCTCACTTTCTCTCTTTTTCAACAAGAACACACCAGCATATCCACCCTTCCTTTCTCAGCGAGGATAGTTCCTTCCCCGTCTGCCCAAGATCCTCGTCCAATTATGTTTCTAGAAAGTTGGGCCAAGGCCTTTTCTCAACTCCTCTATTTTCCCCTCCCTGTGAATTTACAATTTCTTTTAGAAGTATCCTTTTCCTGGATCTCTTCAACACTTTTCATTCAGTCTTAACAGTAATTTCAACTTGATTTTTACTTCAATTCAACACAAATTTTCACCATGAACCCAAAGTTAGTCTTCCTGTGATTTTTTTTTCAGATGGTGAATTCGTATGTTATCTGACTCCTTACCTGTGACTTTTAAAAAGATTAACGATTTGAAACAAAACCAGTGTTATTTGTTTTAACTCAAGATAACTTGGGAAAGACTCCAAATGTTAGCCTTTCAAACCGGTGTCACTTGAACTTTTTTCACTCAGGCTGTCTGTTATGCCTGGCCTTTCCCTCATTTGTGTTTCTCCAGTGAAACAGTCACTCCAAAAGTCCGTTTGTTCACATGTCATAAGCACAAATGTCACTGTTTTCACTTGGGGGAGGTGATTAAGGGGGGATGGTTTTCACCAAAGTGTTCTCTCCTGTGTAGCCCATCACGCTCCTGATGGAGTCTTCAGACGCCATGAACCTGGCCTGCTTAACGGCTGGATACTACCGTCTGCTTGTGGATTCCAGGAGGTCAATATTTAACATGGCCAACAAGAAAAACGCAGGGACCCAGGACACAGGTATTCTCTTCCCAAACTCATGAGGCACCGACCGCCCTTCCCCATGCCAACTGACAACAGTAATAAGGATGTTTCCTTTTAAGGAGAGACGAGCAGATTTAACGATTATAGACGTACAGGCTAATATAGGAAGAGGGAGAAGTAAAAAGGATTCCATATTTTGAGACCAGACAATGTATTGCTGATATGAACTAGGGGTGAGTTAGCACTGCAGAAGCAAAATCTAGTATGACAAACCAATCTGGTACAATGCTGTTGTTGTGGTTTGAATTATTAGAAAGAATGATCTAAAACATGTTGACCAAACCTGTTTAAAGTGATCAATATTTCAAAAAATAATAAAATAAGGATGTTTCTTGAAAATTAAAAAAGTATACTCATAAAAGCATCTCATGTCTAAATTTAACACAAAAACATCCAAATACTTCTGATATGTTCTAATATTTTTTAATGAAAATGTTGATTTTTTTTTTAATCACATTTTACATGGGACTTCCCTTGTGGCTCAGCTGATAAAGAATCTGCCTTCAATGCAAGAGGCCTGGGTTCAATCCCTGGTTTGGGAAGATCCCCTGGAGAAGGGAACGACTACCCACTCCAGTATCTGGCCTGGAGAATTCCATGGACTGTATAGTCCATGGGGTTGCAAAGAGTCAGACACGACTGAGCGACTTTCACTTTCTTTCACATGTCATTTGGCAGATATTGGGTACCTAGCTCCAAAGTGGAGAAGGCGATGGCACCCCACTGCAGTACTCTTGCCTGGAAAATCCCATGAACGGAGGAGCCTCGTAGGCTGCAGTCCATGAGGTCGCTGAGAGTTGGACACGACTGAGCGACTTCCCTTTCACTTTTCACTTCCATGCATTTGAGAAGGAAATGGCAACCCACTCCAGTGTTCTTGCCTGGAGAATCCCAGGGACGAGGGAGCCTGGTAGGCTACTGTCTGTGGGGTCACACAGAGTCGGACACGACTGAAGTGACTTAGCAGCAGCAGCAGCTCCGAAGCAGTGATTTAATTATTGAGAAGGGTGTAGGTCTCAGCCTTTATTTCTGATTTTTAACTGCCTTATTCTCCCAGAGCTCAGTCAGGGTGCAGAGAATTCAGGATGGAATGTCCAGTAGTTGTGAGCCTCCAACTTTATAAGCAGCTGACCCCTCATTAAGGTGCCCTACATCCAGACACCAAGTGCCTCCTCCCACGTCAGACTCATGTCCAGGGTTCTGGGACCTCTATCTTGGGAAGACATGGAAATTGTCCAACCCTTGGACTTGGGACTCTAGAAGGGACCCTGGACATCATATCACCTTTTTAGCAGAAGCATCGAAATGGCAAAGATCAAATAATTCATCTCAGCCCTTTGACCCAAAGAAATAGCCCCAAAAGTGCAATAAGGGGGGTTGTAGCTGTTAAACTGAGAGTTTCTTTGAGGGAAGATGGTTTTCATTTATTCTAGAACTGTTTTTTGAAATTTATTTTATTAGAGTATAGTTGATTTACAGTGTTGTGTTAATTTCCCCTGTACAGCAAAGTTGTTCACTTATACATATATGTGTGTGTGTGTATGTATATACATTCTTTTCACATTCTTTCCCATTATGGTTTATCCCCTAATATTGAATATAGTTCCCGGTGCTGTACAGTAGAACCTTATTGTTTATCCATTCTGTATATAATAGTTTGCATATTTTTCTTCAGTGTTTGAACTTTTCCTCTATCTATAGTGGACAGTCAGTAAATATGGCTGATGGACAGAGCCTACCATTCAAGTCAGAGATACTGAGCCATGAAAAATGTATAATCAGAGGCTCCATAATTAGACTTTATTTTAAAAGAAAAGGAAATTCTGGGAGAACAAATTCCATTGTCAGTTTCTGAAAGAAAATGGAAGAGAAAAGAAGGGAAGGAAAATCTACTTCTAAACTTATCAGGAAACAAAAATTATTATTCCCTGAAAATATAGTAATGTGCAGCTAGGCACACATGCAGATAGGCTGGTACACAGTTTATTGTGACAGCTTGTTGAGTGGAAAGTTACAGTCAAAGGGTAAAGGAAAACCAGAGAATTGAGCAAGGCGTGATGGAAGGCGACTGGGACTTTCAGCTAGGTTTCATCCCAACCCACCTTGAAGTGTCTGTTTGATTAAAAATACATTGAATCAAACAGGAGGTGGATGTGTGTGCTGGGTTCAGCAGTGAATATCTTTATGACCACATCTTTTCGTTGAGAAAGGAGATTTATAGCAATTGAACTGTGACTTTTGAAATTACAAACAGCAGTTACGCAATTTAACATATTCCTTTTGCATTGGAAAACCTTAAAATCCTAAAGTGTATTGTTAAAATCAAACCTTTTCCCCATGGATGGTTAAGATTGTATGGGTGCAAGAGGAAAGCCAAAGCTATCATTCTACAAATGGTTACAGTAATAGAGGCCTCAGTTCTGTCCAATTTATAGCGACTCACAATGTGTTGTTGAATAAAGCTTCATGAGGCAAAAACTTAGTTCCCAAATGTATCATATCACCATGGGGAAATAATGGAGCCTCAACCTTTTGGTCATTTCTCTTTGTTCGACAGTGAGCCTGAGGGTGAGGGCACACGTTCCAAATAGCACACACAAGCCTGCATGTGTGCATGCGTGTGTTTAATAAGAGGACGAGGGAGAGAGATGGCACACTCCAAAAAGCAACTAACTGGTTGGCCCAAGCAGAGCTGCAGCTCAGAGCTCAGCTTCCTCTAATGGCTGAAAAGCCTCCCTTCTCTTCAGAAATTCACCTGAAGATCTCCTGAGACTCAAAAAACTGTAGAGTCTGAAGTTTATTAAGGCCAGCTCATCTGTAGGAGACATCCTTCTTTGTCTCCCAGATCATTCCAGAAGCCAAATCATTATACCCTTCTAGAAGAAAGCTGAGAGAGAGTGTGTGTGTTTTCTTCTTGTCTCAAACTGATCAGAGACCTTCATGAAGACCTCTAGCTAGGAACAGTAAATCCCTCTTTCTTCTTCACTGTCTTGAAAATTAACCCTTCAAGTAACCCTTTGCAAATCCCTGAACCTATGTAGTTAAGCATCTCTGGGCCTTAGGAAAGTCTTATTAAATTGCTTTTAGCCTGCTCACCTATTCAGTTTTATTGTTGGTCTAAACCACGGGTCAGCAAACCATGGCCCATGGATCAAGTCGTGTTCTTGTGAATGAAATTTTATTAAAACTCAGGCATGTACATTGTATTAAATATCTAAAGTAGCCATAACAAATACCAAAAGCTTGAGGACTTGACAGAAACTTGTCCTCTCACTGTTTGGGGGGCTAGAGGTTCAAAATCCAAGCACTGGCAGGGTGAGGCCCCCTCCAGAGATTCTAGGGGAGCATCTTGTTTTGCCTCTTCTGGCTCCGGGTGGCCATCTGCATTCCTTGTAGCTGCATGGCTGCAGTGTCTGCCTCCAGCTTCACTCAGCCTCCCCCTCTTCTATGTATGGCCCGAGTGTCCCCCTGCTTTGCTCTTATAAGGACACTTTCGTTGGAGTTAGGGTCCCACACAGATAATTCCAGGTGATCTCATCTCAAGATCCTTACTTATATCTGCAAAGACTCCTTTCAAATAAGGTCACATTCATAACTTTTGCAGGGTTACCATGCAGGTGACTGCATCTGTTTGCTTATTTGTCAGCTATGGTTCCCTTCATGTTGCAACAGTTGAGTTGAGTAGTTGCTGAATGGAGCTGTTGGCTCCACAAAACCTAAAATATTTACTCTCTGGCCCTCCCTTTACAGAAAAAAATCTGCCAACCCTTGGGTTTAAACCCAGAGCTCTCTTACATCCTTGCTCAACCACTCTCCCTCCCCACAACAACCTGCACTACACACACACACACACACACACACACACACACACACACTCTCTCTCTCTCTCTCATACACACACAGACACAGAGCCAGTCATAATTCATGTCATTGTTAATAAAACAATGCTGAATCCCCACAGGTATATTTATTATTAGGTCACATGTAAATACGCCTGTTGTGTAACTCGTGTCTTCAAATTTTCTTTACTTGGTATTCATGAAAATATATATACTGAGTAAAATGACTTGGAACATTCTTCAACACTGAGTCCATTATATATCTGGGAGAGAGCCAAAACCTCTCCAGTAAAACTGTTTTTGTTTTTATTTTTCCTATATCTCTCGTATATCTGATATTGACATTAATCAAACTTGGGCCAGAAGGCAATTTGAGGAAACAAATGGGAGAATATGTGGCCCTAACATTTCCTCAAAATGTCACCTCTGGAATTGACAAAGCAATATTGACACAGTGACTCACTGCCCTGTCTTGGTAAATATCAGAGCAAAATTTCCACAGCAGAATTCTCTATTGGAAGACCCTTAAAGATCAAATAACACAATGCTGTTTAAATTAGGATTTTTGCCATTTTAATTCTGGAGGAACATTAAACAAATCTTCAGGAGTTTTCATGATACAAATAAAGATGGAAATTCATCAAAGTATTAACTATACTTAGAAATAGCAGAGAGGAGTACACGACTTGTCGGTGCTCCACCTTCTACATCCTGCCTGTGTGTGCATGTGTGTTTATGGGCATGCGTGCTGGCACTCATATGTAAAGATATGCAAACCCACTAGGACAGGAAAAGACTAAAGAGGAGTTTTAGTACTACCATTGCAATATGTAGTATCACAGTTTGTGTTACTATAATTATATACATATATATTTATTATTATATTGTCATTACAATATTTCCTGAAATACATGGTAGAAGTACGAGGATCCTTGACCTTCTCTTAATTCAATGAGGAAAAAGTCCAGCATCTCCCTATTCAAAGTGGGAAATGTTAGATTTCGCTTTGCAAAGAAAAGGGCAATCTTTCCTGGAATAACAGCCCACTGGACTATCTCCTTTAAGGCTTTTTAAAGGTATGTTGTATATTCACATCTATAGACATAAAGCAGGTCTTTTAAATACTAGAACCAGAGATTAGATAGAATGAAGCTGTAGTGCCCTACTCTCAGATGGTATTCTATTTTATCAAATAGCAGTTCTATTATCTGCAGTATCAATTTTCCTAACCAAGAAATCCTTACACCTGAAGCCTACTACTCCCCTATTTGGAAAGCTGAACAATAACCATATTCCCAAAAGTGATGCTGCAAGCCATTCAGTTAAGAAACAAAGTGCCCCCAGAAACCAGCCTGCACAGTAATGTGTCTTTGCATGACTCTTTCTCTTTAGGAACTGAAAATAAAGGAAAGCACAACATGCTTGGTCCCGAGTGGAACTGTATACCCCAAATGACCACCTTCATTGGCGAAGAGGAGCAGGAAGCGCAAATAACATACATAGATGCAAAGCAGAAGGCAGTTGAGATTCCGGATGGCACCTTGTGTCCAAAAGACCACCACCGGCACTTGTATGTGGACAACACCTATAACTCAGATGAGCTGACCCAGCAGCTGGCCCAGCCGGGTGAGGCTCCATGTGAGGCAGACTACAGAGGTCTAGCGCAGCGGTCCCTGTTGACCCTTTCAGGCCCAGAAACTCTTAAGAAAGCACAAGAGTCTCCAAGAGGAGCCAAAGTGTCCTTTATTTTTGGAGATCTTGCCTTGGATGAGGGGGTCACTGCCCCCACCCTTGGCTACGAAAGGCTATTGGACGAGAGTCCAGAACTGCTGGAGAAGCAGAGCAACCTCTACCTAAGCGGTGCCAACGACATGAAGAACCTGGGTCTCACTCCAGACGCAGAGAGCGTCCAGTTCATGGCCAATTCTGTGTATGCAAACATAGGCGACGTGAAGAACTTCGAGGCCGCGGAGGGCATAGAGGAGCCCCTGCTGCACGACATCTGTTACGCGGAGAACACAGATGACGCGGAGGACGAGGATGAGGTGAGCTGTGAGGAGGACCTCGCGGTGGGAGAGATGAACCAGCCGGCCCTCCTCAGCCTCTCTGGCTCAAGCGATGACATCATTGACCTCACGTCCTTGCCCCCTCCAGAAGGGGACGACAATGAGGATGACTTTCTGTTGCGTTCCCTGAACATGGCCATCGCCGCGCCCCCACCTGGCTTCAGAGATAGTTCCGACGAGGAGGACTCTCAGAGCCAGGCTGCTTCCTTCCTCGAGGACAAGGAGCCAGGCGGCACCCTGCAGAACGACGAGATCCCCGTGTCCCTCATCGACGCTGTGCCCACCAGCACCGAGGGCAAGTGTGACACGGGCCTGGATAACACTGGCATTTCCACGCTGGACACTCTGGAAGCTCTGTCCGTGTCAGAAGATCCGCAGACCAGTGACAATTCAGGTTCTTTCACGATTGTTACGTTTATTCACTGATAGCCATATCCTTCCATCCCTTCAAGCCATCCGCCCTTGGAATCCTGTCATATGTCCTTCATTTCACGCATGTCCCGTTTCCCAAATGTGCTGAAACTACCATCATGGGTTTTTCATGTATGTGGTTTCCATTTTTTTTTTAAACATGTGGCACGTTTTTTCCCCCTATTTCCGGAACAATTGTGCAATAAACTCAGAGTCCTTACTGAAAAGGGAAAAACTTGGTATTGTTGCTATACTAATGAATCCCATGTTCTTACGTGTCTCCTAGTGCCTGTGACGCGTCCATTAACCACTTCTTGTTTTTTACGGCCTGCAGGTGTAGCCATCTTGCGGGCTTATAGTCCCGAGTCCTCCTCTGACTCGGGCAATGAGACTAACTCTTCTGAAATGACGGAGAGTTCTGAGCTGGCCACGGCCCAGAAGCAGTCAGAAAACCTCTCCCGCATGTTCTTGGCCACTCATGAAGGCTACCACCCCTTGGCGGAAGAGCAGACAGAGTTCCCCGCCTCCAAAAGCCCTGCTGGGGGCTTGCCTCCAAAGGCCTCCCACACTCTGGCCGCCCGTCCAGTGAGTGACCTCCCGCCCAAAGTTGTGCCTTCCAAGCAGATGCTTCACTCGGACCACATGGAGATGGAGCCCGAAACCATGGAGACCAAGTCAGTCACTGACTACTTTGGCAAACTGCACCTTGGGCCGATGGCATATTCCTGCACCAGTAAAAGGAAAAGCCAGCCGGCCGATGGGGAGGGGAAAGCACCCCTTAACGGGAGCATGCCGGGGAAAAGACAGCAGGGGATCAAATCAGCCGAGGCTGAGGAGGACGCCAAAGGTGGTAAATTTGCTACTGTGTCTTCAAGGGACAGTCAACACCTCAGCACTTTCAACCTGGAGAGAACTGCCTTCCGCAAGGACAGCCAAAGATGGTATGTGGCCACTGAGGGCGTTGTGGCTGAAAAAACTGGATTGGAAGCAGCACCGGGCATCACCTTTCCCAGAGCTTCGGGTGTGGGGAGCAGGGACGCTGAAGGGAAGGATGACGGGGCTCCCGAGGGAGAAGCCATCGAGGTTTCAGGACTTGGCCCGCGGGACCACTTCTTAACAGACGCCACCTGTGTGTCTTCAGCCAAAGACTTAGGTAACGCAGAGGATGGCGACCCGTCCGGCTGTGACCGTCCCGCCAAGCTCCCAGAAGCAGAGGAGGGCGTGGGCCGCCTTTGTGACTACCACTTGGCCAAGCGGATGTCGTCATTGCAAAGCGAGGGCCATTTTTCTCTCCAGAGCTCTCAAGGCTCCTCGGTGGACGCAGGCTGCGGCACGGGCAGCAGCAGCAGCACGTGCGCCACTCCGGTGGAGTCCCCCCTCTGCCCCGCCCTGGGGAAGCACCTGATGGCCGAGGCCTCCACGAAAGGCGTGAGTTACCTTCCCTCCGAGGAGAGAGCCCCCGGGCTGCCCAACCATGGGGCCACCTTTAAGGAATTACACCCACAGACAGAAGGGATGTGTCCGCGGATGACGGTGCCTGCCCTGCACACAGCCATTAATGCCGAACCCCTGTTTGGCACTCTGAGAGACGGATGTCATCGACTCCCCAAGATTAAGGAAACCACAGGTACAGCAATGATGGATTTAGTGCTTTGCAGTACCCGCCAGGAGCACATAAAACAATTTTACCACAAGCCTAAAACTAAAACCTGGGGAAGAAAAGTAGAAGTTAGGGTTTTATTCTTGAAAAGGCTGCCAAACTGCGGCCAGGTGGAGTGTCAATCATCAGTCCCCCAGTGTTTCATACATACTGATGTTTCGAGATCTGGGCAGTAGCGGAACTGGCATTTGCCCTTTAGATTCCTGCTCTGTCTTGCTTTTAGAATTTAATGGAGCAATATGTTTTTTTCCCCTGAATTCTAAATGTAGACTTTTAGCCAGGCCCAGTGCTTTTGTGATAAGAATCATAAAAGGTTGATTTCCTTCTCAAGATATTGAATTTCTCATTTTGCCATTTCGTTTTTGAGAAGCAGGGAAGGATACTACAGCAGGGGATCTGGGAGTTGGGAGGGATTGGGGGAGATCATTTGCCTTTCAGCAATATTTCCAGATTCTCCGTACTCTGTAAAACTCTCCAAGATGAGGTGTCAGGCCTAGTGCAGTGTCAGGAAGGTCTGGGGGTACATGATGAGCTATTTTATTTCCCTCCAAATAATAAAATAATAAGCACAGGTAGAAACATGAGCACAGCTATCTTCTGTGCTCATCTTCACCATTTTGCCACCAGGTGGGCACTTATCGGTCTCCAAGATCCACTTGTCTAGCCATCGTGGGGCAAAAACAGACACTCTTTCATACTTTCCAATTTCAAATTATACCCTCAAATAGTGTCTTTTCCAGTAGGTCAGTAGATGTCAGTGAGACCTTGTTCTTGTTCAGTTGCTCATTTGTGTCCAACCCTGCGTCCCAATGGACTGCAGCATGCCAAGCTCCTCTGTCCTCCACTGTCTCCTGGAGTTTGCTCATATTCATGTCCATTGAGTCAGTAATATCAGTTAACTTCCATTCGTGCCCTTTTAAGATTATCTCCTTTGTCAAAACTCACCACTAGTTTCACCTGCCTTGGGAAACCCATCTCTGAATGTTACTGAACTCGTCTCCTAGCTAGCATCTTTTCCTCTAAACTCTTTGCAGTTTACAAAGAGCTTTCACCTAATTTGCCCCTTGCTTCTCACAAAAATTCTATAAAGTGGAAATTGTGCTCTTCACATGACAACTTTTCTGGCACTTTCCCAGTGTCTCAGCTTCAAACCCTGTACCAGGAAAACCTCATGGGGTCCTCTTTAAAAGATTAGTATATTTAATTTGCATTAATTAAATTAGGCCATTTCTTTTTAAAAAGATAGCCAATGCCAGGATTAATCTAACTCCTTAAAATGGAACTTCAAAGTCATAAATATGCTTGAATAATCTCTGTAAGACGTGTGTTCTCTCGAATGTATCCTTGGGAGATCACAGACATCACATAGAGATTTAGTAAAAATGACCACCCATGAGGTGCTTAATGATTCTCTGTTTTTCTGCTACCCCTAGTGTAGCTTTGACAGAGCCTGGGAAGGAGAGACGAGGAGGCATGCCTTCAGCTTGGTCTCAATATCCTGAAGCTGATCCCACCCTGCTACCATCAAACATTCACTCGGAATCAAAGGTGCCAATTCCAAATCAAGACCCTAACGATTTCTCCCAAGCAAACCAGGCCTACGGAGAGGCTGTGAGCTGGTGGCCACTGGATCTGAGAAGGGGGAGCCTCAGGACATCCCCCAGCCAGAGGGCTCTGAGACGGAGCAGCAGTATCCTCTCAGGATCTGTCAGTTTGGAGACCTTCCAGGAGAGAAGCCAGGGTGCGGTCAGCTTAAAGTGTCCAGGTATCACAGAAGCACAGGAGACCAGTTCAGAAAGGCGAGCAGAACTCCCCCTAGGGAAGAAGCTCACCAAAAGTTTTTCCCAAAGCTCGATGCACTTTAGCTCTGAGGGGAAAGTTCACAAAAGGTCCCCGGTGGCTCACAAAGACTCAAAGCTGTATAGGACATTGCCCTTGCGGAAGCTGGAAGGCAGCCATTGGAGATGCCGGGGACCTTTCAGCTACTGCTTCCTGAACCGAGGGCAGGATGAAGACGGTGATGAAGATG
The DNA here is from genome assembly GCA_006410615.1 of Neotragus moschatus. Classification (NCBI taxonomy): domain Eukaryota; kingdom Metazoa; phylum Chordata; class Mammalia; order Artiodactyla; family Bovidae; genus Neotragus; species Neotragus moschatus. The sequence continues at coordinate 115,617 of SJYA01003306.1, read as the reverse complement.
AAGAGGAGGGAGAGGCCACCCACCAAGTCTCTTGCCTCTTTCGACCACAGATGACTCAAGCCATGCCAGACCCAACCAGCCCACCCCTGGCTGTTGGAATTCAGAAGCAAGGAGGAGAGCTGTCCAGAGGTTCAGTGCTGAAGGTCTGGGCCGAAGACTTGAGTGGCCCAGATGATGTGGACTTCAGCAACCTAGCTTTTGATGCCCGGATTGCAAGGATAAATGCCCTTAAGGAGAGCACATATACAATGCCCGATGGGTTCCTCGCAGCCCAAAATGATGCCAATGAGCTGCTCTGCCTTGTCAGGGCAACCAAGGGAAAGAAAGAGGAGTCACGCCCTGAAGCATATGACCTAACACTTTCTCAGTACAAGCAGCTATTATCCATTGAGTCCAGACAGTTGGGAAGTGCCTGTCGGAAAATGGCAATGGCTGAGAAAAGCCCAGAAGAGATGCTCCTAGCTATGACTTCCAGCTTTCAAGTGCTCTGTTGCCTGACAGAAGCCTGCATGCGATTAGTTAAAGTCGTGAACTCTGAAACACAGCGGCAGGAAATAGTAGCAAAGATCGATGAAGTGGTCATAAACTACATCTGTCTCCTGAAAGCTGCCGAGGCAGCAACTGGAAAGACCACTGGTGATCCCAATGTTGGACTCTCGATGCGACATTCAACCACCATGGCCGCTCTCGTAAGCACACTAACACGTTCTCTCAAGATGCTTTTAAATAAATAAAGTATGAAAGTCACGTCATAATCTACCTTTGCAAAGCCATACATGAACTTTTATTTACTTTATGTGTACGATGAACAGACGTCTCCTTTCTTCTCTCTGTATATTTTGTTATTTTCTATGAAATAGGAGATAAAAGTCACATTGATGAAAAGTTGAAATGTACTAATCCAGATGTATTCTGTTTATATTATACATATATATACATGTAAAAGAAATATACAAGAAAGTGGTGACATTTGGCTATTTTTCATATAGTCAAAACTCCAGGTATGTGATGTGAAATTTTAATTTCTGCTGTGTTGGAGCAAAACAATGAATCCTATCCCCTTTCCTTCCAAGCTGATACTTGGAGACCATATCATTCATATTTAGAAGTAAAAAAGAAAAGAAAAGGAAAGAAAAATCACAATGTATATAAAACAGTACTTATGTTTTAAAGCTATGATTTTTAAGCATTGGAAATAGCAAAAAGACATTTAAAATTCAAAAAGCTATTATGAATTATTAGAGAATATATATAATAAATTAATTTTTGCTCATAGTGTTTGGTTATCTGATGCTTTTTTCCAAGAATCCTACATATTTCATTTTGGCTTATGCCATTTGGGCTAGAAATGGGGTGGGAATGGATTCTATTGTGTCAACACAAATACTCTTCATGATGTTTCTAGAATGAATGTATTTCCCAAATAGAAGAACAGAGGGAACGATGGGCAGGTTTCTGGATAATACCTACTTATAGACTAATTACGGAAAATGAAAGTAATTCAGAATGCCAAAATTAAGTTGTTTGATGAAAAGAAAGCTCTGCTTTGACTCAGTGTCAAACTATACAAACCAAAGACAATCTCTCTGCCCACATTTCAGCCATGAAACATAGGATTTCCTTCAGAGTAACAGAGCATTTAGAGAAGTATTTGCAAAATTACAAAAAAGGAACATACAATGACCCTCACAAGTAAATGCAGGTCCAGTAACATGAAGCAGACCACACATCAGGCTATGAGTCACATCGCAGATCACAGCTCTCAGCAAAGAGCTTCATGCATCCCCTCTGCAGGAGCCCGTGCTTCCAACCAAATTTGCAATGACAGCCTAACACTGGGACAAAGTTTTGAATCTGGAATGTTACAGAAAATCAGGGAAAGATAGTTACTCTAATATGGAAGCCATATTTAAATAAATAATGAAGTATTTATGAAGTGTTCTAGTTTGGATTGGCTGATAGAAATATGTAAGCTGGGGAAAAATTTAAAAAAAAAAAATGAGAGGTAAACTTGACCACTTTAAGTGAACCTGGTGGAATGCAAAGAAGTTTTCAGAACCGTCGTCTCTCTAAAAATGTATCTTTGGGTCAAAGCAAAAGGATGCAAATTCTGCAGCTATAAAATCAAGTTGATAATGTACATATGTACTTCATGGCTCTTTTAGTGTTCAAGCTACACACACTCTTATTTATGTAGATGGCTTCTTAAAATATGACAGGAGTGTGCCCAGTGCAAATATTTCCATTTTCGTAGGCATAACACAGTCCCCAGTTGCTATCTCTCTCATCGTTCGTGCCATAGAGACTCAATAAAAAAAGCCACACATATTTATAGGTGGTAGCAAACAAAAGGAGTTTAGACGTGTTA
>SJYA01003306.1:76671-99678 GCA_006410615.1 Neotragus moschatus | reverse complement strand
TTTTGCTGCATATGGGATTCCAGGTTCAAAATGACATTCCTTGGATGGATGTCATTGTTCCATCATCTTTTTACGTCAGTTTGCTGAATGTTCTCATTCCTTTAGGGGATCTGCCATCTCCCCACAGATCTGTTTCTTCTGTTTACTCACAATGTGAATTTCACAAGGTTGTCTCTAGATCTGGAATTGTATTTTGTTCAATTTGCTTGGAATTTAGTGCATCTTTTCCTTTCTTCAACTCTACATTGTTTTCCTTCTATTATTTTTTTTCCTCTCAGTTTGCTCTATAGTCATTCTTTAGTGTTTAGTGAACAGAACTGATATTTTTTTCAGAGATATCAGCTACATTGTTTTCATAAAATTCTTTCTAATGAACTACACAGTGCTGGTTTCACACTTGTCTGATTTGGTTACAGTGTGCTCAGTGGACTGTGTGGAGGTCATAGGTGAATAATATGTGACCTGGCCATATTCTAGGTGTGCAGAACTACATGTGTGGTTTACTTTGTTTCTCTCTCTACTTTAACACATTGATTTAATATTGTGATTTTTGTATGACACACCTGAAGCATACATTATTATCTAGAATATTCTGCAGTCAATTCCTGTGTACCTGCCACCCAGATTTGTCAGATCCTAGCAAATTACAATATACCTTTGGATCTTGATTGTAAAGAAATGAGTATCAAAGATAGTTGGAATACTCTGAATAACTTACCCCAGTGCCCTGTGTCTCCCTCCTCAGATATCATCAAGCCTGATTTTGCTTTTGTACCTTTCCCATGCAGTTCTTCATATATTTGCCACATGATTACATGTCCTTAAAAATGTGTAATATTGTTTGGCATGTTTTTAAATTTATGTAAATGATACCATACTGTACATATCCTTTCCACACTTTGATTTTGTTATTCAACATCAGTTTCGAAAGATCTTTGCCTTTTAAGAGAGAGGGCTTTCATTCATTGACCTTTATGGCTTTACAGTCGTCTATTGCATATTAGAATTTAGATTATGCTGTTACTGGATATTTGGGTTGTTGTTTTTTTGCTATTAAAAACGCTGCTGCAATGAACATTCTTGTACCTGTCTCTTTGTACATACGTGTTATGGTTTTTCTCAGGAGGTATGCTGAAGTGTGGAATTTGAGAAATAGGTTTTCTTCAACTTCACTAGATATTGATTGCCTCCTTGAAAGGCGCAACAATCCGTGATGATTACAAGAGCAGGAAAAGCAATCAGGGGAGCAGGCTAAGATGGTCTGAATCTGCTTTCTCTGAGGTTTCCTTCTAAGCAGGCTACCAAATTAGGCTGGCTGGTTTCTTAGGGAGACAGATGAGAGATCGAGATAAAGGTGAAGATAGAGATAAAAGAGAGAAAGGGATTGATTGCTCTCTCTGCAATAAATTATGTATTCCCCCACACTAACCCAGACAAAGAGCCCAGAAGTACTCCCGAGTATCTCGGCTCATGTTAATCCTTCTGTACATTACTTCATTCCTCTTCATGATGGCATGACTAGAGTGTAGGAAAACATTCCTAGTGGGTGTTTACTGACAGTTACACACACAATTTGGATAAAGCAAACAGACCAAGACATGGGAAGGAGAAGGGGAGGGGAAAGGAAGGGAACAGAAGAAATTAAATCAGATCAGGAGGTCCATCATCTGAATAACACGTCTTCTGGTAAGTTCAAAGAAAAAGGGAGTGTTGTTTTGTTTGCATGTATCATGACTTAATCAAATCATATTGTACAATAGATCTCATTCTAATTATCATCTTTTTTCTTTGAAGATTTTTTAAATTTATTAATTTTTTAATTGAGGGATAATTACTTTCCAATATTTTCTGTCAGGCATCAACGTGAATCAGCCATAGGTGTACATGTGTCCCCTCCCTCTTGAACCTCCCTCCCATCTCCCACCCCATCCCACCCCTCTAGGTTGTCACAGAGCCCCTGTCATACAGCAAATTCCTGTTGGCTGTCTATTTTACATACAGTAATGTAAATTTCCATGTTATTCTCGCCATACTTCCCACCCTCTCCTCCACTCTCTCCATGTCCATAAGTGTGTTCTCTATGTCTGGTTCTCCATTTATGCCTTGCAAATAAATTCATCAGTACCACCTTTCTAGATTCCATATATATGTTAGTATACGATATTTATCTTTCTCTTTTTGATTTACTTCACTCTGTATAAAAGGCTGTAGGTTCATCTACTTCATTAGAACTGACTCATATNGTATTGTACAATAGATCTCATTCTAATTATCATCTTTTTTCTTTGAAGATTTTTTAAATTTATTAATTTTTTAATTGAGGGATAATTACTTTCCAATATTTTCTGTCAGGCATCAACGTGAATCAGCCATAGGTGTACATGTGTCCCCTCCCTCTTGAACCTCCCTCCCATCTCCCACCCCATCCCACCCCTCTAGGTTGTCACAGAGCCCCTGTCATACAGCAAATTCCTGTTGGCTGTCTATTTTACATACAGTAATGTAAATTTCCATGTTATTCTCGCCATACTTCCCACCCTCTCCTCCACTCTCTCCATGTCCATAAGTGTGTTCTCTATGTCTGGTTCTCCATTTATGCCTTGCAAATAAATTCATCAGTACCACCTTTCTAGATTCCATATATATGTTAGTATACGATATTTATCTTTCTCTTTTTGATTTACTTCACTCTGTATAAAAGGCTGTAGGTTCATCTACTTCATTAGAACTGACTCATATGTGCTCCTTTTTATGACTAATATTCCACTGTGTATATGTACCACAACTTCTTTATCCATTCATCTGCCAATGGACATCTAGGTTGCTTCCATGTTCTAGCTATTGTAAATACTGCTGCAATCAACATTGGGGTACATGTGTCTTTTTCAATTTTGGTTTCCTCAGGGTATGTGCCTAGAAGTGAGATTACTGGGCCATATAGTGGTTTTACTCCTAGTTTTTTTTTTTAAGGAATCTCCATAATGTCTCCTATAGTGGCTGTATCAATTTACATCCCCACCAACAGTGCAAGAGGATTTCCTTTTCTCCACACCCTCTCCAGCATTTATTGTTTGTAGACTTTTTGATGATAGCCATTCTGACCAGTGTAACATATCTCATTGTAATTTTGATTTGCATTTCTCTAATAATGAGCGATGTTGATCTTCTTATCATGTGTTTGTTAGCCATCTGTGTGTCTTCTTTGGAGAAAAATGTCTGTTAGGTCTTTTTCCCACTTTTTGATTGGGTAGTTTGATTTTCGGATACTGAGTTGTACGAGCTGCTTATATATTTTAGTGTGTCAGTTGTTTTATTTGCTATTATTTTCTCCCATTCTGAGGGTTGTCTTTTTACCTTGCTTATAGTTTCCTTTGCTGTGCAAAAGCTTTTAAATTTAATCAGGTCCCACTTGCTTAGCTTTGTTTTTTATTTCCATTACTCTAGGAGGTGGGTCATAGAGGATCTTACCTTGATTCATGTCATTGAGTGTCTGCCTATGTTTTCTTTTCCAATTATCATCTTGATCTTGATTTTCATATTATTATTATTGAAAGATCTGCCCCATGTTGCTATGTGTATTCTTTGGTCAGATCATGGTTTCTTATTGCTATAAAATATTCCACAGTGTACATCTACTACCTTTATTTATCCATTTCTTCAGTGATGGACACCTAATGATCTTCAACTTTCTCCTACAAAGTTGAGACATCATTTGTCCTCCTATGTAAAACATCATTTTTACACAAAACATCATTTGTCCTCCTATGTAACAGCAACAGCAACACACACCCACATAGAAACACAAAAATACTGGCTCATAAGATTTGTGTATCCTTAATGTGACCAAGATGGTGGCACCTGTCTACATACCTACAAGACGTTGATTCGTGTTCCCACTAACGATGTGCATTGTCCAGCTTTCTGACTTTGCCTGGTTCATGGATTTACCTTTCTTTATTGTTTGAATTTGCATTCTCTGATACCTAAGGAGTTTGAACCTCTTTTCATAGATTTGTTGACCATATGGGTTCTTTTTCCTTTAATTTCCTTTCATGTTTCTTTCCCAATTTTCAATCAAGCTTTTTTAATGTTGATGTGCAGATATTTCTTATGCATTTAGATATAAAGCCCTCATTGGTTTGGGACATTGCCAATATTTTCTCCCAATCCATTATCTGTAATCTTTGTCCATAGTTTCCTTTAAAAACTGAAAAGCTTAGTATGGAAATAATCAAGCCCATCTGTCTTTAATCTTATGATGTTGGCCTTGAAGGTTTTGTTTAAAAGTCCTTCCTCGATTGTTCATGAGAAATGTATCCTCACACATTCTCTTCTACTTGCTTTGTAGTTTCACCATTCATATTTAGGGTTTTTTTTTTTCTTTTAACATTTGCTGACATGTATTTTATTTATTTATTTAATTGAAGTATAGTTTATTTACAATGTCGTGTTAGTTTCAGGGTACATCAAAGTGATTCAGTGATATATATACATATACAGACATATATATTTTTTCAAATCCTTTTCCATTGTATCATTGCCAGATATTGAATATACCTCCCTGTGCTATACAGTAGGTCCTTGTTGTTTATCTATTTTATATGTAGTAGTGTGTATCTATTAATCCCAAACTCCTGATTTCTCTCTCCCCCCATATTTAGTTTTTAATCCATCTGAAACCTGTCAAAACTTTTTTAATATGAAGGCAAAATAGGAATCCACTTTTATTTTTTTCCATGGGTGTAGACGATTTTCCTCAGCGTCAGATCTCTGATCAGATCCTGTGGAACAAGCAGCATATTCTGAGGCTTAGAATAGCACAGGGTGGACAGTTTGGGGATGGTGATGTGTATCCCATCTAAGTTATATGCATTCTGCTTCTGGTTCACTTGGGACTCCCTGGAGGGAACACCCGTGGCCACATTCTGTTGTGGTGACATGGCATGGGGTAAGCCTGAGGTGCTGTCCGCCAGCTTCCAGGGAGCAGATCATAAGAGCAAATGGAGGCAGAACAGGCAGACACATTCTGGTCAGACCTGTTGGTGAACTTATGTGAGATCCTATCAAGAACTCCCAGGAAAAACTGGATGAGACATTAACAGGGAAGAAAAAGCTTACATTGTTAGGTGGCCACAAAAGCAGCCAAGCCATGGTTAAATTCCATTAAGTTGATCCCTTTTATTACCACACAGCTGATGGGGTCAGGGGAAATTGAACAATATATGTAAATTGCATTCTCTAGTGTGTGATGGGGTGAAAGTACTATTTTATTTTCAGGTTTATTAAATAAGAATCACATCCCTGGGAGTAAATTACAATTTGAAAAGAAAAAATATTATTTTTGAAACCCAGCCTGTATATCTCACCCATTCATGTTATTATAAGTGAAGGATTGCTCTATATTTTAGAATTATTTTTCTATTATACAATATTCATACTGTTAAAGGCAAATGGATGTGGAATAAGACATAATTATAACAGTTAATCTTGTAAAAATATCACTAAATCACACTTGAATGTATCTTAAATGAAAAAGCATAATGGAAAGAATAACTAAATCCAGGAAGACATTTTTATCTGTCTTTGAGAATATGGAGCAGAAGACAGAGCAGTGCTCCTAAGTGCCTGAGACAGGAATAAGTACAGATTAAAAGTACAGTAACAGTTGGTTTTTGATAAATACTTCTTGAATTTGTAATCACCGTATTAAGTGACCTTTTCCAAGGAAATTAGCTCTCTGTCTTGAAGTTTTCCTATGCTTTGTCCAACTAAAGAAGTCCTATTAGTTTTTCCAATCAGACTTCAGAGGTCACCTCCCTAGGCAGCCCTCCATGATTGTACCTCCAACCCCAATCAAGAGCAACGCTTCCTCTTCTGAGCTCCCCATGTCTTAATACTTCTATTACTGCCTTACTCACACAGCATTAGGTCTTTGGTTTTGTTTTTTTAACCTGTTCTGCTTAAGGAAATACCTGAATCTTACTCACATTTGTCTTCCTGGTACTCAGAACAATATGTAGCACACAGCAAGCACCAAATAAATGTCTCGTTTTAAAAACTGAACTGAGGGAATTCCCTGTTGGTGCCATGGTTACGACTCTGAACTTCCCCTGCAGGGAGCACAGGTTCAATCCCTGATCAGGGATCTGAGATTCTGCATGACCCGTGTCAAGGCCAAAAAAGCAAAAATAAATAAAATAATTCTTTTTTCTTCTGAACTTTTTTATTTTGTATTGTGGTATAGCCAATGAACAATTTCATGACAGTTTCAGGTGAACAGTGAAGGGACTCGGTCATACATATGACAGTGTCAAATAAAATTTTAAAATGAACTAAAGTAACAAGGGCTTTTAAAAATGTATTACCACAGGGATGAAACAGTTCCAGGAAGCAGGGGAAAAGTTGTATTTAAAAAAAGAATCTTTCAATATAATCTGATTTGTGACCACATTTAAACTCACAGAACTATACAACCTGAACTTTGGAAATGGGTGTTATCTAGCCCAGCACCTCGCCAACTTCAATGTGCAAATCACCTGGGCATTTGTTAAATAGAGGTTCTGATTTAGGAGCTTTGGGGCAGCCTGAGATTCTGCAATTCTAACAAGCTCATATGTAACAGGATGTTTTTCATCCACCAGCAACACAAACAGCAAGACCCTAGTCCCCCCTGCTAACTGAAGGCATGAAATATAGCTCCAACATTTGGACAACTGGTCAGCAAGCAGACAAATGTGAAAGCAAGCATTGCTAAACGTCTCTAAAATGGCAGTTCTCAAACTTCAGCTTCATCGGTATCACCTGTAGGACTTGTTAAAGCCCAGCTCAGTCAGTGTTCTGTGAGCAGGTCTAGGGTGGGGCTAGGGGGCTTGGATTTTACCAAGTTCCCAAGTTGGGGTGACACCGCTTGTCCAGGCTTCACACTTGGGGAACCATTGCTCTAAGACTCACCTTGCAACCATTGTGCTCAATGACCAATTCCCTCGTGACTGCCAGAATCCAAACATCCCGACAGGTGATATGGGAGGATCAAACTGGAGTGCCTTGGAACCATCTGCCACGTGTGAGTTGGTCGTCCATTACACTTGAGATTTGTTCTCTTGTTGGTAAAGAGGAAAGAGCATTGGATCAGGTGGAGAAAGACCTGACTTCCAATTCTGGGTCTTGAAGCTGTCATTTACAACCCCTTGGGGCATTTCTGAACCTCCTCAAACTTCAGTGTCTCTGCCTGAACTTCATGAATCAGGTGAAGCAGGCCCTGCTCTCTGGCCTTCTTGGATCTCCCCCAGGGAAGTCTGGCCTCCCATCTCCCGAGACCTTTGTCTTATACTCTCATGAACTGCAGTGGTATGTCTTTATTGCAGTAAAACTCTGAGTTCCTTGAGGGCAGAGATGAATTTTATCTGTATTTTTTCTCAAGTAACCGGAGATATCCCTGGCAAAGAGGAGATACTCATTAGATGTTTACTATTGAGTGAATAAAAGTAATAAACCTGGATTCCAAATAGCCCTTTAGGCCCTGGCTTTATGCTAATTCTCTCATTTTAGCTGCTTTGAAGTATGATTAGAATAGAATACCCCACCAGGTAGCGCTGGGAACACAGACACATAATTCAATACTTAATATGACTCTCCAGGGACAAATCCCTGGTTAGGCTGCTGAGCTATAAATGATCTTTTTTCAAAAAAATTTTTGAGATTTAATGATACATGGAATTATTTTTGCAGGTAAGTATTTTTACTGCTGCTCTTTATCATAAGCTTTATTCAGAAAAGTTTTCCTGTAGGGCCTTGCTTTTATAAATAAACTGAGTCTTTTATTACTGTAAAAGCTTTAATTAATAAAAGAAATCTTTTGGTACTTAGGTGTTTGTTTTGTAGATTTTAGAACTTATTTTTGAGTCAGAAACACTTTTCCAGTTAGTAGAATTAAAAATCCATATCTCCCTTTTTCCCAGCTCTTAGTGCATCCCAGCCTTGACTTTGGGTGAGTTCACCTAATGTTTGTGTGCCTCAGTTTTCTTATCTGTAAGATGGGGGTAAAACAGCTGCTATCACAGTTTTCATAAGAAATACATGAGTTCATTGATGTCTTTAGGAGAGTGTCTGACCTATAATAAGCCCTAGTTAGCCATTAGTGTTTTAAGATGAGGTAAAATGAACACATTCGCGGGAAAGTGCAGGCTTTTTTTTGATTTGAAGTATGATTGATTTACAATGTTGTCATCTCCTATCGCACAGCAAGGTGATTTAGTTATGTGTATATACACTTCTTCACATTCTTTTCTATTATGGTTTATCACAGGATATTGAGTACAGCTCCCTGTCCTATACAGTAGGACCTTGTTGTTTATTCATTCAATATATAATAGTTTGCATCTGCTAATTCCAAACTCCTAATCCTTCCCTCCGCCATCACCATCAACCTTGGCAACCAGGAGTCTGTTCTATCAGACTATTGCATAGATATGTTCATTTGTGTCATATATAGACTCCACATATAAGTGATATCATATGACATTTGTCTTCCTCTGACTTAGTTCACTCAGTATGATAACTTGTAAATCCATCCATGTTGCTGGCATTATTTGATTCTTTTTTATGGCCAAGTAACATTCTATTGTGTATATATGCACTACATATGTTTCTCCATTCCTCTGTCCATGGACATTTAGGTTGCTTCCTTGTCTTAGCTATTGTAAATAGTGCTGCAATGAACATTGAGGGGCAAGTATCTTTTTGAAAGTTTGTCCAGATATATGCCCAGAAGTAGGGTAGTGCTAGTTTTAGTTTTTTAAGGACCCTGTATACTCTTCTCCATAGTTGCTCCACTAATTTCCATTCCCACCGACAGTGCAGGAAAGTTACCCTTTTCTCCACACTCCTCCAGGCACCTTTTAAAACCATCACCTGTCAGTCATTTTTGTTTCAAATGCTTGGTTGTCCTGCTTGGTTGTCCCAACAGGACAAGGATACAATTGCCGGGAAGATCCCAGTAATTCCTGCAGTGTGGCTACATAATACAGAGGACCCGTGAGTGTTCCGGCCACAAAAGGAAACCAGGGCACCCTCAAGGGGAGGGACAAGCTTCACTGAGCTCTGCAGTCCCCCAGGTGGTCCAGCCAATCAGCGACGAGCTCTTTTCGGCCTTCCCGAAGTTCATGTTTGCTGTTCCCACGGCTCCAGCGCCCACCCCCCGCACCAACTGCTCTGGAGTCCTGCTCAAGCTGATAACAGCCCCCGCATATTGCTTTTTCCTCGTATTTATGGCAAGCCCGAGTGATCAAAGGTCACTACCAGCCTCGCTTCTGTGTGCTGACCCTGGCCTCGGGGCTGCCTGCAGCCCTTCACACACCTTATCGCAAATCTATACCCAGCCGGTTTCCCAAGATTTGGAGGCTGTGCACATGATCAAGCCAAAGGCACAGTGGGGTCACTCGAGAATAAAGGGCCCCGTGGGAGGGGGACAAAGGGGGTCCCCTCGGCTTTCTGATGGTGGAGCCAGTAAGACGACATTAAGTTTCTGTGTGTGTTTTTAATTGAAGGAGAGTTGATTTACAATGTGTTACTTTCAGGCGTAGAGCAAAGTGATTGAATTATACATACATATATATTCTTTTGATCCTTTAGAAATAATTATGTCACATTAGGCTATCTCCCCCAATATTGTATGTCTTAAGTGATTCTTTCTTAGTTTTCTTCTCTGAAAATTTTATTAAGTATCTTCAGTATGTCAAACACTGTGCCAGGGGCTTAAATAGCCGTCAGTTTACCCTGAAGTCCTCCAAGACAGGACTTTAGTATGCAAAATGATCCCAGCCCCAGGACTTGCAGAAGCCTAGGTCTGACCTCTAGGTCTGGGCAGGGCCCAAGAATTTACTTCTCTGACAAGTTTCCAGGTGATACTAATACTGCTGGTTCAGGGCCCCCACTTTAAGAACCAGTAGTCACCTGTCCAGGGAGGTGTTTCAAAATAGGGTTTTCTGTTTGATACAAGATTTGGCTGTGAGACTTGAGAGAAAGAGGAGTTTATAGAATCCACATTCATCTGAGAAAGATGAAAAGTCCGGCTTTATTTCCAGCTACATGGAATATCAACTCACTTTCTGAAAAGTGTGGGAAATAGGGGGGCCCATTTGAGGAGGAGCAGTAATTTTTCTCAGCCAAAACCTTGGAATATTTTAAAAAGATATATAAGGCCCTACAGTTGCTGCCAAACAGTGCGGAAGAGACGCTATTTGGGTGGAAGATCATTTGAAACATCTGTTGCTTTCTCATAGCGTACTCCACTTAAGAACCTCCGTGTCGTCTCTATGGATATTCCAGCTTTATGAAGCACATCATCTTGATGGACTTGTGAGAATAAACGAAGTGCAAAATGCACTCACGTGGGCCAAATGAATTGGTCATTTAAATGGAGGCTAAAACATCAAAATGCTTTCTGGCCACATGTTCTCCAGATAATTATCATGAATCCATCATTTGCCATGTAGACTTTAAAGAAATGCATTCAACCACAATGAGATATCACTGCCCACCTGTTAGAATAGCTATTTATTAAAAAAAAAAAAAAAAAACAATGCTGATCAGGATGTGGAGTAAAGGAAACCCTCATATACTGGTGAGAATGTAAATTGGTGCAGCCTCTATGTATGTATGAAGATTCCTGCAAAGATTATGATCCAGAAATTCCACTCCTGGTTATCCAAAGAAAATGAAAACACAGAATAGAAAAGGTATATGTACCCTTATTGCAGCATTTTCTTATAATAGCCAAAATATAGAAGCAAACTTAGTGCCTTGGTGTTGAGTTGCTCAGTTGTGTCTGACTCTGTGACCCCATGGACTGCAGGACGCCAGGCTTCCTTGTCCTTCACCATCTCCCAGAGTTTGCTCAAACTCATGTCCATTGAATCAGTGATACCATCCAATCTCATCCTCTGCCTCCTCTTGCCCTCAATCTTTCCCAGCATTAGGGTCTTTTCCAACGGTCTTTGCATCAGGTGGCCAAAGTATTGGAGCTTCAGCATCATTCCTTCCAATGAATATTCAGCAATGATTTCTTTTAGGATTGACTGGTTTGATCTCCTCTCTGTCCAAGGGACTCTCAAGAGTCTTCTCCAACACCACAGTTCAAAGCATCAGTTCTTTAGCACTCAGCCTTCTTCATGGTCCAACTCTCACATCCACACATGACCACTGGAAAATCCATACTTTGACTAGACAGACCTTTGTTGGCAAAGTGATGTCTCTGCTTTTTAATACACTGTCTAGGTTTGTCGTAACTTTCCTTTCCAGAGCAAGTGTATTCTAATTTCATGGCTGCAGTTACCATCTGCAGTGATTTTGGAGCCCAAGAAAATACAATCTGTTAGTGTTTCCACTTTTTCCCAATTCTATTTGCCATGAAGTGATGGAACTGGTTGCCGTGATCTTAGTTTTTTGCATGATAAGTTTTAAGTCAGCTTTTTGACTCTCTTTTACCCTCATCAAGAGGCTCTTTAGCATGAGACAGGGCGCTCAGGGCCGGTGCACTGGGATGACCCTGAGGGATGGGATGGGGAGGGAGGGGAGAGGGGGGTTCAGGATGGGAAACACATGTACACCCATGGCTGATTCATGCCAATGTATGGCAGAAACCCCTACAATATTGTAAAGTAATTAGCCGCCAATTAAAATTAATTAATTTTTTAAAAAGACTCTCTTTAGTTCCTCTTTGCTTTCTGCCATTAGAGTGGTATCATCTGCATATATGAGGTTATTGATATTTGATTCTGGCAATTTTGATTCCAGCTTGTGATTCATCCAGCCCTCAGTGCCTATCAATAGTTGAATGGATAAAGGAATTATGATCTGTTTATCCACCTGCATCTATATGCATATATAATGGAGTATTAGTCATAAAAAGAATCTTGCCATTTGTGACATCATGGATGGACCTAGAGATTATGCTACGTGAAATAAATCAGATGGAAAAAGACAAATACTTTGTTTTCACTTATATGTGAAATCTTAAAAACAAAACAAATGAACAAATAAAACAGAAACAGAGTTATAGATACAGAGAATGAACAAGTGGTTGCCTGACAGAAAGGGGAAGTGGATGAAGGAAAGAAATAGGTGAGGCAGATTTAAGAAACGCTAACTTTCAGTTGCAAGATAAGTGAGTCAGGAGTATGAAATGTAAAGTGTGGGGAATATAGTCAATAACTACATCTTATCTTTGTATGGTGACATATCCCAAGTATGCTTATTATGACAATCACTTTGAAATGTATAGAAATATCAAATCACTATGTTGTGCACCAGCAAATAACACAGTAGATCAACTGTACTTTGAAGACAAACACACACACTCTTAGAAAAAGAGGTCAGATTTTTGATTACCACAGATGGGTTGGGGGAGGGGGAATTGGATGAAGGCAGTTGAAAGGTACAAACTTTCAGTAATGAGATAAATAATAAGTTATAGGGACTATAATGTACAGCATGATAAATGTAATTAACCCTGCTGATTATATATCTGAATGCTGAGTAAATCCTAAGAGTTCTGATCACAAGGAAATTTTTTCCTTTGATTTTGTATGTATATGAGATGATAGATGTTCACTAAACTTACTGTGATAATCACTTCATGATGTATGTAAGTCAAGTCATGCTGTACACCTTAAACTTATACAGTGCTGTATGCCAATTATTTCTCAGTATAATCATAACACATGTATCTCAATAAAACTAGAAGGAAGAAAAGAGGTTGAAGGAGGCTGTGCAAATGGCACCTCTGGGTATCAGGCAGTTTGATGGCTCTGGGCTTCTGCATCAGAAAGACTTGGTATAAAATGTTAACCCTGGAAATTCCCTGGCACTCTAGTGGCTAGAACTCTGGGCTTTTATACCTGGAGCCCAGGTTCAGTCCCTGGTAGGGAACTAAGATCCTGTAAGGCACACATCATGCCAAAAATAAAGTGTTAACTCTGCCAAAAGAAAACAAAACACAGAAAGAAAAAAAAAAAGAAATATGGAGACTGGTTACTCATGTTAAAGCTTTTAATATATTTATTAGAATGCTTAAAATGGAATACAAGACCTAAGTTGACTTATTTTCAAAGGGATACTAAGTTTCAAAAAATCAAATTTTCATATTATTAATTTCTTTTGGTCTCTACTGAAACACATAAATATCAATTTAATGGCCAGGGTTTCCAATTAAACGTAGCCAGTTAAATGAAGCACTGTTCCATTCCAAACCCCACTAAGCAAAGAACAGGGTTTTTTTTACTTTTTCATTTTTATTGAGATAGAATTGACATTTGACATTGTATTAGTTTAAGATGTACCACCGAGTGATTTATGTTGCTTGCTTTCTTTGACCCATAGTCCTGCCTCATCTCAACCTGTGCTTCCGTTGTCACATTTCTGCCTCTGCCTAATCCTGGTTGCCTCCTTCACTTATGAGAACTTTTGTGAATACATCTGGCTGCCTCCCCACCACAGAGTGGCAGAGTTAAGTAACTGGGATAATCCACGTGCCCCAGAAAACCTTAACATGTCTTATCTCACACTTTGCAGAATAAAACTTTGCCAACCCCTGTTCTAAACCATCACTGATTAACTGATAAAAAGTAAAACTCAATTTAAAAAAAAAAAAGACAAATGATGAGAGTATTTGTGACTATGTTGGTTTTTAAGTGAGAAAACTTAGGTTCTGAGAGGTGACATAGCTCATCTGAATTCTAGAGTGGTGAGAAACCTAGGAGAAATCTCCAGGTCATTGATTCCCCTCTCAAATCCATACTCACCGCCAAGCTGCTATCTCCTTCTCATCTATGGCTGTATTCAAGTGGCTTTCCATCTAGGTAAGTCTTTAAAAGTTATTGAAGTAAGGTATTCATGAATTACAATCAGTGTGTCATTAGGGGTCACCAAGAATTCTAATTTAGCATTCTACAGTGAAAGCTGTGAACCGTACAGCTTGCATAGAGCTGGCTTTTCTAAACTTTTCAGGAAGAACACTGAGCTGAGCACACAATCATTGTTGCCCTGAATGTGATTTTCTTTGCTTTCCATAGTAAAATATTACTCTAGCTTGTTGTCAGTAACACTTCATCTGCAAAAGTGTGTATATGCTGATGAGAAGGTGCCTAAGCTTGAGAGTTCCAGTAGGAATCATCCACTTGGTTTTTTTTTTTCTTTTCCCCCTCTTCCCTCCCCTTACCGTCCCTCTGGGTTGTCCCAGTGGTTTTTTAAAATAAAATTTTATGTATTCAATTTTGGCTGTTGCTGGGTTTTCGTTGCTGTGCGGGCTCCTCTTTTGTTGTGGAGCACAAATTCTGTGGCACACGAGCTCAGTAGTTGTGGCTCCCGGGCTCTAGAGCACAGGCTCAATGGTTGTGGTGCACAGGCTTAGTTGCTTCATGGCTTGCGGGATCTTCCCGGACCAGGGATCAAACCTATGTCTCCTGCATTGGCAGGTGGTTCTTTAACACTGAGTCACCAGGGAAGCCCCATCTGCTTGTTTTTGTTTCCAGCTCTTGTGATTTTGTTTTTAATTGAGATATAGTCATCCACACGGAGAAGGCAATGGCGCCCCACTCCATTACTCTTGCCTGGAAAATCCCATGGATGGAGGAGCATGGTAGACTACAGTCCATGGGGTCTCGAAGAGTTGAACATGACTGAGCGTCTTCACTTTCACTTTTTATTTTCCTGCATTGGAGAAGGAAATGGCAACCCACTCCAGTGTTCTTGCCTGGAGAATCCCAGGGACAAAGGAGCCTGGTGGGCTGCCGTCTATGGGGTCNAAGCCCCATCTGCTTGTTTTTGTTTCCAGCTCTTGTGATTTTGTTTTTAATTGAGATATAGTCATCCACACGGAGAAGGCAATGGCGCCCCACTCCATTACTCTTGCCTGGAAAATCCCATGGATGGAGGAGCATGGTAGACTACAGTCCATGGGGTCTCGAAGAGTTGAACATGACTGAGCGTCTTCACTTTCACTTTTTATTTTCCTGCATTGGAGAAGGAAATGGCAACCCACTCCAGTGTTCTTGCCTGGAGAATCCCAGGGACAAAGGAGCCTGGTGGGCTGCCGTCTATGGGGTCACACAGAGTTGGACACGATTGAAGTGACTTAGCAGCAGCAGTCACCCACATCCTTTGTTATAAGCTAAATTGCTCTAACAAGTAGATCTAAAATATAATGACTCACACTGAAAGGAGAGAGGTAGAGCTCCCAGGAGGCGGAGCAGAACCAGGAGGCATGCAGCCAGGTGGGATCCATTTGTGCCTGATAGGAGCAGAGCCCCCAAACATATGGGGGAAAGAGAAATCTAGAGTTATCAAAAATAAATGGTGTTCTCTTTAAAACACCACCTAAGACTGCCCCATCCTCACCTTGGGGCCATTGATTTGTTTTTGTAGAAAGAAAGCTCTGATTTACTGAACTCTGGGCTTAAGATTCCTGCCATCTAGTGGCCAAAGTAATAGCACATCTTCTCTGTTGAACATACTGTTCTTTGTTCAAGACTTGTGATCTGATTCCCAAAATGTAAAATTTAAATGTCTTATGCAGAGCAGATGGTCAAAAACATTTGATGCAAAGATGAAATGTAGTTCCACTAAAAGTTTCAAGCTGGTACATGACACACTAAAGGAAAGGAAAGGAAACAGACATTAGACGAAATTGATGGCTATGCTCTTTTGTCAAGTATAATCCAGTAAAGGTCTCTCCTAAGAAATCCTTAAGTGGGCAAGTGTCCTGATTTATTCTATGCACCTTCATCATTATTGTCGTCGTCATCCATACAAAAGGAACCAATGACAGATTTGCTTGGAGAACGAGGGAGAAATGAACTGTGGCAGTAGTTCTGATATTTGTTAAGCCAAATGAGGGACCGCTGGTGTGGATGGAAGCTAAGTTTGCAGAGCAAGCTTGTTCCTGTCTGCACATTAACATCACCTGAGGATCTTTAAAAGATGCCAAAACTAGACTGCATCCCAGACCAAGGAAATCTCCATGTCTGGGAGGGAACCCAGACATCAGAATTTTTGAGTTTCCCTGGGGTTTTCACGTGCAGACACCCATGGGGTGTACTAGCCTGTGGGTCTTTAGCCTGTACTTCCATGCAGTGGTATCTTTCTTAATACTTATTTTTATTTGTTTGGCTGTGCTGGGTCTTATTTGCAGCACACACGAGCTTTGTTCTTTGTTGTAGCATGCAGGATCTTTTGGTTGCAACATGTGAACTCTTAGCTGCCGCATGAGGGATCTCATTCCCCGACCAGGGATTGAACCCAGGCTCCTAGCATTGGGAGCATGGAGTATTAGCCACTGGACCACCCAGGAAATCCCCATATAACGGTGTCTTACGTGAGTATGGCACTTCACTGGTGGCAAGAGCATTTGGCAGAGGTTTTCTCATCTAATCCGCATGCAGCAAGCACAGCCATCTCCTTGGCTGCTCAGTGTGTCTGTATAGGCGCCTCTTATTTTCTGGACACAAGCTACTATCTCACTGTGATAACTGAGAGCAGGAAGGTCGGAGTGGGATTTTGGTTGACAGTGAAAATGTCAGAGGGCTCCACTCACAGAGTTGGAGCTACGCTTTTCAATGGCCTTCATTTTAAGCAAACTGCATGTAGGAAAATCTGGATTCTTCTAATTATGTGAGATGATTTCGTACTCTGTATACGCCTATATAGTCTCTTTATGCCAAAAATTGCCACAGCATCTCTTAAGATAACAAACCCTTTTCTATATTTTTACTCAATTTAAAAACCCAACTCTTCATTCACCTTTTCAAGATCACTTATGATTTAAGGCTAAGCTCATTGAAATATTGTCCAAGTCATGGGCTCTTCACCTGTATACTTATTCATCCAGCAGACAGTAAAACAAAAAAAAAAAGAACCCAAAGCCCCTTTGGGCTCCCCTCTTCTCTCTGGGTTGCCATGTATAGTTGCACAGCTTGGACACTGCACAACTCCAGAAACCACGTGGACAGTGATGTGAGTCACAGTGCCCCCTAGTTGGTGTAACAGGGTGGGGCTGCTGTGGTTCTAGACCTTGCAGAAGAAATAGAAATGCCTGCCCTGACCTATGCTTCTGACCTGAGAGCTTGTAATTCACCAGCTTAGTCTCAGAAGACTCCACAGCCAAACCTAATCATTGTCACTTCAAGGCCAGTGCTGCTTTTCCTGTGATGGCTTCATGCTGGTTCTAGGTCACTTCTTCAGGCATATGAAGAACATCTTTTCTTTTTTTCCTTCTTTTTAAAAATACTTTCTCTGAGAACATTTTTTAAAGGCTTGTTTCAGCTTATCTGTATTCAAAAGAACATCATGCCTATACTCTTAAGATGAACGACTCAGCTAATGGAAAGATCTTGTTTATTCCCCTGAGCATCCACACTGACCCTTTCTCAACCTTCAGCATCATTCTCGCCTTTCTTTTCCTTTGCAAAGACTGTTTCTCTTCAAATACATGTTTGATCTCTTCTCAAAATATTGTCAGTTTTGTGTTTCAAATGGCCTTTGAAGTGTGTTTACTTCTGAGCATAAGCCTCCTTCAGCTGGAGATCACCCAGTAATTCCTGGGAAGGAAGAGAGTGAACCTTTTTTTTTTTTTGCTGCCTTGGATTGTCTGTCCTCATGTATAACAGGTCGTAAAATTGATGGGTTAAAAACAGAGCTGCTGAGTTTGTCCAGCTTCACGCCAATGGTCCTTTCATTTCTTCCTACAACCAGACCTTCAGTAAGTATCAGATGCCTTCTTTCAAAATCCTGAGTCTGGAGATGTCCCTTCACCCCTGCAGTGTTTCTCAGGAGACTCATGTACACGACTTTGCCTTCCTGGCCTCCTTTGCCTGCCCGGAAGCTCAGAGCTTTTTTTAGGTTTTGAATGTTCTCTTTGAAATAGGCTTTCTAAGTTAATTCTTCCAAATCCACTTGGTCTTTTAAAACTTGTTTTAGTATGTTGGTTTTTATCTTTCTGTGCCGCCCCAGATCCCTTTAGGAAACAGAATAGAATAAACAAGCACATGAATCAAAAATATGCACTTACTGTATTTCCAGTGCTGAGCCTTTGAGATCTAGTCTGGAGGCAGGCACCAGGGAAACCAGAAGCCAGGGGATCCCCAAACTCACCTTCTTGCTCATGGTAATGGCAGAGGTGGCTAGGATTAGGGACAAAAAATTGCTTTTGTGTTCCTTTTTATTTTTTCATTTCAGTTCAGTCACTCAGTCACGTCTGACTCTTTGCGACCCCATGAACTGCAGCACTCCAGGCCTCTCTGTCCATCACCAACTCCCACAGTCTACCTAAACCCATGTCCATTGAGTCGGTGATGCCATCCAACCGTCTCGTCCTCTGTTGTCCCCTTCTCTTCCTGCCCTCAATCTTTCCCAGAATCAGGGTCTTTTCAAATGAGTCAGGTTTTCACATCAGGTGGCCAAAGTATTGGAGTTTCAGCTTCAACATCAGTCCTCCCAATGAACACCCAGGACTGATCTCCTTTAGGATGGACTGGTTGGATTTCCTTGCAGTCCAAGGGACTCTCAAGAGTCTTCTCCAACACCACAGTTCAAAAGCATCAATTCTTCAGTGCTCAGCTTTCTTTATAGTCCAACTCTCACATCCATACATGACCAGTGGAAAAACCATAGCCTTGACCAGACGGACTTTTGTTGACAAAGTAATGTCTCTGCTTTTGAATATGCTGTCTAGGTTGGTCATAACTTTCCTTCCAGAGAGTAAGCGTCTTTTAATTTCATGGCTGCAATCACCATCTGCAGTGATTTTGGAGCCCCAAAAAATAGAGTCAGCCACTGTTTCCACTGTTTCCCCATCTGTTTGCCATGAAGTGATGGGACTGGATGCCATGATCTTCGTTTTCTGAATGTTGAGCTTTAAGCCAACTTTTTCACTCTCCTCTTTCACTCTCATCAAGAGGCTCTTTAGTTCTTCTTCACTTTCTGCCATAAGGGTGGTGTCATCTGGATATTTGAGGTTATTGATATTTCTCCCAACAATCTTGATTCCAACTTGTGCTTCCTCCTTTATTTGGCTGCACTGGGTCTTAGCTGCGGCATGTGGGATCTAGTTCCCTGACTGGGGATGGAGCCCAGGCTCCCTGCATTGGGTGTGCAGTCTTAACCACTGGACCTCCAGGGAAGTACCTGTGTCTTTTTCTTAATGGATAGGAAGCATGGGACACAAAGCGATCGCGGTGGGCAGGGACAGGAGAGCACACACACATGCGTTCTAATCCCAGCTCTGTCCCTTGCCAGCTGTCCATCACTTAACCTACTCTCCCCACCCTGCAGTTTATGTGCCTATAAAATAGGGATGCTGTGTGTTCAGTGACTCAGTCGTGTTCAACTCTTTGTGACCCCACGGACTGTAGCCCACCAGGCTCCTCTGTCCATGGGATTTCCCAGGCAAGAATAGTGGAGTGGGTTGCCATGCCCTCCTCCAGGGGCTCTTCTGCATCCTGGGATCACAGCTGCATCTTCTGCATCGGCAGGTAGACTCTTGACACGTTGAGCCATCGTGGAAGCCTGTAATTCACAATTCTTCTGCTCTTGGGAGGGTTATTGGAGATAATGAATCCAAACACTTAGCACAGTGCTTGGAGAATGCATAATATGGATTTAATATACATTAAAGCCAAATATGATAAGGATAGTTTTATAATTTTATTTCTAGAAGAAAGCTTGATAACAGTTTGTGATGGGCAATTTTATCCTTCATCATTCAAAGTAAGAGGCACAATTCAAACTGTTCTTTATAAAGAAGTGTGGGGGCTGTGGAAAGAAAAACTTCTAGGAAAAACCTTGTTTCTCTCTGTAGAAGTCTCCCCAGTATTTTTTCTGAATTTTTCTATCTTTGTAATGTAATTTTAGTCAAAGACTAGTTTATTAAGACTAGTTCAAGGTCTGATTTGCATGCAGTAATCTTTATTTTTTTAATTTAATTTTTAAAAATTTAATATAAATTTATTTACTTTAATTGGAGGCTAATTACTTTACAGTATTGTAGTGGTTTTGCCATACATTGATTCAAGACAGTAAGATGCTATTCTTTTGGAGTTTTTTTCCCAGTTTTAAAAATCAACAGAATATGATCTTAATAGATACCACTGAAAGAACCAAGAAGTGAAATATTTGTAAATTTCCTTTACTGTTAGACAAACAAGCTCACTGGAAGTCACACTATTTCAGAAAAATAGGGAGCTATAGTTCCTTCCCTTTGATCGGCTTCTCCATGAGACTAATATACTTTCCATACTTTAGATTTTCTAAATTATACAAAATATACACAATAAAAATGGAAAATTATTACCAAAACAATGATGATACAATAAAAAAAAAAACCTTTCTCTGAAAGAACTTGAAAATATAAACATATTTAAAATAAGGAGTGAAGTGAAGTCGCTCAGTTGTGCCCAACTCTTCGCGACCCCATGGACTATAGCCTACCAGGCTCCTCTGTCCATGGGATTTTCCAGGCAATAGTACTGGAGTGGATTGCCATTTCCTTCTTCAGGGGATCTTCCCGACCCAGGGATCGAACCCGGGTCTCCCACATGGTAGACAGACGCTTTACTGTCTGAGCCACCAGGAGTCATAGGGTGTAGGAGTGGGCTCACTCCTTATTCCCTAAATAAGGATTATTTGGGGAATTAAACTAAAATGGCAACTCTCCAGTCCACATGCACACATATCAAATGAAAAGGAGAATTGCCAACCAACTGTATCTGAAACAAAAATCAATTCAGCAGTGCTACTGGTACCTGTTTCTTAGGGCTGCATCGTTCACTTGAAAATTGAGATGTTATTTAATTCTCTACAAGCATTTACAAGGCAGAATGTATGTCTTTGGCCATGAGGAGCACAGCCCAGGTCTCCATTCCCCCGTCTCAGGCCTGACTGCCAGGCTCTGCTGAGGCCAGTGCAGAATCCCCTGCTTAAAAACAGACTCCATCTTAAGGCAACATTGATACAGACCTGTGTGATATGCTCTTTGGGTTTTTTTTTCCTTCAACAGTGAAAACACTTCCACTGTCTAGGAGGATAATTAAATTTCTCCAGATTGCAGGCATGTCCTGAGTTGCAGGCCTAAGATAATTGGAGCCAGGCAGCTATTTGCTGTCTAATTTAAGTGGGTCCTAAGGCTTGGAGGTAGGCAAACTAAATCAGCTGCCTGCAAGAGCCAAGGCAGCAAAGGAGATGTGTGACGAGGGCCAGGTGGAATGACAAACAGAGGCACAAAGGGATGGAAAATGACAACTAACATTTGGCCTCCATGGGGATAAAATAAAGCCTGTGGAGACATGGCAGAGAGGAGATTGCTGCCCCTCAAAAGGGGTCAGCCTCGACTCCGGAACAAACAGCTGTGGCTCAGCACAAAAGCAGGGCCAGCACTGCCAGATCGTCCGAGTTTTCAAGTGAACTCAAAGATCTGGGTTGTAGATGAAATTTTCTCTATTTTAAAAGCCAGCAAGTCATTCAAGTGAAAGACAACAACGCAGTGACATCATTATGATGACCAAAGAAAAATAGGACTGCAATTACGACACTGATTTCCTCACTCTGGCCCAGATTATGAAGTTTTCTTTCAGGCTGCATTTTGCCTTGAAATAGAAATTTGAGACAATTGTTATTCTGTCAAAAAACTCTTCTCTGTAAGAAATATTGAAGAAAAAAAAACAAACGAATGAACTGCATAGCACAGGGAACTATATTCAATATTTTGTAACAGCCTATAAGGGGAAAGAATCCGAAAAAGCCGTACAGCTGAAGCTAACACATATTTCACTTCTTGGTTCTTTCAGTGGTATCTGTTAAGATCATATACTGTCAATTTTTAAAACTGGAGGGAAAAAACTCCAAAGGAATAGCATCTTATTGTCTTGAATTAAAGATTACTGCGTGCAAATCAGACCTTGAAGTGTCTTAATAAACTAGTATTTGACTAGAATTACATTACAAAGATAGAAAAATTCAGAAAAAATACTGGGGAGGCTTCTGCAGAGAGAAACAAGGTTTTGCCTAGAAGTTTTCCTTTCCACAGCCCCCAGACTTTTTTGTAAAGAAGAGCAGTTTGAATCGTGCCTCTTATTTTGAATGATGAAAGATAAAATTGACTGTCACAAACTGTTATCAAGCTTCCTTCTGGAAGCTAACAAAACATTGTAAATCAACTATACATCAATTAAAAACAAGAAAAGAAAAGAAGCTACACTAAATGCAATGTGATGCCCTGGATCCAATCCTGGAACTGAAGGAAAAAACCAAACATATAATGGTACAGTAGTGAAATCACAGCAGGTCTGGAGTTTAGTAGTAGTGTTGAAACAATGTTAGTTGTGACAAGTGGGCCCCAGTTTGTGAGATCTGAATGTGAGCGGAGACTCAGTGAAGGGTTTCTGGGAACTTTTATGCAAGATCAATAACTTTTCTGTGTACCTAAAATGATTCCACAACACAGGGTTTATTTTACAATGAACTACAGTTGACCTTTGAACAACATGCGGGGGTTAGTGGCCAGACCCTCCTCATAGTTGAAAATCCACATATAATTTCTAGTTGACCCTCCTGATCTGAAGTACCTCTTCGTCTGTGATTCAATCCACCCCTTACTGTGGTATTTACTGTTGAAAAATATCTGCTTAGAAGTGAACCCACACAATTCAAACCCATGAACTGTATATAAAACATATATTAAAAAACCCACCTGTTCTTTTATATATACATCTTTTATATACATCCACTCAGCTATAAGACACATATTGAACATGCCAAATGTCCAGAAGCATTATTGTAGTATTGGCACAAATAAGTCAGAAATAAAGGCTAAAGTACAACTGAGTTCGGGTGGGGTGGTGGCTGAAAGTGAAAATTTCAAAAAGAACAATACATTGGGTTGGCTAAAAAGTTCATTCAGGTTTTCCACGAAACCTTACAGAAAAACCCAAATGAACTTTATGGCCAACCCAGTATCTTCGG
>SJYA01003306.1:52656-69223 GCA_006410615.1 Neotragus moschatus | reverse complement strand
TTATTCTTATTTTTCATAATAAAGAAATCATTTCCTAATCCAAGGGCCTGATGTTTTCTTCTGAGAATTTTATCGTTTTGGCTCTTATATTTAGGTCTTTGATCCATTTTGAGTTAATCTTTGTTTATTGTGTGATATCTATATCTTTTTACAGATGCAGACTAAATAATTTTGAGGTCAGTATACAATGACTGTAATGTAGAACACTTCAAAAACAAAAAAACAGATGAAGCAAATATAGCAAAAGTGTGACAGCTGTTCAGTCTAGGCGATCAGTTTATGGGTGTTCACTATTTAGAAAATATTTTTCTTTAAATAATAGAAAGTAAAAGGAAAATATATCAAAATAAAAATTGGAAAAAATCCTGGATTATGAGTGGAAAATACCACTACTCAAAAAATTAGCATACATCACTTTAACTTATACTTTGTTATTTATAAACAGTGGCATTTTATGATTATCTGTAAATTATTTGTCAGACTCCTAATAAAGACATAAGATAGAATGGATGAATCAGTGTGTCTTGGCACTGCTCTTAGGAACCAGTGTTCTAGAGATTCTCTCTCTAATATGGCAAATACTAGTCATGTGTGGATATTGAGTACTTGAACTATAGTGAGTCTAAATTGAGATGCGCTATAGGTGAACTGTATGATTATACAGTGGAAGTGAGAAATAGATTTAAGGGCCTAGATCTGATAGATAGAGTGCCTGANGACTCCGTGCTTCCATAGCAAGGGACCCAAGTTCCATCCCTGATTAGGGAGCTAAGATCTCACATGCTGTGTAGCGTGGCCAAGAAGAGCTGGAGCCGGGTTCCAAAGCCATTTATCTCCAGGCCAAGGTCCCTGGGTATCCTGGATGGCAGGCTAGGGGACATCCCCAGGGTCAAAGTCATTAGTGGTTGATTAGGCATGGGTCTGTGGAACTGCAGTCACAACCTGCCTGTATTGAGAGATGAACTCATGTCCCAAGTCAGCAGGCCCCAAGTCACACTGATGAGGTTCATCTTAAGGAGGGNCCATTTATCTCCAGGCCAAGGTCCCTGGGTATCCTGGATGGCAGGCTAGGGGACATCCCCAGGGTCAAAGTCATTAGTGGTTGATTAGGCATGGGTCTGTGGAACTGCAGTCACAACCTGCCTGTATTGAGAGATGAACTCATGTCCCAAGTCAGCAGGCCCCAAGTCACACTGATGAGGTTCATCTTAAGGAGGGGTAACACTTTCACTTAAGTGAAGCAATGACCACCCCCCAAAGTCCCCCTGTGTTCCTTCCTAGCACCCTCTCCAAGGGTAAACACAAGGCCAACTTTGCCACCCTAGATTCACTGCATCTGATCTCAAAACTTATATAAGTGTGTGTTGGGGGGAACATATATATGGAACCATACTGTATGCACTTTGTGTTTTTTGTTTGTTTGGTTTTTTTTACTTTTTGGGTGTGCTGTGTGCCTTGTGAGATCATACTTTCCCAGCCAGGGATTGAACCCAGGCCCTTGGCAATGAGAGCATGGAGTTCAACCACTGGACCACCAGGGAATTACCAGCCTTCTTTTGATCAGTGCCATATTTCTGAAATTCATCAGTGTTCCTCTAAGTAGTATTAGTTTGTTCATTCTCATTTTTTGCTAATATTTCCCTGAATAAATATACCAGTTTATTTATCCATTCTACTCTAAAGGGACGCGATGGATATTTGAGTTGTGGAGGGATCGGGGGCAGGAGGAGAAGGGAACGACAGAGGATGAGATGGCTGGATGGCATCACCTACTCGGTGGATGTGAGTTCGAGTAAACTCCGTGAGTTGGTGATGGACAGAAGGCCTGGCTTGCTGTGATTCATGGGGTCGCAAAGAGTCGGACACGACTGAGCGACTGAACTGAACTGANTCTCATTTCTTGCTAATATTTCCCTGAATAAATATACCAGTTTATTTATCCATTCTACTCTAAAGGGACGTGATGGATATTTGAGTTGTGGAGGGATCGGGGGCAGGAGGAGAAGGGGACGACAGAGGATGAGATGGCTGGATGGCATCACCTACTCGGTGGATGTGAGTTCGAGTGAACTCCGTGAGTTGGTGATGGACAGGAGGCCTGGCTTGCTGTGATTCATGGGGTCGCAAAGAGTCGGACACGACTGAGCGACTGAACTGAACTGAGTGCGACTATTATAAACAGTGCCATAATGCGTTTCTATGGAGTATATACCTAGGAGTGGAGTCCTGGGTTGCTAAGATGTGCTGTTTTGGTCATAAACGATGTGTGACCATAAATTGGCATATCAAGTCTTCTGTACGATTTTTGTACCCGAAAAAGGCACTTCCAAATGTGTTTTGAGCAACATTGCCAGTGAAATACATATATAGGCTCTCAAAGAAATTACTGAGAAGTATAGAGTAATTAGTTCTCACTTAAATGCACTGAATCCGCCACCCATCATGGTCTAGAAAGTGGCCACAGGGTGGGAGAAACCATAACAAACAAAACCAGACCTAGAAATGGAGAACAATTCCCAAACCGACTAGAGATATGCACAGGACAAGTTTCGGTCAAAAATAGGCAGATGTAACCTTCCCATTCTAAACCCACTTCGGGGAGCCCTCCTCAGCTCCAGGAGGGCTCTCACCGCCCCACAACTGCCTCTCAGATAAGAGCCGATTTGCAAACTGCTGTACAGTTTTTTCACATGGCCAAGGATGGAATCTTTAGGAAGCAGGCTAGGATATTTAAAGATGTGAGAGTTCCCCAGAGGTCATAAATAAACTAATCCAATCTACTACTCCATTTTCTACAGGAAGAAAGAACCGCTATCTGTACACATTTACAGAAATCCTAAATTGCTAGCTGCTTTGCTGTTCCCTGGCCACACAGAATGAAGCTGCCTCCATGGAGCAGCAGGATAAGGCTTTGAGTGGAGACCGAACACAGCGATCTGGCATTTGCAGTCACTGTTTCACTGACTTGAAGAGGAAAACGAAAAAGGTTGAAAGTATCCCACTTACATGTGGAATCTAAAAAGATGATACAAATGAACTTATTTACAAGACAGAAACAGACTCACAGACTTTGAAAACAAACTTACGGTTGCCAAAGGGGAAAGGTGAGGGGGAGGGAAAATGAGGAGTTTGGGATTAACATATACACATGTATATACAATAGATAATCAACAAGGACCTACTGTATAGTGCCGGGAACTCTACTCAATATTCTGTAATAACCTATGTGGGAAAAGAATCTGAAAAAGATTGGATATATGTACATGTTTAACTAAGCCACTGTGCTGTACATCTGAAATACAATATTGTAAATCAACTCTACCCCAATGTAAAATACAAATAAAATTACAAAAANAACTCTACTCAATATTCTGTAATAACCTATGTGGGAAAAGAATCTGAAAAAGATTGGATATATGTACATGTTTAACTAAGCCACTGTGCTGTACATCTGAAATACAATATTGTAAATCAACTCTACCCCAATGTAAAATACAAATAAAATTACAAAAAATAAAAAAAAACTGACAGTTCTCTCTCAGAACATAGAATGCTTTCACTTTATGTCTGTTTATTTTGCAGAAACTAACTCACCTGATTTCTTCCCGTCTGATTGGAAAAAGATTTAAACATTGGTCCTGGAAAAGTAAGTTCTAGAAAGCAGTAATATCAAAGGTGAGAATCTTAGCTGCCAAGTTCTAAACTTCTCAGGAGTCCACCACTACCCAGCTTTTCGCACTGCCATCCCCTCACCCAGCTGACTATTGCAAGGTCCTAAGAGGCTGCTGTCGGGAGGCCAGTCTCCATGGGTCTCGTGTGTTTCTGCCCGNGTTCTAGAAAGCAGTAATATCAAAGGTGAGAATCTTAGCTGCCAAGTTCTAAACTTCTCAGGAGTCCACCACTACCCAGCTTTTCGCACTGCCATCCCCTCACCCAGCTGACTATTGCAAGGTCCTAAGAGGCTGCTGTCGGGAGGCCAGTCTCCATGGGTCTCGTGTGTTTCTGCCCGTTTTCCGTACAAAGGCGTTGCCAGCTTTTGTTCTGTGCTGTCTTATCAAGGATGGTGGTAGGGCACACAGCCTGGGAGAACAGAGATAGTATCTTATTTCTTGAGAGCAGATTTGTTTCCTGACAAAGCCAAAAAAACAGTCTCCTTCTAGGGCAAAGTTTGGGCTGGTGGGCTAGTGGTCCTCTTATAAGTCTGGGGCTTTCCTTAACTCAGGACTCCTCAGCTGGGACACAAACTCACCCTGTACCTGGCATCCCTCTGGACGTGCCTCTTGGCTGCCCGCCACCTGGGAGATGCGGGGTGGGGGGTAAGGGGCAGTGGACTGACCGAGGCCCATGCTACCTGTTGTCCCATGAGAAATAAAGTCTCTCTCTGACCCAGGAGGCTTGTCTTCTCTACTGGCACCTAATAAAACTGTGACAGGTCAACTTATTAGCTTGGCAAGTAGGGCTATGGTTCTTGACATCTGAAAACATCTTCAGGTAAAAGTATTCCGGAGTCATCCCATGAGTATTCTGTGCCTGATGGAAAAAGAAGAGCACCAAAAATATAGGCGCCATCAGGCCACACTAGAGATCAGTGCAGTCTTCAGGAGGCATCACGTGCCCGAGCGGAAGGGGTCGCTCAGTAGTCCTCCTTGCCTGGGAGAGGAGCAGGGGTGATGGGGAAGGGGCAGAAATGGGGGAGTTAGTGTCCAGAGGAGGGAGCCCATAACAGCGATGGGAGGAGGGAGCCCATAACAGCGATGGGAGGAGGGAGCCCATAACAGCGATGGGAGGAGGGAGCCCACAGCGATGGGAGGAGGGAGCCCTTAACAGCGATGGGAGGAGGGAGCCCACAGCGATGGGAGGAGGCAGCGGGAGAGGATGAACGACAAGGGGAGTTCCGTGTTGAGCAGTGGCCGGGGTCCACAGGTATGGGAGTCGTGGCGGGAATATTTGACCTTAGGCTCGCCAAGGGAATCCAATGGGGTTCCGTGCTGCTACAGGCTAGAGATCCATGACTATAGGCTGTGGACTGGAATTTGAAACCAGATATTGGTGTTTACGGTCCAAGAAGTTAGTCCCAGAGACTGGTCTTGCAGTGGACATGGCAGGGCAGCCCTCTGGGGCTCAGGAAGAACGGTCACCTGACATCGGAGTGTGTTTTGTTTGAAATCCTAGATAGGCCAAGGGAGGATTTCTTTCTGTCTCATGTAACGTCAAGCAGTGACCAGTGTGGGACAGGGCAGACAGGCCACCGTGTCATCAGGAACCCAGCTTTCCTCCAGCTGTGTACTCCACCGCAGGCTGTGGCCCTTGCCCTCGTGGGCACAAGGCAGCTCCCAGAGCTCCTGCCTTCACAGTCACATTGCAGGCAGGAAAGAGGGAGGGAAATGGCAAAAGGAGCTGCCAGCTCGGAGCCTTCTTTAATGATCCTTCCTGGAAGCCTCACCAGTGACTTCAGCGAGCCCCCCATCTGTAGGAGAGNGCAGACAGGCCACCGTGTCATCAGGAACCCAGCTTTCCTCCAGCTGTGTACTCCACCGCAGGCTGGGGCCCTTGCCCTCGTGGGCACAAGGCAGCTCCCAGAGCTCCTGCCTTCACAGTCACATTGCAGGCCGGAAGGGGGAGGGAAATGGCAAAAGGAGCTGCCAGCTGAGAGCCTTCTTTAATGATCCTTCCTGGAAGCCTCACCAGTGACTTCAGCGAGCCCCCCATCTGTAGGAGAGGTTGGGAAACACGGCCTTTTAGTTGAACACATTGCAGTCCCCCCATACATATATATACACGGTCATACTGGTAAGGAAAAAGGTGAGAAAGGATATTGGGTAGGCAACTAGNTCAGCGAGCCCCCCATCTGTAGGAGAGGTTGGGAAACACAGCCTTTTAGTTGAACACATTGCAGTCCCCCCATACATATATATACACGGTCATACTGGTAAGGAAAAAGGTGAGAAAGGATATTGGGTAGGCAACTAGAAGTCTCTGCTACAGATACTAGAGAAACGTGCAATATTACTAAATCCAATTTAAATCAGCTTCATACTGATTTCCTCCCTGTAGGTAACATAGCTGCAGGCCTCCCTATTTTGTTCCAGTTTCACATCTCTTCCTATAACACGGATTACTGGGGCACTGACCGGCCTTCACTGCACAGTCTCCTCTCTTCCTTTATTCTAAGCCATAACTATGCTCTCAACTTGCCCTGGTCACTGAGGAGACATGGCGGGGAGGTCTTCTTCAGGTTCTAGCAGAGTCATATAATAGAAATCACTGTGGGTGTCAACTTTTGCCGCGTAACAAACCGCCCCACATTTTCATTTTCGCACCTTAAGACAGCCATTTCATAATATATCTCTTACAATTCTGTGGGCTGCTTTCACTGAGCCAGGCAGTTCTTCATCTGTTCTCACTAGAAACATGGTTTTGGGGGTTTCCATAACTAGAACTTACCCTAACAGACAGAGCCACACTCCTGTGTCCACTTTCTATGGGAAAAGGACTTCACACTCAACTAAAACAATGGATTTTTTCCCGCCATCTTAAAAGGTCAGTTTGAACCCTTTGTACTCCTTCTTCTTTGTCTTTTTTTCTTTTAAATAATCCTCCTTATTTAAAAGAAAAAGACAAAGAAGAAGTATTAGTATGAGTTTCAATATAAAAAAAACCTAAGAAAAAGGCTACAAATTTTAAGGATTAGTGAGTGGACACATTCTCACTTTCCTTCCTTTCACAGGCCAATGCCTTCGTCGCTTCCAGGGCTCACAGGCAAATATCTGGGGAATCTTCTGTTTGGGAGTTGTCCTGAACCACCTTCCAACCTAGAATCTTAAAACAGAATTTACTTTTATCCACAGGAATGTACATTCAGAATTCATTACCACACAAACAAGTTCTTGAATTTGGAAGAAAACAGAAATAGACAGGGAGGCATTAGTCTTTCTTGGAACCTGGTTACTAGCATAATTTTGACTTTAGATAATTCTCTGACACCTTCAATTCAACATGTTAAGCTAATTGGCATCATAGTTCTGAGGCCTAAGAAAGCAGTCGTGTGTTTCCATAATAGCAAGTAATTTTAAGAATTTTTAAGGATACAAGTTAAAAATAAGTATTTTCACAGAAAAAAGAATATAAAAGACATTTTCTAGCAAAGCAAATAACCATAGACATAATTAAACATACAATCAACAACACATTTTCTTTCTTAGAAAAACTTAAACCATGACACAAGGTGATTATTTGGATATTATTATTACAAAGGACTTAAATATACAAACTTGGTTGTGAAAGATCTGGCTAAGCAACTTAGCTAAAAGTCTATCTGTGATGTTATAGTTTCCAAGAAGCGCCATAAAAGTCAAAGAGTTAAACATTTCTCCGTGCTGCTTTTTTTGGTAATTCTAGAAATGTTACATAAAGTGGTTCACCAAGTCATGTAGACACATCACATGTACTGGGGTGGGGAGGGCTGAACTGACACATCCAAGTTTTATAGACACAGAAATGAATGAGAAGACACAATGGTACTATATTTAAAGCAAATATCAGTATATCGTACACAAGAAAGACATCTTACAATAATGAGTCTGTTTGAACACCACAGTTTTTCAGTTTGTATTTCTAAAATGGGCAGGGGGGATCTATGACATACTGTCAAAAAACAGAGAACTGACATGAAAAGCCAAATATAAAGATATAAAAGGTAACAGTAACACTCAACCATCCACAGGTAAAAGGCCATCTGGACATAAGCCTGAAACCAGCAAGACGCCGTCCAGTGCAATTTCTCCAGTCTCGCCCTTGCCACGTTCAGCTTCAAAAGTGATCTAATAATGGAGAGGGAAAAAAAATTACTTGCACATATTTAAAGCAATGATAAAGTCCCATTATTTAATTGCTATTAAACTGAACACAATTCATATGTCCCTGTTCCATAGAAACAGGCTTTGACAGTGAATATATGGTAATGTATTTTCCGGATGCCTGGTATCTACACTGAGTGAATTACAATCGGAGAAAACAGGGCTCCTGCAACACCGAAAAGAATCTGGAAAGCCCTGGAAAGCTGAGAACAGTAGAGTTTAAGAGGAAATTTTGGAATTCCTTCCCTTTTAGAAGAAGGAAAAAAAAAGCAACACTAAAGGAATAATACGGTTTTCTTCTGAAAACCCAGGCTAGAAGAAATTTAATTATCGTCGGGAATCTTCCGACTCCACTGGTGGGAATGCAAATTGGTACAGCCACTTGGGAGATCTGTATGGTAGTTCCTTAAAAAACTAAACACAGAGCTACTGTATGATAGGCAATCCCACTCCTGGGTGCCGAGAAAACTGTAATTTGAAAAGGCATGTGTATTCCAATGTTCATTGCAGAGCTGTTTACAGTAGCCAAGTTATGGAAGCAACCTAGAGGTCCATCGACAGATGAAGGGAAAAGAAGGTGTGGCATAATGGAGTATTACTCAGCCATAAAAAGAATGAATAATGCCATTTGCAACAATATGGATGGATCCAGCTGGTCCTACTGAATGAAGTAAGACATAGAAAGACCAATGTGATACGATTGATATATGGAATCTAAAAAAATAGTGGGAAAAACAGTACATATCAATGTATCTGCAAACAGAGCCACAGACGTAGAAAACAAACATGGTTACCAAAGGGGACAGGGGTAGGGAGGCATGAGTTGGGAGACTGGGATTCATATATATACACTATCATATATAAGATAGTAACTGGGAATTCCCTGAAGGTCTTTTGGTTAGGACTTGGAGCTTGCACTGTCAGGCCCAGGTTCAATCCCTGGTCCAGGAACTAACATGGATGGACCCAGAGAATATCACATTAAGTGAAGTAAGTCAGACAGGGAAAGACCAACACCATATGATACCAGTCACATGTGGAATCTGAAATATGACACAAATGTGGGCTTCCCTGGCAGTCCAGTGGTTAAGACTCTGCAGTCCCAATGCAGGGGGCATGGGTTTGATCCCTAGTCGGGGAACTAAGATCCTGCATGTGGCACATTGGGGCCAACACGTAAATAAAGTCAAATATGAGACAAGTGAAGCTATCTACAAAACAGAAGCAGACTCACAGACACAGAGGGCAGACTTGGGGTTGCCAAGCTGGGGTGGGGGAGGGGTGGATTGGGACTTGGGGGTTAGCAGACGCCAACTATTAGAGAACGGATAAACAGCAAGGTCCTCCTGAGGGCACGGGGAACTCTACTCAGTACCTTGTGCTAAACCATAATGCAAAAGATTAGGAAGCAGAATTACAGTTAAGTCCCCTACATATGAGCCTTCAAGTTTTTAGCTTTCAGAGATGCGAACGTACCTTCCACTCAGGTCAGGCGTGAGGGACCTTACAGCTCGTCCTCTGCCTCCTATTGCTGAGGACCCTCCAGCTCTACCAGCCCACCTCCCCTGCCTCCCCCACCGGTAGCCCTTCTTGCCTGTCCACTTGATGCCAGCCCCTGTGTGCCAGCTGTCGTACTGCACTGCTCTGCTTTTTGAGGTACTGGACTGTAAGATTTAAAATGCTTCCTTCATTTGCCGTGTTTTTTTTTTGTGTGTATTCTTTGTGTGAAAAGTATTATAAACCTGTTACAGTGCAGTACTACATAGCCAATTGGGTTAGATGGGTACCTTGGCTAAGTCTGTTGGACTTACACATGCGTTCTAGGAAGAGAACTCATTCATATGCAGGGGACTTACTGTATACAGAGGTAGAACTGAATCACCTGTACAGCAGATATGAACACAACACTACGAATGAACTATACTCGAATAAAATAAATATTTTGGAAAATGGCCTTCTAGTTTCCATTCATTGTGATTAGTGCTGGGCACAAAATCAGTGAGCAGGATGTGCTTTTCTGTAGTAAGGAATTTAGAGCCTGGTTTGGAAGGAAGTGGGTGAAGGAGCCTGACACATGAGCAGTTCATTTCCACAGAATATGATACGCCTGCATCTGACAAGTATTGCCGTTAGTTGTGCTGTTGACTCCCTGGCCTATTTCACTCCAGAATATAAGCTCTTTAAGTGGAGGGGAAAGTCTTATTCATCTCTGTAGCCCCAAGGCCTAGGTACCTCAGTCAGTGTTTTGCTTTGCTTGTTAAGTCACTGAAAAAGAATGTACATATCTCATTTTATACAGCTTTCCACTTACGCTTTCGGGAGTATCAGTTCCGTGATACAGCTGAATCTTCCCCATCCTCCACTGTTCATTGGTGCTCCTGGTTTTCTCCCAGGCCAGGGCACTGTTACTATTTTCCACAAACACTCTAAGCTTCCCTACTTTGTTTCCAGCCAGCAGGTAATGAAAGAGCAAACAGAAGTTGCTGTGAGGTTGCAGGTTGGGGAGGAGAAGTTTCAAACGGCCGA
This sequence comes from Neotragus moschatus, assembly GCA_006410615.1. Taxonomy (NCBI): domain Eukaryota; kingdom Metazoa; phylum Chordata; class Mammalia; order Artiodactyla; family Bovidae; genus Neotragus; species Neotragus moschatus. The sequence continues at coordinate 58,841 of SJYA01003306.1, read as the reverse complement.
TGTCCCTCCTCTGACCTGTCAGGGCTGAAACAGCCATATAGTAGCCAAGAGCTGGAAGAGAAGAAAAACCCACAGTTAATGAGGCCATTGCAAAGGGTGTGGCTACAGTGAATAAAATAGCTGTTAAAAAATGAACACTAGGCGCCTACAGAGAAAGCTCAAGTCCTTTTCATTTCAAATATTTAGAAACAAACTTTTCATGCTAACATGAATTTTAGAAACCTAGGGCTGAAATCCTTTGCTCTGTAGAGAAGGCAACTGAGAGTTAGAGAAACTGAGGAATCTGTTCACATTCACAAACTTGGTAGTAGTAGCTATGGGGTAAGCATCTAATGTAATGGTCTTTGAGCACTGTAGGTAATTTTCAGCTAGCAGAAAACTTGTGTTCCAGAACTTTCCACCTTGGTTGTTTGACCCTGGAATGCATTTCTCCACTGAGTTGTATGTACGATGGCTAGCTGGTTAGGTGGGTNAACTTGGTAGTAGCAGCTATGGGGTAAGCATCTAATTTAATGGTCTTTGAGCACTGTAGGTAATTTTCAGCTAGCAGAAAACTTGTGTTCCAGAACTTTCCACCTTGGTTGTTTGACCCTGGAATGCATTTCTCCACTGAGTTGTATGTACGATGGCTAGCTGGTTAGGTGGGTCCACAGTGTGGTATTTAATTCACAACATTCGTGAATCTGTACTAACGGTATCCTGGAGCTCAGCCACCATGTGCAACGTGTCACTCCAAGTTCTGTTTGAAGATGGCAGGAACACAGATCCCCTTCTGTTTCTCAGATCCTTTTCCCAAGAATTTTGTAACCAGTGTAGTGGATGCTTGCTCATCTGCCTCCTTCTGGTTGTGGCTTTGATGGACTTGGACAAAAACTCTCATACGGTGGGGTTTGAAGAAGTTGGCAGAAAGAAGATATTCCTCTAGAAGCCAGGAGAAAGACACGGTGGGTGGGTGGAGTTTTCTGGTAGCCCAACTCCTAGAGACATTCTCAGGGCCCAGATCGACATTGCTTTAGTCTTCACTGGACCCAGAGACTGCCTGGTCTTCTTCCCCCGTTAGTAAGTTTGCCAGATTCAGAGAATGACAGTGCAGAATGCCCTGTGGAGTTTGCATTTCACATAAACAACATGTCTGCGATATCCTGAAAAGCACGCGCCGCTTGTCTGAAATGGAAGCATCTGACTTTTTATCTAGCAGCTCTACTAGCTACAGTCTTTCGTGACCCGCTGTGGTAGGTTTCCCTTTCACTCCAGTTCAAGCCCACTTTGATCTGTCCTTGAGATTTCATCCTTCTAAAAATGCTGATTCATCCCATGTTGAGTGAACCTCAGGGTTATTTGCAAATCAGGTGTTTGTAAATAGGGAACTCCTATCCTCTACCTATATCCCACGTTCTAAAGGAATTTTTTTTAGGAGATACCCAGGTTTCCTGATTGCATGTAAAGGCTTGCAAGGAAGGCTCTCAGGGAGGAATCAGTCAAGGAAGGATCTAGAAGGATCTTTTACCTGAGGGATGGGCATATACCTCTCCAAAGAAATACTTTGATGGGTAAAGAACCAGATTTCCTGAAAGCATGACAGTTATTTCTAATTACAGAGTCAGCCTTAAATGACCAAACTTCTATTTATGCTCCAAATGGGATCTGCCGACCAAATGCTCTGCCTCAAAGGAAGTTAGAGCCCTTCAAAGGTAGACGGTGGAAAGCAGGCCACTCAGAGCTTTGGCAGAGCAAAATTCAAGGTTAACTGGGAAGAAAGAAATCCTCCGGCGATGGGTGGGCAAGTCCAGTCCAGGAGTTCAGAGTGCTGGTCTGCTGCTCATTATGATTTCAGTGCTCTGAGGCGTGATGCTCCTAAAACTCCAGGCTTAGGGAGAGGTCATATTAATATTTCCTTTCCAGACTCCTTTCCCCCTCCTCCTAAACTCAAAAGAAAACCACAGAGCACCAGAGCTGGTAAACTGGGGGAAAGAAACAACTTCCTTCTACCTTTTCCCAAATACTCTTAAACCTTATACGAAGTCCTACATCTGTGTCTCAGCAGCAGGGGAGTGAATACGGAAGAGGTTTGCTGGAAAATCTTTTACCGGGTAGGTGGGTGGGAAATGGACTAAGACAATCATTTATCAGGGGAGACCTGGGAAGGTCTAAAAGCTTCCAAAGGTGACAAACAACCCTGACTTCACAAGCAATGAGAACAATTACCCTCGAATCATTGGAGAGCTTTAATTCCAGGGCCGGATCACAGGACATGGCTCAGTGAAGACTACATACCATTATCTCGGTCTGCAGGATTCCAGTCGAAATCATCTTCTATATCCTGTTTCCAGTCACAGACGCCATGGTCAAAGGTGCAGTCAACTGAGATATTTAAATCTGCTAAGAAAAAGGGTGCATTTCAGCATCATTAAGCAGATTAGGAAATGTTCTAACACTGGGAGCTTTGGAAGGCATGGCCATGTTTGCAGTTGCTGTCAAGAGTTTAGGGAATTTGGGACTAAAAGATGCAAACTACTGTCTACAGGATGGGTAAACAGCAAAGTCCTAGTGCATAGCACAGGGAACTGTATTCTATATCCTATAACAAGCCATAATGGGAAAGCGTGCAAAAGTAAATATATACACATGAAAGCATAACTGGATCACTCTGCTGTGCAGCAGAAACTAACACAACATTGCCCATCAAATATATTTCAATTAAAAAAAAATTTAGCTAAGTATGGCTGTCTTGGTATCCCTTTTGTTTGGCCCTGCAGTCTGCGAGGGCCTTAAACTGGCATTAGCCCTCACGCAAGTGCAAGCCCTAGATAAGAGCCCATGGAGTCACTCATAAAAGTGAGTTCCTCATATGACCTTCCCAGTGTCCCCTGTGATTGACACCCTCCCCTGCTTCCCAGGGCCTTGTGTCTGCCTTAGATAAGACCCCTCTGAAGCTTACTAACACCCCAACTGTTTTCGTTGGAATCCGTCAATGCACCCTTAGACCAACAAGCCCAAAGCACTACACACACATGGACCCTCATAGAGGCGTGTGCCCCATGTTCTGGTTGGACTTCCCTCTAGGGCCCCTGGAGGCCATGCCGTGTCATTCCCAAGACCTGGAGCAATAAACTTGTCTATTTCAATTTCTTCTGTGGTCTTTTGTTGAACCATCTGGCACCCAGGGGCTCGAGCTAACAAATGTTCATTCAACAAATCCTAACAACTGGGTCGAGTACAGGGTCAGCTAGCACAATCTTTGACCCAGTGCCTCCAGTGACTTTCATGTAGATTGGGGTCAGCAAAGTAACGTCCTGGCCCACTGCTTGGTCTTGCAAATAAAGTTTTATTGAAACACACCACGCCCACTCATTTACAGATTGTCTGTGGCTGCTTTTGAGCTGCAGTGATAGAGCTGACAGATGCAACAGAGAGTGTATGGTTGACAAAGCCTGAAATAGTCACCCTCTGGCCCTTCACAGAAAAAGGTCTTGACCTCTGATGTCGGTGTCAGAAATTACCACTGGGAAGAAGAGGAAAGACTGAGATATGTCTGATTCGTAACGAATACCAGACTCTGGCTTGGAATGGGGGGCTGTTGCAGTTTATACTAAGGAACAAAGGAAGGGCAAAGAAAGGGGAAAAGCTAAAGAGATAAGGGGCAGCAACTGGTTGTTGACACATTAATGATGTGCAAAGCATTTTCGCATACATTACATCATTTGACGTGGCTGCCACAGAAATTCTACAATCACGCCCATTTTCAAGAAAGTAAAACTGAGAGTCGTAAGTGATTCGACCAAGCCCTCCAAACACTGAGGGCTGGAAGTAGACCTGACTCCTAAACTAGATTGGAATCCAGGCTGTCCATCTTCATATATCTTAAGCCAGTACACACACACGGCCTCTTCTCTCACTTTCCTTTCTTCTTAACCCATATTTTCCCCTATTCCAAAAAAGATATTTTATTTCAGTGTAACTTCTAAATTGAAAAGATGCCAGGTAATGATTTCTTCCATTCTTCAATATTCTTTATGAATGTATGGATGCGAGAGTTGGATTGTGAAGAGGGCTGAGTGCCGAAGAATGGATGCTTTTGNCGTATTTTCCCCTATTCCAGAAAAGATATTTTATTTCTGTCTAACTTCTAAAATGAAAAGATGCCAGGTAATGCTTGCTTCCATTCTTCAGTATTCTTTACGAGTGCTAGTACTCCTAAAATAAACTCACTCCTAATATATGTTGCTCACCTTTGTGTTTCAGGTGGGATGATGTAGTTTCTCTTTGGGCCAGAACCAGATCAACTTCACTCACTTCATTCACCTTAGGAGCTAACAATGAACACTTGATCAGTTTAAAAAAAATCCCTAAAGCCCCACATACTAAGAAGGTATGAATCAACGAACAAAGAGGGTTTCTCATATATCGCTTATCATACATAGATGGCCATTCGTAACCATGGGCTCCACATCCACAGGTTCAACCAAGGTTGAAAATGTATTTTTTTAAAAATCCAGAAAGTTCCAAAGAGCAAAGCTTGAATTTGCCTTGCATACCAGGAAACCATTTACACAGCACTGCCATTGTATTAGGTCTTTTAAGTAATCTAGAGACTACTTAAAGTATAGGGGAGGATGTGTTTAGGTTATATATGAATACTGCACCATTTTATATAAAACTTGAACATCCATGGATTTCTGTTTCTGCGGGAGTTCCTGGGACCAATCCCCCGGGGATACCAAGGGACACCTGTGTTCTACTTACAGAGTATGCTACAGCAGTGTTTCCCTAACATTTCCAAAGCGTTCATATTGGTGCTAGTTTCTGCATCTAGAACATCTTATTCAAAAGGTGCCCCCAGTGGACCCTATTAAGCATCACCTAACTAACCTAAAGACAGCATACTAAAAAGCAGAGACATGACTTTGGAGACAAAAATCCATATAGTCAAAACTACGATTTTTCCGGTAGTTATGTATAGATGTAAGAGTTGCACCATAAAGAAGGCTGAGCACTGAAGAACTGATGCTTTCAAGCTGTGGTGTTGGAGAAGACTCTTGAAAGTCTCTTGGTCTGCATGGAGATCAAACCAGTCAATCCTAAAGGAAATCGATCCTGAATAGTCATTGGAAGGATTGATGCTGAAGCTGAAGCTCCAATACTTTGGCCACCTGATGGAAAGAACTGATTCCTTAGAAAACACCTTGATGCTGGGAAAGATTAAAGGCAGGAGGAGAAGGGGACAACAGAGGATGAAACGGTTGGATGGTATCACTGAATCAATGGACATGAGTTTGAGAAGGCTCCAGGAGATGGTGAAGGACAAGGAAGCCTGGCATGCTGCAGGCCATGGGGCCGCAAAGACTTGGACACTACTGACCGACTGAACAACAACAACAACAACAATGGGGCAGGCACAGACAAGGCAAAACAGAGAGGGAGCAACAGATGCCTGGTGAGAATGGAAGGCCGGCTCATGTAGAAATCTGAAGCTTAAGCTCTATATAGAATGTTCCTCTACTTTACCTTTTAAAATGATAACCACACAACTCTGACATTCTCCTTTCACTGAGTGTGCCTGTAAAAAGTGCCTTCAAGAAGGAAAAAGGTAGAACTTAGCAGATCTACCTGGGTTGGGGGAATNACACTTACCCTTGATGCTCCTCAGCCTCACTGTGTTAGGAGTGAGTGTCACCTCATCAGTATGTTCAGAGGCTCTTTACGGTATGTTTTTTCTTGTCCTTGCTTCTACTGGAACTGAGTCTTTTGTCTCACTGAGGATTCGGTGAGGTAGGCCCAAGTAGGGATAAGGCGAGCTTCTGATAATTTTTGGAGGCCTTGTGAGATAAACAAGGCCAATATTGTTGTGTGGAAGAATAGAATTTGAAACGTGGAGGGCTTTGGGTAGGTTTTATACGCCTGTAGCAGTTAAGAGTTTGATGTGTATTTATCACATGAAATCGTGTTCTTGATTTTTAGTAATATTTTCATAATCCTGAATGAGATTTTTTTGGTTTTTTGATTCTGGGAGAGACTGAATACAGGAGGAGAAAGGGACAACATCCACTCATAATATAGCACCTACCATTTTGGTGAACATGCATTTGAACAAGCCCCCGGAGAACTGTTTGGAGACAACTGAGCAAAGGAACTAGAGAATTTTTATGACCCAAGGATGGAATGGGCTCCTTCTATATCGGTAGACA
>SJYA01003306.1:25406-52508 GCA_006410615.1 Neotragus moschatus | reverse complement strand
CTATATCGGTAGACAGCTTTTTAAAAATGTAGTGATTAGAGTCACCATGGTGGCTTAGACAGTGAAGACTCTGCTTACAATATGGGAGACGAAGGTTTGCTCCTGGGGAAGAATCTCCTGGAGAAGGACATGGCTATCCACTGCATTATTCTTGCCTGGAGAATTCCACGGACAGAGGAGCCTGGAGGGCTACAGTCCATGGGGTCACAAATAGTTTGGCAGGACAGTCCTGACTGTGGACTCAGGGCACTCTGTTTCATTTGACATTAGAGTGAACCTTCTTTGTGTCAAATGCAGCGCTCCTATATCAGTTTCTTAAGCCATCAACAAAATCCTTTATTCAAAAGAAATCAGATACAGAGCGTTGAAGAAAAGACATGGAGTCGGGGGCCTGGGGACAACAGACTGGAAGTGGGCTTTCTGGGAGCTGGGGCAGGAAAGCGGTGAATCTTGGGGGCGGGGACTCAGCGTTTATTTGCATAACCAGAATGCACTGCGTGCAATACGTTCAATTTATTATTTCAGTTTATTGTAGATTTCTGGAGAAGGCAATGGCACCCCACTCCAGTACTCTTGCCTGGAAAATCCCATGGATGGAGGAGCCTGGTGGGCTACAGTCCATGGGGTTGCTAAGAGTTGGACATGACTGAGCGACTTCACTTTCACTTTTCACTTTCATGCACTGGAGAAGGAAATGGCAACCCACTCCAGTGTTGTTGCCTGGAGAATCCCAGAAACGGGGAAGCCTGGTGGGCGGCCGTCTATGTGGTCGCACAGGGTCGGACATGACTGAAGCGGCTTAGCAGCGGCAGCATCATCATCATAGATTTCTTTTAAATGTAGTATTTCAAAGAATGAGCCTTCATCCCTTTACACTGAAAGATCTGCTACAACCTCTTCACGGGGACTTAACCATTTTTTGCTTCTCATCCTCCGTGTATTAGGAGTGAGCTCCCTCTTATCAGTATGACCCAGGTGCAGTACGGTTCCCATACTTCACTTCTTGCTCCTGCTTGAATTTAGTNCGGTCGCACAGAGTCAAACACGACTGAAGTGACTTAGCAGCAGCAGTGCTATATAATAACAAGGAAATTCAGACACAAACTTTATCCCTGAATCATTAATGACATTTTTATATTCTTTTTGGCTTCATGGCATGTGGTATCTTAATTGCTCAACCATGGGTAGAACCCACGCCTTCTGTGGTGGGAGCACTGAGTCTTAACCACTAGACCACCAGGGAAGTCCCAGATTCATGTACATTTTAAATTGCTTCCTTCTCCCCTTCCCTTCTTTCCTCCTTTTCTCTTTTTTACTTGTTCTCTCATCCACAGACTTGTATTGAGTATGGACTGGACTGGACTGTGTTAGTCACTCAGTTGTGTCCGACTCTTTGCAACCCCATGGACTATAGCCCACCAGGCTTCTCTGTCCATGGAATTCTCCAGGCAGGAATACTGGAGTGGATTGCCATTCTCTTCTCCAGAGGAACTTCCCAACCCAGGGATGGAACCCTGGTCTCCTGCCTTGCAGGCAGATTCTTTACCATTTGAGCCACAGGAAGTATTGAGTAGGGAGAGCGCTAAAAGCAGTGGAGCAAAGATGTACAAACTAGCATCGGGATTGTGGAGACTTGGAGCCAAGTTCTACCACTTGCTGTGGTGACCTTGAGTAAGGCCACTGAACATCTTTGTGCCTTAGCTTCCTCAGCTTTCAAACGGGGATGAAAGTCAAAGAGATAGGCTTATTTCCCAGGACTCTTGCAGAGATGAAAGGAGTTAATGTTTGCAGCGTGCTACACTGTGTTGTTAAATTAGATAAACACAATGCTGGCAATCAGAAAAATGTGGTTCCAGTCTGGTCAGCTTGCTTGATCAGTCTTTCAGAAGAAAAAAAGGATACTAAATGCTCCTATCATTACATTTCTATCATTACAAATAACTGAACTTGAACAGACAAAAAATTCTTCTGAAAACACATTTTGAGAAAGAATAAATGACTCAGGTCTGTTATCAGGATTGGACTAGACTCCTGAGGTTGAAAGGACCATGTTCCTTCACCTAGCCCCTAAAACAATCTTATACATTCAGTGTTCCGTGGAGAGACAGCTACAAGACCTCACAGATGGAATGGGGTTCCCAGGAGACAGAACTGTCAGGCTGCTCATTCATTACTTTGATAAACTGTTGACAAAATATTAGATCAATGAAAGTTCATCAACAGAGACAAAGAGGAGCTGAACACATACAGTGACTTTTCTTGTTATTCCAAGAACTTTACGAACTGTGACCCCTAGCAGTAGTTTGTAGACTCTGTAGACTCAAGAAAAACTCAGGAATAAATCTAACTTTTATTTCAGTCAAAATAATTGCAACCATGGGAGGAGAATTTTGTTTGCAAGAATTAATTATTCACATATTTTTCAGAGTCTCAGAGGGTACATATGCATTTTCTGTTCACTTTGGTAAAAATGTTTTTTGTTTATGTGGGGTTTTCTTGGAAATAACCCATAATTATTTACTGACCTATTAACTCTTGGGATTTTATGAAATACTATGATTTTTTGGATTCATTTCAGAAATTGTGGTTCAGTGTGAGAGTGAGTTTCTGTTGTTTTATTTTGTTAAAGACATCCAAGTTATGATGAAGTTGTTACAAGATGCGAAAACAGCTCGCAAAGAACTATGAAAACTGCAATCACCAGAAGTTGTAAGGACAAATATGCAAACATGTGGTTTGGGGTAAAAACCAAATGAAAAGGTTATTATGCATGTCAGGCTAGACGCAGGAGAAAGAAAATTAGGACAGAAATGAGAACAGAATGAGGAAGATAAAATAGAAGGCAAAAGTATAGATTAACAAAAAGAAATGAAAGAGTTTGTGAATCTATTCCATTTCACTCCCTCTTCAGGAAGGAAATCTGATGAAAGGCAACAGAGGAGATGGGAGAAGATAATCTTTGTTTTGACTTCAGCACAGCTACAGTCTTTCATATTCTNTAGATTTTTGAGGCTTTCTTTATCATTTCAATTTGTGGGTTTGATTTTCAGTGAGTTTAAAGTGAAAGACACTTAGTCGTGTCAGACTTTTTGTGATTGAATGCACTATGCAGTCCATGGAATGCTCCAGGCCATGATACTGAAGTGGGTAGTCTCCCCCTTTTGCAGGGATCTTCTTAACCGAGGGATCAAACCCAGGTCTCCCGCACTGTAAGCAAATTCTTTTCCAGCTGAGATACAAGGGAAACCCAATATCCATAAAACCACAGTGGGCTTTTTCAATCGAAGACAGGCTGGCCAATCAGACACAACTGAGCAAAGAAACCAGACAGATTTTTGGCTACCCACGACCGGAACCCGGGCCTTGTATATTGGTAGACGGCTTTTTTTATTTTTATTTTTTTTCCTTTTGCTGATTAGAGTTTCCCTGATGGCTTAGAGAGCCTGCTTTCAATGTGGTAGACCCAGGCTCAGTTCCTGGGGAAGATTCTACTGAGAAGAGAATGGTTACCCACTGCAATATTCTTGCCTGGTGAATCTCATGGACAGAAGAGCCAGACAGGCTCTGGTCAGACACGACTGAGCGACTTTCAGAGAGAGCCACCTGGGAAAAGGAGAACTCTTTTAGGTGATTCCACGTTTCTGTCGCAGGTGTAATTTGTCTTTTGATCTGTGCTTTGTTTTCTGTAGTGTCAGTCATTCAGTTCTGTGGGACTGTTAGCCACCCTATGGACTGTAACCTGCCAGGCTCCTCTGTGCTGGAATTCTCCAGGCCAGAATACTGCAGTGAGTTTCCATTCCCTTCTCCAGGGACTGTTCCCGACCCAGAGATTAAGCCCGAGTCTCCTGCATTGCAGGCGAATTGTTTACCATGTAAGTCACCTTTTTTTTTTTTTTTCTAATCCACAGTTATTACTACTGGATTTAGTGGTAGTCAACTTTCATAGCTGCATTATTCATATAGGATCGTTTTGTTTGTTCATAAATTTATGTAGGTAGGTCATAAACTTATGTGGTAGGTGTGTCCGTTCTCTTCTCCTGCCTCCCACTCCAGGTTGTAATACTGGTAAAAATCCATAGAAGGTCTCAGCCTTCCCTGGTAGCTCAGCTGGTAAAGAATCCCCCTTCCATGCAGGAGATCTAGATTCGGTTCCTGGGTCGGGAAGAGCCCCCCGGAGAAGAGAACAGCTACCCACTTCAGTATTCTGGGCTGGAGAAGTCCACGCACTCTACAGTTCATGGGAGTCATTTCAGACTCCCTATGAGAATTGCTGATCAAAGTGTATATCTCACTTTTCATTTATGTAATGCCAATTTTTGCTTTTCCTCCAAAGAGTGTACCAGTGTACACCCAACAGCACTATATCACCATTTCACTGTTTCACATGCCCAGCAACTTTTGTTTTCAGGCTTTTAGAACTTTTGACCATCTGGGAGGTGTGCAATCCATCATTTAAAGTATTTACATATAATTTCACTGTATGGAGGAGCCATCACTTGTTCAAATCAAAATTCTGGTGCAGGGCATGTAAGATAGTTTCCAATTTTTTATTTTATACTCAAAGCAGTCATTATCCAATTACTTCCTCAGGACAAATTTGAAGAGTGAAAATGCTGGACTAAATGTTCCACACATTGAAATTTTTGATCCATATTACCTACCTGTCACCTGGAAAGATTTTACAATTTTACGTTCATATCTACAGTATTTGCATACCTTTACTCCCAAACGCGTTTCAAAAACAGCTGTAAAAAAAAGAATCTAAGTTTTGTATATGCTTAATATTTCCTTTTTTGTTGTTTTCTTAAAATTTATTTTTTAATTGAAGGGTAATTGCTTTCAGAATTTAATTTTAAAGGCCAAATGACACAGGGCTCTCAGAAGAGCAAAACCTATAATTGTTTTTTCGCATCCCAGTTCCCACTTCCCAGAAACAACCATTTTCAGTCCTTAGCAGTTTCATCTGTTTGCTTCTATAACTCATAGTATGCTTATACAGCTCTTCCTTCACTTTGTTTTAAACTGTAGCAGACAGGCTAGATGCCCACTCTGATATCAATTTTTCCTCAATGTTCAGAGTTAGCTTAGAATTCCTGAGCTTTCCAGGGTTCTGAAGTACTAAAATATCCTTGTCCCCACTTGGCTGCTGTTACCTGCTCTCCTGTTTTGTCAGTAAGAACATATCTCTTCTTTTTATTCCTTTACTGTCATTTACTTTGCAAACTAAGGTCCATCTAGTTAAGGCTATGGTTTTTCCAGTGGTCATGTATGGATGTGAGAGTTGGACTGTGAAGAAGGCTGAGTGCCAAAGAATTGATGCTTTTGAACTGTGGTGTTGGAGAAGACTCTTGAGAGTCCCTTGGACTGCAAGGAGATCCAACCAGTCCATTCTGAAGGAGATCAGCCCTAGGGTTTCTTTGGAAGGAATGATGCTAAAGCTGAAATCCAGTACTTTGGCCACCTCATGGGAAGAGTTGACTCATTGGAAAAGACTCTGATGCTGGGAGGGCTTGGGGGCAGGAGAAGGGGACGACCGAGGATGAGATGGCTGAATGGCATCACTGACTCGATGGGCGTGAGTCTGAGTGAACTCTGAGAGTTGGTGATGGACAGGGAGGCCTGGCGTGCTGCGATTCATGGGGTTGCAAAGAGTCGGACACGACTGAGCAACTGAACTGAACTGAACTGAACTGTGGACAGAGTAGAGATAAATGGATATATTTAATCTGCCATATTCAACCTGAAATCAGAAGATACTGCTCATTTTATTATCGTTATAATTATTATTATTTGGTTGCGCTAGAATCCCAGGGACAGGGAAGCCTGCTGGGCTGTCCTCTATGGGGTCGCACAGAGTCAGACACAACTGAAGCGACTTAGCCCCAGCAGCATAGGGTTTGGGAGACCTTAGTTCCCCATTCAGGGACTGAGCCTCTGCCCCGGCAGTGGAGTCCCAACCACTGGACCTTCAGGGAATTCTTATTACTTTTAGAAAACTTAAAAAAACTTTGAAAATAATTAGAGTAGCATCTATGTTAGAAAGGCCTCTCCGAAAACAGGTTAACAAGTGGGACATGGACGGATGATAAGAAACATGGAATCAGCTGAGCGCCCCCTACTGGAATATCTTGCCCAAAACAGTCTGTGGCCCCTTATTTCCCCCGGGCCTCTTTGTTCAGGGCCCAGTGCTTCACAATCATGGCGGTCCACCAAAGGAGCCAGGGAGTTTCTANGGTTAACAAGTGGGACATGGACGGATGATAAGAAACATGGAATCAGCTGAGCGCCCCCTACTGGAATATCTTGCCCAAAACAGTCTGTGGCCCCTTATTTCCCCCGGGCCTCTTTGTTCAGGGCCCAGTGCTTCACAATCATGGCGGTCCACCAAAGGAGCCAGGGAGTTTCTAAAAATCCTATGGCCAGGACTCCACCCTGGGCCAATTAAATTTTCCTCTCTGTGTGTGGGGATTGGGCATCAGCATTTTAAAAGCTCTTAAGTGGTTCTGGAGTGCAGGGTCACTGTTCTCGGCTAAGCAGCTCACTGGTTTAGCCAGTNTGACATTGTATTGTTGATTTCTAGTCAGTAAGATTTTCATAATCCTGAGTGAGATTTTTTTGGTTTTTTGATTCTGGGAAAGATTGAAGACAGGAGGAGAAAGGGATAACTGACTCATTATATAGCACCCACAGTCTCAGTGGACATGCGTTTGAATAAGCCCTGGGAGAACTGTTCGGAGAAGACTGAGCAAAGGAACCAGACAATTTTTATGATCCAGGGATGGAACCAGCTCCTCCTATATTGGTAGACAGCTTTTTAAAAAAGTAATGATTAGAGTCACCATGGTAGCTTAGACAGTGAAGACTCTGCTTACAATGTGGGAGACGGAGGTTTGCTCCTGGGGAAGAATCTCCTGGAGAAGGGAATGGCTACCCACTGCATTATTCTTGCCTGGAGAATTCCATGGACAGAGGAACCTGGAGGGCTACAGTCCATGGGGTCTCGAATTGTTTGGCAGGCCTGCACACTCAGGGCGCTCTGTTTCCTTCAACCTTATAGTGAACCTTCTTCCTGTCAAATGCAGTGCACTTATATCAGTTTCTTAAGCCATCATCAAAATACTTTATTCGAAAGAAATCAATGCAGAGCATTGAAGAGAAGACATGGAGTCAGGGGCCTGGGAACAATGGACTGGAAGCCCGCTTTGCGGTAGCTGGGGTGGGAAAAGTGCGAATCTTGGGGGCAGGGACTCAGCATTTATTTGCATGACCAGAATTCACTGCGTGCAATACGTTCAATTTATTATTTCAGTTTATCGTAGATTTCTTTTAAACATATTTCGTAGAATGAGCCTTAGTCCCCTTATGTTGAAAGATCTGCTACAACCTCTTCACGGGGATGTACTCTTTTTTGGCTTCTCATTCTCAGTGTGTTATGAGTGAGCTCCCTCTTACCGGTATTGCCCAGGCACAGTACAGTTTCCATACTTCAGTTCTTGCTCCTGCTTGAATTTAGTCTCTTGTATTGTGGTGGAGTCTAGGTCAAGTAGAGCCAAGAAAGAAATAATACATTACCAAACAATTTTTGGAGCCCTTGTGAGACTGAACAAGACCAATATACTTGTGTAGAAAAGTAGAAGTAGAAAAATAAAGAAATTCGGGCGGTTTTTTTAGATTTTTGAAGCTTTCATTGATTATCATTTCAATTTGTGGGTTTGATTTTCAGTAAGTTTAAAGTGAAAGACGCTTAGTCGTGTCCGACTTTTGTGACCGCATGCTCTATGCAGTCCATGGAATGCTCCAGGCCAAGATACTGGAGTGGGTAGTCTCCTCCTTTTGCAGGGAGGTTCCTAACCCAGGGATCAAACCCAGGTCTCCCGCATTGTAGGCGAATTCTAAGTGAAGACAGGATGGCCGATCAGACACAACTGAGCAAAGAAACCAGACAGATTTTTCGCTACCCATGACTGGAACCCAGGCTTTGTTTATTGGCAGAAAGCTTTTTTTTTTTTTTCCTTTTGCTGATTAGAGTTTCCCTGATGGCTTAGAGAGCCTGCTTTCATTGCGGTAGACCCAGGCTCAGTTCCTGGGGAAGATTCTCCTGAGAAGAGAATGGCTACCCACTGCAGTATTCTTGCCTGGTGAATACCATGGACAGAGGAGCCAGACAGGCTCTGGTCAGACACGACTGAGCGACTTTCAGAGAGAGCCACCTGGGAAAAGGAGAACTCTTTTAGGTGATTCCACGTTTCTGTTGCAGGTGTAATTGTCTTTTGATCTGTGCTTTGTTTTCTGTAGTGTCAGTCACTCAGTTCTGTGGGACTGTTAGCCACCCTATGGACTGTAACCTGCCAGGCTCCTCTGTGCGTGGAATTCTCCAGGCCAGAATACTGCAGTGAGTTTCCATTCCCTTCTCCAGGGACTGTTCCTGACCCAGAGATTGAGCTCGAGTCTCCTGCATTGCAGGCGAATTGTTTACCATGTGAGTCACCATTTTTTTTTTTTCTAATCCACAGTTATTACTACTGGATTTAGTGGTATTCAACTTTCATAGCTGCATTATTCATATAGGATCGTTTTGTTTGTTCATAAACTTATGTAGGTAGGTCGTAAACTTATGTGGTAGGTGTGTCTGTCCTCTTCTCCCCGCTCCCACTCCAGGATGTAATACTGGTAAAAATCCATAGCAGGTCTCAGCCTTCCCTGGTAGCTCAGCTGGTAAAGAAACCCCCTTCCATGCAGGAGACCTAGGTTCGGTTCCTGGGTCGGGAAGATCCCCCTGGAGAAGAGAACAGCTACCCACTCCAGTATTCTGGGCTGGAGAAGTCCACGCACTCTATAGTTCATGGGAGTCATTTGAGACTCCCTATGAGAATTGCTGATCAAAGTGTATATCTCACTGTTCATTTATGTAATACCAATTTTTGCTTTTCCTCCAAAGAGTGTACCAGTGCACACTCAACAGCACTATATCACCATTTCACTGTTTCACATGCCCAGCAACTTTTGTTTTCAGGCTTTTAGAACTTTTGACCATCTGGGAGGTGTGCAATCCATCATTTAAAGTATTTACATATAATTCACTGTAAGGAGGAGCCATCACTTGTTCAAATCAAATTTCTCATGTAAGGCGTATAGTTTCCAATTTCGTATTTTATGCTTGAAGCAGTGGTTGTCCAATTACTTCCTCAGGACAAATTTGAAGAGTGAAATTGCTGGACTAAATGTTCCACACATTGAAATTTTTGATCCATATTACCCGCTTGTCACCTGGAAAGATTTTACAATTTTACATTCTTATCTACAGTATTTGCATTACTTTAGTCCCAAACGCATTTCAAAAGCAGCTTAAAAAAAAAAAACCCACAAAGTTTTGTATATGCTTAATATTTTATTTTTTTCTTTTTTAAAATTTATTTTCTAATTGAAGGATAATTGCTTTCAGAATTTAATTTTAAAGGCCAAATGACACAGGACTCTCAGAAGAGCAAAACCTATAATTGTTTTTTCACATCCCAGTTCCCACTTCCCAGAAACAACCATTTTCAATCCTTAGCAGTTTCATCTGTTTGCTTCTATAACTCATAGTATGCTTATCCAGCTCTTCCTTCACTTTGTTTTAAACTGTAGCAGACAGGCTAGATGCCCACTCTGATATCAATTTTTCCTCAATGTTCAGAGATAGTTTAGAATTCCTGAGCTTTTCAGGGTTCTGAAGCATTAAAATGTCCTTGTCCCCACTTGGCTGCTGTTACCTGCTCTCCTGTTTTGTCAATAAGAACATATCTCTTCTTTTTATTCCTTTATTGTCATTTAGTGGGGTTTTATAGACAGAGTAGAGATAAATGGCTATATCTAATCTGCCATATTCAACCTGAAATCCGAAGATACTGTAGATTTTATTATCATTATAATTATTATTATTTGGTTGTGCTATAGGGTTTGGGAGACCTTAGTTCCCCATTCAGGGATTGAGCCTCTGCCCCTGCAGTGGAGTCATAACGACTGGACTGTCAGTAAATTCCCCTTACTTTTAGAAAATTAAAAAAAAAAAAAAAACTTTGAAAATAGTTAGAGTAGCATCTATATTAGAAAGGCCTCTCCGAAAATAGGTTAACTCTTGGGACACGGATAGATGTTAAGAAAGATGGAATCAGCTAAGCGCCCCCTATGGAATATCTTGCCCACAGCAGTCTGTGGCTTATTTCCCCTGGGGCCTCTTTGTTCAGGGCCCAGCGCTTCACAATCATGGCAGTCCACCAAAGGAGTCAGGGAGTTTCTAAAAATCCTATGCCCAGGACTCCACCCTGGGCCAATTAAATTTTTCTCTCTGTGTATGGGGATTGGGCATCAGCATTATTAAAGCTCTTAAGTGGTTCTGGAGTGCAGGGTCACTGTTCTCGGCTAAGCAGCTCACTGGTTTAGCCAGTTTATAACAGCATGGCAATGTTTGGACTGTAATCCATCCCGTGTCCTTGTTATGCAGTTACTTTTGTGTGTTGTCTAGATTCTGAATAGTGTCTATTTTCATGCTTTAGTTTCATAAGCATGTCTTCTGTTAATCTGAGTAACGAAGCACACAGCGGCATTAACATAGTGTTTTCGTGCCACACTCATTTGGCAGAGGCATAGGATTCAGCTCAGTCCACATCACATTTATACTCTGCAGTAAGTCGCCATGACAGAGTGAAAACTGTCCAGTGACGTGGCCATTTTCCTGTATCTCGATTTTTGCATTGCTGGAGTGCAGTAATGGCGGAGAATAGTATGGTTTTAATGACTATTATTGTGATTATAACGTGGATACTTGAGTCGTAGTCACCAAAACCCTCCAGTATTATGAATTGATCCAATGTCTACATGGGGTCGCAATCAGGGGACACGACTGAGCACAGCCGGAGGCACTAAATTAGCGCCACCGCCACCCCGCCCCCTGCCCTGCCCCGTCCTGCCCTGCCCCCAAAGAGTCATTGAGAACAGGCTTAATTCTTAGACGGGCTGGCTAGTCTTGCTGAGTATTAGCTTTAGCCTGCAAAAATATAGTCATTGCTCATCATGGTTATCAGAAAAGAACAAGATGGGTCAATATATATCATCGCGACTGGAGGAGGGGAAAATCCTACAANTTTTAATTTCATGGCTGCAATCACCATTTGCAGTGATTTGGGAGCCCCAAGAAATAAAGTCTGACACTGTTTTCACTGTTTCCCCATCTATTTCCCATGAAGTGATGGGACCAGATGCCATGATCTTAGTTTTCTGAATATTGAACTTTAAGCCAACTTTTTCACTCTCTTCCTTCACCTTCATCAACAGACTTCTCAGTTCCTCTTCACTTTCTGACATAAAGTTTAAGAGGACATAAAACCAGGTATATCTGTGTGTGTGTGTGTGTGTGCACATATGTATGTGTATGTGTATATATACACATGCTCTCAGTATGTGCTTGCTTCAAGAATGAATGAATGGAAATGTGCATGTATGTGTATGTGTATTCTCAAATTGTCCAAAGAGAACTCCTTATTGAATTCAGAGATAAATATAGCACTTGAAGGGCAACTTATGGTTATAACAAAACTTGAAAAGAACTAGTACATAATAAGGGGAAAATGTCACAGTTTATAAATTGTGAAATTTGTATGACACTTCACAGTTTACAAGGCATGTTTCCAGATACTATCTTATATATGGTTTGTATCTGGGAACCATCAGGGAGAGGAGGGCTCGATGCTCACAGCCCAGCTATAAAAATGAGCAGATGAACTGCGGCTCACATCAAGCCCATTAGGTGGTTTATCCCCATTCTGACACAGGCTCAGAGAAGGGACTCACAGGCAGTGCGGAGAGATTTAGGACTCCGATAAAGACAGATCTTCTTAAAATATTTGTCCAAGGCTGGTTCCTGGCATATGTAAAACACTCTGTCATTCAAGGAGTATTCACATTAATGATCTCATTAGAGGCTCACAGGCTAACATATTTCTATTTAACAAATGTATAAATTAAAACAAAATTATGAATGCTGTGCCAAATTCACATGGCTATTTGGTGAAAGAGGTGGAGCTAAAACCCTAAACTTGACCCCAAGCCCAGCTTCACTACAACAGTCTAGCCCAAAGTGTAGCCAGGGAACGCAGTGCTGTGAGATGCCAATAGCTATTATGCAAAACAAACCAAGTTATGGAAAATAACTGAAAGCTGCATGATGAAATATATTTGGAAAGTTTGAGATTAAAGTCCAGCATTTTGTAAGACTTCTTAGAGATTTGCACATACTACCATCTGTTTCCAAGTTACAAGAGAGAATCTAGTATTCAGTGTTTTCCCAAATCATAAGACCATGCAAGCCATTCTTTACCAATGTCTCACACAACTAGGATACATTTTGAGAAACATTGTCCTCATCAATCATCAGTTACATCCAAGTGTGTGAATGGCATCATAGCCCTGTGAACTGTTCATTTTATTTTAGGTGTTTTTTTTTTTTTTTTTCTATTTTGTTTTTTTGGCCATGCCATCATACATGCAGAACCCTAGTTCCCCAGCCAGGGATGGAATCTGTGCCTCATGCAGTGGAAGCATGGAGTCTCAACAGCTGGACCATCAGGGAAGTCCCTGAACTGTTCCTTCTTAAGCTTGTGTGTTACTGGGTATAGGGGCACAGAGTTAGAGTGGAAGTTCATTGGGAATATGGCAAGTTTCCTGTGTTCATTGTCACTAGCATTCTATGGGGAAGGATCATCCTTCCCCACCCTATTAACATCACGGTTGGTCATATTAAGTTAATTTGGCCAATGCAAATAGAGTGAATCTGCCTCATTTGACTTCCATGCAGAGGTTCTAGGGCTGGCAGGTGATTGGCTATGCACTTTTGCCTCTGCCATGATGACCAGCCATGATTCAGACAGAAGTAGTTCCATCAGCCTGGGGCTTGGAATGAGGACAATATGCAGTGGAGGTGTTGACCAACCCAACTGTTCCCACTAGCTGGAAATAATCCTTTGCTCCTATAAGCGACTGAGATTTGGGGGTGTTAATTACTGCAGCATAACCTACCCCATCCTGACCATTATAATTTCCAAAAATGCTCTTGACCCAGGTCTATGGTTCCTTTTCTTTGTACAGTTGATTGACCCTTGAACAGCATGGATTTGAACCCCGCAGGTCCACTTACACACAGAGCTTTTTCAGTAGTAAATACTACAGTCCTGCACCATCTGTGTGTGGTTGGTTGACTCTGTGGACATAGAATGGCAAATACAGAGGAATTGTTCATATGGAGGGCAGACTGTAAGTTATGTGGATTTTCAACTGCACAGAGGGTTGGTGCCTTTAACCCCTGCTTTGTTCAAGGATCAATTGTGTTTCATGAATTTTATAGCAAGGGACTTCTAAATTAATGAACATTAAAGTTTTTCCATCTTTGAGCAGGGTGCTTTGGGCTCTAAGGAAAAGAAATCGTGACTCACAGGCTTGAACAAGAAAATCTTTCGTCTGACAAACACTGTGCCCAGAGGTTGGGCAGTTATAGGTAATCAACTGTTTGATGAGGTTAAAGACTCACACTTTCTCTGAGTCTCCTTTCCACCATCCTCACACTAGTTTCATCTTAAAGCTGAGGTTTTCTCGTGGTCACTAAGTGGCTTCTGGAAGAAATCACATCTATTATCTCCTTCGGTTGCATCAGATGAGAAATAGAGATACAAACACTTCAGTTGCACAAACTTATAAGTCCGTCTTCAAGTTACCAAAAACATATGCCAAAGGCTTGCTGAACCAATATGGTGGAGGAGTCAGCTCAGGATCTCAGATGGGGATATCAAAACAAAATCAAGGACTGTTAAGGAGGAGGAAAGGAGAAAGAGGCAAAAAACTAATACTTTGCAAATCTGCGAGCACAACAGGAGAAAATCTAGCACCTCGTGCATTTCCACAGACCTGCAAACTGTTTAATGTTCAGATTTGCAAACCTGATAGTTGGGCATAAGTAAGATCTCCGAACACTTAGCTCTGCCATCTGTTGCTGACATAACAATTTTACATAATATGAAAAATGCCAGATGGAAGCTACGCATTAACTGTGTCCAAGATGTTTTTTGTTCACAACATACACGGAATAGAAGGAATTAGCTTTGTTCCATACACGCTTGAGCTCATAATTCTCCAGTTACATTTCTGGTCATTAATAGAGAGGAGCAACTCCAGAACTTCCTAATCATTTAGTTACCATGGTGTTTGGAGGGCGCGTGAAGCGGTAGCCCTGGAATTTCTATGCAGGACAGACTTAGAAGCTACCATTTGTAGAGCTGAGGCCTAGAAAGGGGAAGGGGCATATCTAAAATTATATTTGCACAGCAAAGACACAATTTTTAGCTTAGAATTTATATCATCGTAAATAAGACTAGTAAAGTTTTCAAAAGATGTTTTTATTTTTACTGTACATAAGATTGAGAAACTATTAGTTGTCCAGGTTGTAGAAGAAGTCAAGTAATCACTGTTGTTTGGGAACCAAGGTGATGGCAAATGATGTTTTAGGGGAAATAAGATTCCTACCATAAACCTTCTACAAGCAGGAAGAAGTTTTTAAAGTACTGGCAACAATTTCCCCATTTTTGTTATAAAATGCTTCAAATATATATTAATTTTGAGAGCATATAACTGACACCCAGCCACACCCTCAACACTCGGATCTATCAAATACTAACATTCTGATGGTCTCTATATCCACCTTTTGATGTATTCCCTTTCTTCCTATAACTGTTACCCCATCTGGTATCAATCTTTTGCATATTTTATCCTATTACCATATATATGCATGTATCCATAATAAGATCATAGTTTTGAAAATGGCATCATATGGGATGCCTTTCAATAGCTTGTCTGTTCTTTCGTTGTTTTGTTGAGTCTTACCCTTGTTGATCTAGTTCCCTCTTTCTTATCTGCTCAATAATATTCTGTTACTGAATAAAATACAGTCGACTCACCTGTTCTTCTGCTAATGAACATGTGAGTTATTTCCAGTTTTCCCTGTCATAAACAATGCTGCAAAGGAAAATCTGGTGCATGCTTCTTCATGCACAGGTTAGGGACCTTCTCTAGGTTATAGATCCACAAAGGTAGAGTGAGAAATCCTTCTCAATCCTGATTTATCAAGTAACATTTACACCCACAGTGTATGAAACCTACCTTTTCTTCATTTTGCCAATCTCTTGGCTATGAGATAGCATTTTCTACATATCTAAACAAATAGAGCAGCTTTTCATTTATTTGACATTCATATTTCCTCCTCTTTGAATGTGTTCCTTGGTATATTTTGCCCATTGGGGGATATTTGTCTTTTTCTTGACAAATTATAAAAATATTTTTACATATCTTAGATACTAACATTTGTTAGGGACATGAATTTGAGCAAACTCTGAGAGACAGTGAAGGACAGTGAAGGACATGGGGATGCAAAGAGTGGGACACGACTGAGCAACTGAACAACAACATTGGCTGATTATATGCACTCAGTATCTTCTCCCTGGCTATGACTTATCTTTTAACTTTTGTTAAAGATGTTTCTTTGGTTGTATTTAAGTTTATCACTTTACTGTAGTTCTATCTGTCTACCTTTTCCTTAATTAAGGGTTTTTTTCTCTTGTGATTATCTATGAAATCCACAAGATTTATTCAGGGTCATCATCAGAGGTCTTCCTTTATTCGCTTCCAGACTTTTTTGTGGTTTCTTTTGTACATGTGGATAGTCTGGAATTTGTCTTTGCAAGGTATAAGATAGTGACTTAATTTTCTTTCCAGAAGGATAACAAATTTTCCCAGATTCATTTTGTCACTAGTCCATGCATTCCACCCTGCTTTGTAGGGTCCTCCCTGTCCAGCATCAAGTCTCTATAAGTGCCTGGCACCTGTTTTGTCCAACTCAAATAGCATTGCCATCTACTATTAGTAAGTCATTAATAAGTAAATAATTTATAAGTCCAAGTGTCTGAGAGAGCAAGCCCTCTGGCTGTGTCTTGGCTATTGTGGTGGTTAATTTTATGTGTCAACTTGACTGAGCCATGGGGTGGCCGGATTAAACATTGTTCCTGGGTGTGTCTGTAAGTGTATATTAGTGAACTCAGTAGAGTACCACCCCCACTGGGGGTGGGCATCGTCTTGTCCCTTGAGGGCCTAACTAGAACAAAAAAGTAAATGAAGGGAGGATTTGTTCACGATCTGCCTGTGTGTTTTAGTTAGGACCTAGTTCTTGGGACTGGAATGAAACCACCAGCTCTTCTCAGCCTCAAGCTTGCAGACAGCAGATCGTGTGACTTCTCAGCTTCCATAATTTCATGAGCCAGTTCCCAATTCCACATAATACATCTCTTTTTGTATCCCATTGCTTCTGTTTCTCTGGGGAGTCCTAACTATTGTGGGCTCTTTTCTTTCCTATACAAGTGTTGGGGTCAGCTTGTCATCTTTCCTAGGAAACTCAGTTGAGATTTTAATCTTAATTCCATGGCATTTATAGATTAACATGGGAACAAGTGTCATCCTCCTGATCTTGTCTTGTCTTCCAATAACCTGTTATATCTCTGCATATATTGTCATTTTTTATATTCTTTGGTGCTTTTTTTTTTTTGTAATTTTCTCCATAAAGGTTTTGCACATCTTGTATAAATTTATTCTTAGGTATTATAGCTATGAAACATAGTTCTGTAGGTATGAAAAATGAGAACATTATTTGAAAACATTTTCTTATTGGTTATTACTATGTGTAAGAATGCAAAACATGTTAATATGTTGGTTTTGTATCCAGCACATTGCCAAACTTTGTTATCAGTCTAAAAGTTTGTTTTAAAATCTTTTGAATTTTCTATGGAGATAATCATATTGTTTACTAATAAGGATTATTTTATTGCCTTTTAAAATATTCTTAGACCTCTTATTTCTTTGCTTATCTGGAATCTCCAATGAAGAACTGACCAATGAGTTTATTCTTTCAATCCTGTTGTAAACGGGAATGATTCCACACTTTCTGATGCAGTATGATATTTGCTAAAAAGGTTGATAACATATGTAACTTGTCAGATAAAGGGAATTCTCTTCTATTCCTGGTTTGTTAGAAGCTTTTATCACAATTACTTTTGTTGAATTCTTTTATTAATTGCAAAGAATATAGTTTTCATGCTCTAATCTTAAAACATGATATGAAACATTAATTGAATTCTCAAAGTTAAAATATTCATTCAATGCTGGGAGAAACCCTACTTTGAAATTATAGATATATATCTTCCTATAAATCTATAATCCTTTTGACAAAAACAAATTATATCTTTAATAGTCAATATAATAATTTAATTTATTTTCTTAAGGAAATAATCCTATTTCCTTCTTCTGTAATAGTCTTACTCCTTTTAACTTTTCTCTCTGACTTTTGCTTAAAAGGTCCTTCCCTGATTCAGTCAATCATCAACATTTCCCACTGTTTTTTGTAATTCTTAAAAACATTTGCATCTTGTTCTTTGTAGGATATGAAACCTAGATATAACCCTTTTCCTCCAGTCAATTATTTTTAACTCTTTGGTGAATTATCTCTTGACCACTGGGTTATAATGCTTCTTTTATTATATATTATATTATCTTGTATACTAGGATTCTTTCTTTATAATTGCTTTGCTTCCATAGAGGAATGTATCCATTTTCATGCTAATGTCATGATGTTCCGGAATCTCTCTCTATATATTCTTTAATATGTGCGGCTATGTGTACATACACATGGAAAGTAGAACAATAAAATAATGCATCTTTTTCTAAAGGTACTATTGAACCAGGATCTACTGACATAATTTTTTTTTTTAATTTCTATTGTGCTTCAATATCTAGCAGGGCAGCTCAAGTAATTACTCTTGGAGTTGCACTAAATCAATATGCTTTCTTGGAAAAAACATTCTTCTCACCCTGTTATGTGGGATATATAGTCATTTATTTTTATGATTTTATATATATATGTTTTCTTTGAACTCAGTAAATTTTGTTACATTCCTCATATACTCAATTTTTAATTTATTTTTCATATATTCATTTTTAACATTAAGGTTATATCTGGATGTTTTGAAATGGAGCAAAACCTTATGTATTTTTCTGTTAGCTACTTTGGGGAGGATAGGAAAGCCTGCTACTTATCTTTAACCAGTCATTTTACTAAACATCATAAAGATAATCAGTTTTTAATTATCTTGGGATTTCTTGATCGACAATTACATCACCTCCAAATAATGCTTTTTGTTTTCTCTTTGTCAGTAATAATGTTCCTATATCTGTACTAGAATTGTATTAACTAATATAACGGTGGAGAGATCCTTGTTCTGTTTCTGATTTTGATGGGATCCTGCCACTTAGTTTAGTTATTTGTCCAGTAATGCTGGTGCTTATTTAATTACATCATTCATGTTTTGGGTGGATTCTCTAGGCAGCTATTAAGTTCCTGCGAATTAGGCCAACCTCTGCCAATACAGCTAACTCTCTGGGTCTGGTTTCAGCATCCCCTGCCACTGAGCGAGGAACTTGGTCAAGGCCCAAAAGAAAGCTGTCTTATGTGGATTCTGTGATGACCATAACAGACTGGGGCTGCTTCTCTCTGGATATGGCCAGGTGTCTAGAAACTTCTGCCCCCCCCCCCCAAACCACAAAAGAACCTTGACTAAGCAAAGAACAGAAAGTGGGTCTTCTAAAAAATTCTGTGCAAAGATACTAATAGAACCTATTACCCTCTGCAGTATACTTTTCTCCTACTCCTATTACAGTTCAGTTCCTCACTCAGGTCAGAGTTAGTCATTGAAAAATGCCCAGTCCAATTCTAGGCCTACACAAGCCACCCAAGTTGGGAAACCAAAGGACTCAATAGCAGTGCCAAGGGCAAGGGTGTGAGTGGAACATTCACAAGTTGGGTGGCTTTATTTCCCACCCCAGTCTCCATCAGATTCCCTCCACCTTTTTTTTATGTGCACCAATAATATTTTGTCAAGATAATATCAAGTTATTTGCCAACATATCTCTGAGGCCCTGGGAAGCCACCAAATAGGTCACTGTTCTTAAGTTCCTTCTGGAGCTGCCATGGGAAGAACTGAAAATTTGGAGAGGACCACCTGAGTCATTGCCATCATGAGAAATTTTCCAGAAAGCCTTTTGAGATGTTAAAATACCTTCAACTTGCCTTCTTTTCTGCAAGGATCCTTAGCCATCCTTGAGCCTGCATTAATAAACTCATATAACCTTTTGGGAGTCAACCCACTGGGGCTTTGGAGGGCATGTGCCATGAGCTAATTGCATGTGAGACCATGAGTGGGCTTTGCAGAGACTCAACCTGAAGTCTCCAAGCCAACACATGCTCCATGAATCAAGAGGACGGGGAAAGGGACACGCACAGGTGTTTATCCTCCCCTGGAGCCTCATAATCCTGGCTCTATACTGGACAACGTGGTTTTGCTAGCTCTGAAATCTGAGGGAAGTACCTCCTTGTTAGGTTAGTGTTTCAAAGACACTGAGAGCTCATGCCAGCCAAGGACGGGGAGAGTAGCCAACTTGTCTCATGAGTAATGGCTACTTGCAAGGCTTTCTTTGGTGATAGCAGGCAAGCAGCACCTCAGGTACCATGGAGTGCTCTCCATGGAGTGTTGGGTCTCTAGAAAGCATTATACTTCAAGTAAAATGGTTATGAGCAAGTGGACCTCAGAATGACTTAAACAACATTTTAATCTACTTGAACCTGGTCCTGATGAAAACAGGGAAGTATGAGTCTAACCCAGTCCTCCACTGGGGCCAACTCAGATGTGCCCTGGAAGATTTGAAAAGAAGCACAGCTGTGGACCCAGGAGTGAATTTCTGATTTACTTGCAGGAAATAACCACATTCTTTTTCATCTCACTCGAGAGACATTCCTGTTAAAATCACAGCTTTAAATGTAGTCTGTAGAAGCAAGAAGTGTCAGTGGAATGCATTGATATTTCTCAGTTTAGAAGAGAGCGAATAGTTAAATTTAGCCTTATCAAAAAAAAAATGCTCCACTTATTCCTGTTCAAGGAATTTTAGTAACTCTAACATAGGATAAAGCAGTGGAGCCATTCACAGGAGAGCCCCGTGACCACTGTGAAATGGAGAGGATTAATATCTATGCACACGTGCAGCCCATTCAGGGCCAGGGGAATCTTGATGCTTCAGGTTTGGTTACAGCAGGGGTCCCCAACCTTTTTGGTACCAGGGACTGGTTTCATGCAAGACAGCTTTTCCATTGGCTGGGGTTGGGGGGCACGGTTTCGGGATGATTCAAGCACATTAAACTTACAGTGCACTGTATTTCTATGAGTGTTACATCGGCTCCACCTCAGATCATCAGATGTTAGATCCCAGAGCTTGGGGACTCCTGTTGTGGCAGGACTGCCAAGCAGTTTTACAGCAGGTATTTTCAACTTTGGCTGCACACTGGACTCACCTGAGGAATTTTAAAATACTGATGCTGAGGTCCCACCTGCTGACCCTCCAGATCCTAATTTAATTGGCTTGGGTGTGGCCTGAGAGCCAGGAGTTTCCAAAGTTCCCAAGGTGATAGTGATGCACGACTCCAGTTGAGAAGCCCTGTAGAGAAGTTGAGAAGCAGGGCTCACTACCCTGTGTTTGCAAATAAAGTTTCTTTGGAATATAGTCACCCTTAATGTAGATGTTGCCCGTGGCTGCTTTCCAGCTATGATGGCAGAGTTGAGTAGGCGCAATGGAGGCCTTAAAACCTGCAATGCCAAACATCTTTACTACTTGGTCCTTGAGGAGCTGCTTTGAAGAGAAACTTCAGGAAGACGTTCATTGTCACGTGAAAAGCCACTTCAAGGGATGCTTGCTCAAGGTAATGGCCGAATTCCCTTAAAGGTTTCTAACAGAGACAAAAGGTTCAGAGTCCATAAATATTAAGATACCATGAAGGTAAAATCGTCTTCACAGCTGTTCCTGCTTCCTCGGCCTAGAACAGCAAGATGGGCGCCAGGAAGAAGGAAAGGCTAGGTGGTCTGATGTTGGAGAAGCAGGAGCTGTTTTGGGGAAGACATAATCCTGAAAGGAAAAGGCTGTGAGGCGGAGACAAGCCAGGGAGCTTCAGGGAAGAGTTTCAAGAGTTTCTAGGCGGTTGGGGCTGAAGCTGTCACCCTATGCTGGGTGACACTGCAGAGGTGGATGTCTCCGGTGATCTGTAGAAATTTGGCTGTGTGCTCTCAATCATATTGCCCTTACTCTAAGAGACTTCCGTGAAGTTACATGTGGTTTCCATACTTTTTAAAATGTCAGTTTGGTTTTCTTGCAATGTGACTCTGTACTGATTGGTCTCAATGGAAGCCAGAAATATTTGGATTACAGGATGGATGTGTCTTTTTTTAAGGTAATTAATTTATTTTTGGCTTCACTGGGTCTTCGTGGCTGTGCACAGGCTTTCTCTAGTTGCAGCGAGTGGGGGCTACTCTTTAGTTGCCGTATGCGGGCTTCTCATTGTGATGGCTTCTCTTGTTGTGGAGCACAGGCTCTAGGCACATGGGCTCCGTAGTCGTGGCACGTGGGCTTAGCTCCATCCATCTTCCACAGCCTAATTGCAGTTGGAATAGAACATCTAGAGAGTCACCAAAAGGAAAGGAAAAAAAGGAGCAAGATGGCAGGGGTAAAAGCTTGCAGAAGAGCAGTGTAACATTGCTAGGTCAGTTGTCCCGACTCTGAGCTCTAAGTAACTCTGATATGCCACGTGTAAAGGAGCAGCTGCTCCGCTTCTGGTCACTGGAGTCCAAGACTGTTTTATCCCCCCATCTCCGCTTCACTATGAGGAATGAAATACCAGCACTTTAAATGATTGTCCAATCCAATGTTACTGCCAAAGTCAGCCTCTTTTAGATCTCAGATTTCCATCACTCAGAACCAAGACTTTTAAAATGTAGAGGAAAGGAATTGGAATGAATGCAAATGCTTGTCCCTGGAGAAAGCTTTCTAAAACTACCAGCAAACACTCCATCCTTTCCCTGGTTTGTCAGTTCTCGCAATGAGAGAGAAGTGGCTTAGGAACCTGCATTCCTCAAGACCCTGAATGATCTGGCAAATATGGAGGTGATCTAGGATAATGTGAATGGTGGGACTCTCAGTCTTAGAGCAAAGGGTCAAATCACATGTCAGAGTCAGGAGGCAAATCTCCAGTTAAGAGACATCATCATTGTCACTTTCCTACAGGTTGAACCCTGACAGCATCTAACTCAAAAGAGTATCGCTGTAAAGTATCCATAGGAAACATGCATGCCTAAGGATATATTTCAGAAGTAGAATCCTTCAGTTCCAACTCTTCTCCCATTTCTGTCTGTGCTTATCTCTTTATACATGTTTATCATATTGTCTCATAAATATTGGAAGCCTTCATTATCCACAGATAATTTATATCTCAGAAACATCATTTAAAACAAAACTATCTAAAATAGGGATCAAATGTCATAGTAAGTATTGAAAAAGAGATTAAACTAGAATTTCTTTCTGAAAACAAAGTTTGTTTAAAAAAATAAAATAATTTTATATACTCTCACATACCAAAAATTCAATGAAATTGCCATATATTCTTAAAATCAACAACAGTGACAAGTATGGATTTTTCTTTGACCATAATTGTTCTGGAAAAACTGTATGATAGTTTTGTTTGGCCCTCTCTTCACAGCTGACTTTCAGGCAGTCACAAAGAAGGTCTTTACAAAAATATTTCATCAATTTCCCCCAAAGAGCTCTCTAAAACTCTTGATATTCAAATCTTTTTTTTTTCCAGACCCCATATTCTGACATTGTAAGGGAGGACAAATGACTTTCCCTCTACCCTTCTAGGTTCTTGGCTGAGACCCCCTCCCCATCATAAAAGACAGGTTAATAACAGAAAAACAAAGTCTCGTAACATGCATACCTCCTATATATACAGGAGAGACCCAGGAAAACTTGAGTAAGCATAGTCCAAGCCACCACCTGAAATAACTGTCTTCAGCTAAAGACAAATAAAGATATTGAAGGGTTGGGGAACCAGTTGTGGGAGGTGACCAGGAAAAGCATGGTAAACAGGCATAAGGCTACTCTCTCCATTGGTAACTGTTTCTCTTCCTGATATTGAGAGGGAGTGTATGCATGCATGCATGCTCAGTCGTGTCTAACTCTTTCCAATTCCATGGACTGTAGCCCGCCAGGCTCCTCTGTCCATGGGAGTCTCCAGGCAAAACTACTGCAGCAGGTTGCCATTTCCTTCTGCAGGGGATCTTTCTGAGCCAAGCATCAAACCCACATCTTCTGCATTGGCAGGCCCATTCTTTACCACCGAGCCACCAAGGAAGCCACAGAAACGGAGACACCCTCAAAAATGAAGATTTCCTTTATAAATGTAAATTTCCCTTGCTGCTGCTAAGTCGCTTCAGTTGTGTCCAACTCTATGCTACCCCATAGACAGCAGCCCACTAGGCTCCTCTGTCCCTGGGATTCTCCAGGCAAGAATAGTGGAGGGGTTTGCCATTTCCTTTTCCAATGCATGAAAGTGAAAAGTGAAAGTGAAGTCACTCAGTCATGCCCGACTCTTAGTGATCCCATAGACTGCAGCCTACCAGGCTCCTCCATCCATGGGATTTTCCAGGTAAGAGTACAGGAGTGGGTTGCCATTGCCTTCTTCATACAAAAGAATAAATTCTCCTCTTTTTAGAGTTTTATTGTGTCTGCTTTTTCTCCAAAATAGCTCAAAATAATCTTTATGCCAAAGAGGCATATTTTGGGGTACTGTGTTCTGTTAACCTTCACTTGGAGAGCAGGGTGAAACTGCTGCTTCGAAGTGAGAGATGGACACAAAACAGCCACTCTGAATAACTCTCATCCTGGACAGTATTCCATGACATCCTTGTTCATTTTCTCTTCTTCCAATGTTAACTCCAGCATTCTTATTTTGGCTTTGCCAGCAATTTGAGCCATTCTCCTGCATCATCAGCTTTGCAGACTCCTTCATGTTAGCAAGCCATGTGAGTTCAGTTAAAAACTACTTGTATTATTTTGTCATATTTAACAATACCCACATGTAATGACACACCAGGCTCCTTCACTAGATTCAGTTCAGTTCAGTTGCTCAGTTGTTTCCGACTCTGCGACCCTGTGAATCGCAGCACACCAGGCCTCCCTGTCCATCGCCAACTCCCAGAGTTCACTCAGACTCACGCCCATTGAGTCAGTGATGCCATCCAGCCATCTCATCCTCTGTCGTCCCCTTCTCCTCCTGTCCCCAATCCCTCCCAGCATCAGAGTCTTTTCCAGTGAGTCAACTCTTCACATGAGGGGGCCAAAGTACTGGAGTTTCAGCCTTAGCATCAGTCCTTCCAATGAGCACCCAGGACTGATCTCCTTCAGAATGGACTGGTTGGATCTCCTTGTGGTCCAAGGGACTCTCAAGAGTCTTCAACACCACAGTTCAGAAGCATCATTTCTTTAGCACTCAGCTTTCTTCACAGTCCAACTATCACATCCATACATGACCACTGGAAAAACCATAGCCTTGATTAGATGGACCTTTGTTGGCAAAGTAATGTCTCTGCTTTTGAATATGCTATCTAGGTTGGTCATAACTTTCCTTACAAGGAGTAAGCATCTTTTAATTTCATGGCTACAATCACCATCTGCAGTGATTTTAGAGCCCCCCAAAATAAAGTCTGAACTCTTTAATGGACAGGATGTGACTTGTACCACCAATGACTGGCATAAAGTAGGCACAAGTTAACATTAGCCAAATTTAATTGCTTTTGATTTAAGATCTTAATCTGCAAATACTGACTAGTGTGAAAGGCAAATAAAAATGGGAATCAGTGTTGCTAAGAGAGCTCTCTAAAATGGAGCCAGGAGGCCACTGAGGAAGTATGATTTATGTACATTTCAGCCTGGATGGAATCTGAACTTTTGACCATTCATTGTCTTAACACAGTCATCCACAACATCTGGGCAGTGTTCCAGAAACTCAAGATGCTTGTTGGATGCTTACCCTAAAACAGCTCGTTGCAGCCTACCCTTAAGGACAGATATTTCTTTTCTTGGGTCAGAATACATCTTTGTGGCTTTTGCCTTTATAAGCTCCTGATTCTTTCTCTTACCCAGAACCCTCTTTTGGCTTTATCCAAACCTGTCTCTCCCAAATTTCACTTCTTAAGACCCCAAATAAACTCTTGTTGACAGACCTCTGCATTGTTTTGGTTGACATTACCAAAGACACTGACACAATATGCAGGAATATGCCTTAGTAACAAAGAAGGATGCTTGGTTGGGGACAGATTTTACTAAGTAGTCAGTTCCTACTGTATTTTTTAAGTATTATGTTGACTTTTGCTTCCCTGGACAACCTGTATTTGAATAATAAATATTTTGACACAAACACACTGATAATGTTTAATTATCAATCTCCTCATTGGAGAGGCTGTGACTTACTCATGTTTTACCTCCAATGACTACCATAAGAAAGTGAAAGTGAAGTCACTCAGTCATGTCTGACTCTTTGTNAGTATTATGTTGACTTTTGCTTCCCTGGACAACCTGTATTTGAATAATAAATATTTTGACACAAACACACTGATAATGTTTAATTATCAATCTCCTCATTGGAGAGGCTGTGACTTACTCATGTTTTACCTCCAATGACTACCATAAGAAAGTGAAAGTGAAGTCACTCAGTCATGTCTGACTCTTTGTGAACCCATGGACTGTAGCCTACCAGGCTCCTCCCTCCATGGGATTCTCCAGGCAAGAGTACTGGAGTGGATTGCCATTTCCTTCTCCAGGGGATCTTCCCGACCCAGGGATCAAACCCGAGTCTCCTACATTCCAGGCAGACGCTTAACCTCTGAGCCACCATAAAGTAAGTAGCAATTAACAGTAGTTGAAATGACTGTCTTTTCACATGGCATCTTCATCTTCCAGTATTTCCAGGCCAGCCAGAACCACATAATAAGCAGCATGTAGGCCACAACCAGTCCATTCTGAAGGAGATCTGCCCTGGGATTTTTTTTTTTTTTTTTTTGGAAAAGACTCTGATGCTGGGAAGGATTGGAGGCAGGAGGAGAAGGGGACAACAGAGGATGAGATGGCTGGATGGCATCACTGACTTGATGAACGTGGGTCTGAATGAACTCCGGGAGTTGGTGATGGACAGGGAGGCCTGGCGTGCTGCGATTCATGGGGTCCCAAAGAGTCAGACACGACTGAGCAACTAAACTGAACTGAACTGAGGCCAATTAGATTATTAGCAATGTTATTTGAAAGTAACTTTGGGAATATACGGTGTATTTCATAAGTGTTATTTGTTGTTGTTGGATTTTTTTTTGTTTGTTTTGTTTCCATTTTTTAACTTTTATTTTGCACTGGAGTAAGTTGATCTACGATGTCGAGTTAGTTTCAAGTGTACAGCAAAGTGCCTCAGTTGTGCATGTAGATACATCCATTCTTTTTCAAATGATTTTCCCATATATATTACTACAGGATATTGAGTAGAATTCCCTCTGCTGTGCAGTAGGTCTTTGTCGATTATTTTATACATAGCAGCGTGTATATGTTAATCCCAAACTCCTAGTTTACCACTATCCTCCATATTTCCCCTTTGTACCTTTTCTCATCTCCTCACTTTATCTGTATGTGTCCCGAGATCTGAAATGGGTCTCTTGTAGACAGCATTTATGAGGGTTTTGTTTTGTATCCATTCAGCCAGTCTGGGTCTGGGTCTTGTTCCTCTGTTGGGCAGGTCAGTTCAGTTCAGACCCTCAGTCGTGTCCGACTCTTTGTGACCCCATGAATTGCAGCATGCCAGGCCTCCCTGTCCATCACCAACTCCCGGAGTTCACTCAGACTCGTGTCCATCGAGTCAGCGATGCCATCCAGCCATCTCATCCTCAGTCGTCCCCTTCTCCTCCTGCCCCCAATCCCTCCCAGCATCAGAGTCTTTTCCAGTGAGTCAACTCTTCCCATGAGGTGGCCAAAGTACTGGAGTTTCATTCAGCTTTAGCATCATTCCTTCCAAAGAAATCCCAGGGCTGAACTCCTTCAGAATGGACTGGTTGGATCTCCTTG
>SJYA01003306.1:6849-21941 GCA_006410615.1 Neotragus moschatus | reverse complement strand
TGCTTCCTGACCTGCATACAGATTTCTCAAGAGGCAGGTTAGGTGGTCTGGTATTCCCATCTCTCAGAATTTTCCACAGTTTATTGTGATCCACACAGTCAAAGGCTTTGGCATAGTCAATAAAGCAGAAATAGATGTTTTCCTGGAACTCTCTTGCTTTTTCCATGATCAAGCAGATGTTGGCAATTTGATCTCAGGTTCCTCTGCCTTTTCTAAGACCAGCTTGGACATCAGGAAGTTCACGGTTCACATATTGCTGAAGCCTCTCTTTGAGAATTTTGAGCATTCCTTTACTAGCATATGAGATGAGTGCAATTGTGCGATATTTTGAGCATTCTTTCGCATTGCCTTTCTTTGGGATTGGAATGAAAACTGACCTTTTCCAGTCCTGTGGCCACTGCTGAGTTTTCCAAATTTGCTGGCATATTGAGTGTAGCACTTTCACAGCATTACCTTTCAGGATTTGGAATAGCTCCACTGGAATTCCATCACCTCCACTAGCTTTGTTTGTAGTGATGCTTTGTAAGGCCCACTTGACTTCACATTCCAGGCTGTCTGGCTCTAGATGAGTGATCAGACCATCGTGATTATCCAGGTCATGAAGATCTTTTTTGTACAGTTCCTCTGTGTATTCTTGCCACCTCTTCTTAATATCTTCTGTTTCTGTTAGGTCCAGACCATTTCTGTCCTTTATCGAGCCCATCTTTGCATGAAATGTTCCCTTGGTATCTCTAATTTTCTTGAAGAGATCTCTAGTCTTTCCCATTCTGTTGTTTTCCTCTATTTCTTTGCATTGATCACTGAAGAAGGCTTTCTTATGTCTTCTTGCTATGCTTTGGAACTCTGCATTCAGATGCTTATATCTTTCCTTTTCTCCTTTGNTGGCATTGCCTTTCTTTGGGATTGGAATAAAAACTGACCTTTTCCAGTCCTATGGCCACTGCTGAGTTTTTCAAATTTGCTGGCATATTGAGTGTAGCTCTTTCACAGCATTACCTTTCAGGATTTGGAATAGCTCCACTGGAATTCCATCACCTCCACTAGCTTTGTTTGTAGTGATGCTTTGTAAGGCCCACTTGACTTCACATTCCAGGCTGTCTGGCTCTAGATGAGTGATCAGACCATCGTGATTATCCAGGTCATGAAGATCTTTTTTGTACAGTTCCTCTGTGTATTCTTGCCACCTCTTCTTAATATCTTCTGTTTCTGTTAGGTCCAGACCATTTCTGTCCTTTATCGAGCCCATCTTTGCATGAAATGTTCCCTTGGTATCTCTAATTTTCTTGAAGAGATCTCTAGTCTTTCCCATTCTGTTGTTTTCCTCTATTTCTTTGCATTGATCACTGAAGAAGGCTTTCTTATGTCTTCTTGCTATGCTTTGGAACTCTGCATTCAGATGCTTATATCTTTCCTTTTCTCCTTTGTTTTTCACCTCTCTTCTTTTCACAGCTATTTGTAAGGCCTCCCCAGACAGCCATTTTGCCTTTTTGCATTTCTTTTCCATGGGGATGGTCTTGATCTCTGTCTGCTGTACAATGTCAGGAACCTCATTCCATAGTTCATCAGGTACTCTATCTGTCAGGTGTAGGTCCTTAAATCTATTTCTCATTTCCACTGTATAATCATAAGGGATTTAATTTAGGTCATACCTGAATGGTCTAGTGGTTTTCTCTAATTTCTTCAATTTAAGTTTGAATTTGGCAATAAGGAGTTCATGATCTGAGCCACAGTCAGCTCTGTTGGTCAGGGCCAAGTTAAGGAGTGTGTCTTCAAGGCGGTTGTGAGCTCAGTATGATTGTAGGCAGACTGTCTGCTGACGGGTGAGGCTGTTCCCGCCCTATTGATTGCTTGGCCTGAAGTGTCCCAGCACTGGAGCCTGCAGGCTGTTGGGTGGGGCCTGTTCTCAGTGTCAAAATGGCAACCTCTGGGAGAGCTTATGCCAGTGAGTTTTCCCTGGGGCCTCTACCATCAGTGTCCTTGCCTCCACAGTCAGCCACAGCCAACCCACACCTCTCCTGGAGACGTTCCAAGACCCGCAGGTAGTTCTGGCTCAGTCTCCTATGGAGTCCCTGCTTTGCCTTGGGTCTTAGTACACATGGAAACTTGTGCATGCCCTCTAAGAGTGGAGTCTGTTTCTCCCAGTCCTGCACAGCTTCCGCACTCAAGCCCCACTGGCTTTCAAAGCTAAGTGCTCTGGCGGCTCCTCCTCCTGATGCCAGACCCCCAGACTGGGGAGCCTGACGTGGGGGCTCAGAACTCTGACTCCTGTGGGAGAACCTCTGTGATATAGTTATTTTTCCAGTTTATGGGTTGGTCACCAGGCAGTTATGAGATCTGATTATATCTGAAAAGTGCCCCTCCTACCATCTCATTGTGACTTGTCTCTGGATGTACAATATCATTTTGGGTAGGTTCCAGTCTTTTTTGTCAGGAGAAGGCAATGGCACCCCACTCCAGTACTCTTGCCTGGAGAATCCCATGGACGGAGGAGCCTGGTGGGCTGCAGTCCATGGGGTCGCGAAGAGTTGGACTGAGCGACTTCACTTTCACTTTTCACTTTCCTGCATTGGAGAAGGAAATGGCACCCCACTCCAGCGTTCTTGCCTGGAGAATCCCATGGACGGAGGAGCCTGGTGGGCTGCAGTCCATGGGGTCNAAGGCAATGGCACCCCACTCCAGTACTCTTGCCTGGAGAATCCCATGGACGGAGGAGCCTGGTGGGCTGCAGTCCATGGGGTCGCGAAGAGTTGGACTGAGCGACTTCACTTTCACTTTTCACTTTCCTGCATTGGAGAAGGAAATGGCACCCCACTCCAGCGTTCTTGCCTGGAGAATCCCATGGACGGAGGAGCCTGGTGGGCTGCAGTCCATGGGGTCTCTAAGAGTTGGACTGAGCGACTTCACTTTCACTTTTCACTTTCCTGCACTGGAGAAGGAAATGGCAACCCACTCCAGCGTTCTTGCCTGGAGAATCCCAGGGACGGGGGAGCCTGGTGGGCTGCCATCTATGGGGTCGCACGGAGTTGGACACGACTGAAGCGACTTCGCAGCAGCAGCAGCAGTCTTTTCTGTCAGTGGTTGTTCAGCAGTTAGTTGTGATTTTGGTGCTTCCATGAGAACAGGTTAGCTCAAGTCCTGCTCTGCCATCTTATCTCCTCCCTCTATCCATAAATGTTCTTTGAATTGAATAATGGGTCTTTCAACAAGATAGAGAAGACATCATTTTACCTACTGACTTGAGTGTAAGTCTTGAGTGTGACCATAGTAGTCATTCCTAGTTTCCCTCTCCCTCCCTCCCTCTCTCAGCATTGACACTAAGGGAATGCCTTATGTTGACAATACGGTAATAGAGATTCACAGTGCTTCCAATGAGAGTATTTGCTGATGTGGACATTCGGTGTACTCTTAGTGGGAGGGTGTTTCAGCATTCCTCCTGTCTTCAGGAGAGTCTCTAGCCATTTGACTCACTTGCTGACTCTTGCTCTTTGAGGAAGCAACCATAAAGGCAAAGCTCTCAAAGGGGAAAGTCTGTTGGTCTCATTCCAACCCTTTAGTCAAGATAAGGAAGATAGGAGATAACCATCCTCTTCCATCCCTCCTGATTTTGAGTATACAAGCTAAAGAGCCCATTAACCCTTTGTTTAAAAAGAAAAACCAGAGTGTCCCAAAAGACAGGAATAATTCAAATGCAGTTTAGGCTAATGAGGGAGCTTTATCCTTTCACTGTTTTGTTCTGGGAGCTTTTCAATCAGCTTTGGCAAAGCTTCTGAACAAAGACAGTAATTACCAAATAAAAATTGCCTTCAGTGCATTGTCTAACTGTGTTCACAGTTTGGCATGAATGGATTTATGATCCTTTTATTCCAACAGGAACTACCAGTCCTCCCTTCACTTCAAATAGCCTATTCATCTCAGCATAAAAACGACTAAAATACACCCAAAGAATATGCTGCATCTGCACCCAAGAAGCGGACAGCAGGAGTCAGCTTCTACCAACAGGCACCAGTATAGCAGGCTTTGAAAAGTTCCATCCAAAACAAAGACTCGAAAAAGCTCTTAAATATTTATTTTTAAAAGACAGCAATTATTTGGTTTCACTTCTATTTACTACTCTGGATGTTTTGTTCAGAAGTAAATTCATTCCATTTTATATAAAATGGTCCAAAATGAAGATTATAATAGGGGATTTAAGCTTAATTAATGATCTGTGGCTGCTACTCAGCTATATACATTAATGCTTTCTCTTCCTGGGAATAAGTGACATAGATATATATGTATATATCTTAGAGACCACATAATTGGCAGCATCATCAAGCAATTTACTTCACTCCTAACACCCATCTGCTAAGCATTCTCTTTTGGTACCCTCTAGCCCATGCTTAAGGTAGATATGTATATACATGTAAACCACATGTCCAAATCTTAGAACAGCATTCATGTAGAATGGAGTCGCAAAGAGCCGGACATGACTGACCAACTGTCACTTTCAGAAAGTCTCTATAAAAACTTGAGACCTTTGCACAGAACTTTGTGTTGCAGCATAATACAGGTCATGTCAGTACACTGATATGAGTCCCTGGTGGCTCAGGTGGTTAAAAAAAAAAAAATCCACCTGTAATGCAGGAGACATGGGTTCAATCCCTGGGTAGAGAAGATCCCCTGGAGAAGTAAATGGCAACCCACTCCAGTATTCTTGCCTGGAGAATTCCATAGAAAGAGGAGCCCAGTGGGCTACAATCCATGGGGTTGCAGAGCTGGACACAACTGAGCGACTAACACTTTCAGTTTCACAAATATAATGGTTATAAACCTCAGGGAGGAAGAAATTTTCGACCCTTCTAGTTCTTCCAGCTGATGTAGAATTAAGTTGACATGAGCCAGATTAACAGGAGAAAATCAAACAAAAGTTTAACATGGGAGAGACCCAGGAAAACTAAGTCACTCACCAAAATGGCCAAAACCCTCACCTTGAATACCATCTTTAGTTGAAGATAAAAGAGAAGGTTGGGGGTAGTCATTTGGGACTTCAATAGGGAGGAAGGCAATTGACATGGAGATGGAAAAGCACTCATTCGGTAAA
This sequence comes from Neotragus moschatus, assembly GCA_006410615.1. Classification (NCBI taxonomy): domain Eukaryota; kingdom Metazoa; phylum Chordata; class Mammalia; order Artiodactyla; family Bovidae; genus Neotragus; species Neotragus moschatus. The sequence goes on along the minus strand of SJYA01003306.1, from coordinate 16,861 downwards.
CAAATGTTTGCTAGGTCCTGCAGAGACAATGGGATACTGAGTGGACTCTGGTCTTTTGGCCTGCCCAGTTGTCCTGACTACACCTCACCCCATAATCTTTGAAGATATTTCTGGTGACTGCTTTATTCTGGTCCTTTATGTAAATTCTTTAAATAGCTAAAAGTGTTAGTTACTGAGTTGTGTCTGACTCTTTGCAACCCCATGGACTGCAGCATGCCAGGCTCCTCTGTCCATGGGATTCTCCAGGCAACAATACTGGAGTGGGTTGCCGTTTCCTTCTGCAGGGGAACTTCCCAACCCAGGAATTAAACCCAAGTCTCCTGCACTGCAGGCAGATTCTTTACCATCTGAGCCATGGCAGGGAGTGGGACGAGTAAAAGAAAACTTCCTGAGTTGTCTGTTTCTTAAAAACAATCAGCTTAAATTAATCCTCATGCCAAAGAGATGCGTTCTGGAGTAGCAGATTTTTCTCTCCTGCGCAAGATTAGTTCCAACCACAACTTTTCCATTGGTCACTATCACATCGTGTCCTCATGGCACTGCAAGCTTAGCAGTTGATCCCTTTGACTTTGGGATCCTCAATATTGCTCCACTGGGTGTATTCCAACTGTACACACTGGGTTGTCCCAAATGTACATTGGACGTGGTGACTGTCTGTCTAAAATGGGGGTATAGCTTTCACAGAGTGGGGGCCTGAAAAGGGCACTCTCCATAGAGTTGGGAGACTTGCTTCTACGCTTCAATGTTTTATTGTCTGTATATGATGTTAAGTATCTCTCTTTACCTCACTAAGCTTGAGATGCTGTTGTTTAAAGATAAATGAAGGAGCTGGTCCAGATCATTCCCTTTGTCTCAGAGTGTATTTCATAGAAAAATGATCTGATGAGATACAAGGATGCATCTGCTTGTCCTTATGCCCTTCCAGAAGAATGAAGCCTCTGAGAATCCTTGCAATAAGTGAATCTGTTTAACTTTTAAACTCAGGACTATATAAATTTATAAGACTACAAAATTCCTTCTTTTTATTATTTTTTCAGTTTTTTTTTTAAATGTGGGTAGTTTTAAAAATCATTGAATTTGTTACAACATTGAGGCATATGGGATTTTAGCTCCCTGACCAGGGATTGAACCCACACCCCCTGCTTTGGAAGGTGAAGTCTTAACCACTGGACCACCAGAGAAGTCCCCTTTCTTTTGTTCAGGAGAAAACTCAGGACATCCCCACACTGATTGTTTCTCAACCACACTTGGAGAAGCAGTAGACTAGCTCCCTTCCAGATCTAACATTCTGTGATCTGATTCCAAGCTGTCTCCACTTAATGGACCAATGATAGTGGACCTCCATCATGGCCAACTGCTGCAGAACCGAAGAATTTTAAAAAACTCACTGCAATTTGTTCTGTTCTCCAGCGTTTATAGGAACAAAAAAGATCTTTCCTTATGAGAGAAATCATGTCCATCCTCCAAGCACATGAGAAATGTCTACAAGCACCAGGCACATGTGAATCTGCGTTTTGCAAATGTATCATTGTTTGTGAGTTTGAGCAAGCTCCGGGAGATGGTGAAGGACAGGGAAGCCTGACGTGCTGCAGTCCATGGGGTTGCAAAGAGTCAGACACGGCTGAGCGACTGAACAACAGCAATCCTTGTCTGTAGTTCCTTGGTAGATATAGATAGGGGGTTAGCCCTGAGTAATCTGAACATATATGAAGCAATAATATTTTGCCTCATCTATGTCCTGTCAGATCAATGCAAATTATACCTTAAAAGTATCCACACAGATGCCACCGTCTCACCAGTCTGGTCAGGACTTTGCCTGCACATCTGTTTTAAAGCCTAACTGCTCCCATTTTTGCTCACTCCCATTTTCCTCATTCTGGATGTACCCAGAGAACAAGAGTCAGCTACTACTCATAGAAGAGCGATTTTCATATCTGAAATCTTATTTCCCCCTCAGCCTTCTTTATTTCATTTACCATTTTTTCTAGAATTCCACCACTGAACTTCTAATGGTTTTGCTTTCTTTTCTCTGGACTCTATCCAGGTTCTACCACTCTCTTTTGAACTAAAAGTTCCTAATTTGAACACAGTGCTTCCATGGAAATATGACTAATAATGCATCTGCTCTTAAATCTGGCTGAACATCAGAATCATATTTTTTTTTAACTATAGATTCCTGAATTTCACACAACTGTGTATGGGAAACCTGCAACTTTTACCATGTAGATTTTGATTGGCATGGCTTTCTTCCAAAAGCCCATACCTGTCTCAATTGTTACCTGTTTGGGAAGCTTTCTCTCATCTATGCAGCTCAAGTTAACCTGTATCCCTCACAGTTTATAAGGCCCCTTGGGCTTTGGACCATATTGGATTGCATTGCTAGCCATATATAGTAGTATCCCTTTGGGGAGGTTTTAGATTGTAGAGTTCCTTACTCTTGTGTTTGTCTTCCAACCCCAGTACTGGGAATAACCCAGTTTCATTTAGAACGAACACTTGAGCCAAGTCTTCATTAATGTTTCTCTGCACACATTTCCTACCAAACAGCAACCAAAATGAAGTTCCCTTCAAGTCTGAGCATTTGTAATCTGCCTGTCACCACCGCATGACATTTTTTGTTAATAGTTGAAATTTTTTTTCCCCAGTGAGGTTTGAAGCATTCTGAAGGTCAGTGTTAGGTTGTAGAAAAGTTTGCATTTCCTATAGGAACTGTACCTAGTACATGCTGCTGCTACTGCTGCTAAGTCGCTTCAGTCGTGTCCGACTCTGTGCAACCCCATAGACGGCAGCCCACCAGGCTCCCCCATTCCTGGGATTCTCCAGGCAATACTGGAGTGGTTGCCATTTCCTTCTCCAATGCATGAAAGTGAAAAGTGAAAGTGAAGTAGCTCAGTCGTGTCCGACTCTTAGCAACCCCATAGACTGCAGCCTACTAAGCATTAGTAAATAGACTATTCGAATGAAAAAAGCCAGAGTAATAAAGAGTAAGCATTCTAATACCAAAAAAGAAGCAGGCTCACAGATATAGAGAACAAACTATTAGCTACCAGTAGTGGGGAGAGAGCAGTAATATAGGGTGGGAGGTACAAACTACTGGGGTGAGTTAGGCTCAGGGATGTACTGTACGACATGGGGAACAGAGCCAATACTTTGTAATAACTATAAACGGAGTATAGCCTGTAAAATTGTTTAAAAAAAAAAAGGCTTAGCATTCCAAACCCTCATTTTACAGATGAAGAAACTGAGGTGCAGAGAATTGAAGTGATTCACTCAGATAAAAATAGGTTTCAAAGTGGACCCCAGGCTCCCCTCTCCCCTGAGCTCTTTCTGCTTATTCCTGTGTCCTCTGCTAATTGAGTGGAGTTGACTGATTGCTTCCCTAACTCTGTCTCCAGGAACTATAAGCAATTCTCCACCACTGAATTCTCAAAAGGTATGTCTTCTGAAGGCTGGAATTTCCCACCAAGGAAACAGGGAAATGCCACTGGCAATAAGCTAAAGACTGACTTTGATGTAGTCTACCAAGCATGAGTTCAGTGGGCAACCACTTGTACACACATGCAGGCCCCCACCAAGCTGGGGTAGCTGTGAGTACATTAAGTCATCGAGTATGAAAATATAAGCACAGATGAAGCCAGATTCTCATACGTGGCCTCAAATCAGTTAAGACCATCTTATCTAGAATAGAAAATGGAAAGAAGATGTCACTTCCATTGAATTCAGTTGAACTCATTTGCTTTCCAGTTTCACATTAGCAAAATTTCATCAGGGGGTTCTCCTGCAAACTGAGTTCCTTCTTACTGATATTATTTGGATTCTTGGAGGTAAATGTATCGTTGTGGAATATCTTAGTGTGATTAGTGTGGTTGCTATCACTGCTGTATCTATTTTTGTTGGATGCTGGGACCTTCTATTTGCCATGAAGTGTTGGGACCAGATGCCATGATCTTGGGGTTTTTTTTTTAATATTGAGTTTTAAGCCAGCTTTTTCACTTTGCTCTTTCACCCTCCTAACTCTTAACCATGTTTTTACCCAACTGGGTAGCCTCCATATCACCCCTTGAGGTGATTCTCTGGACCTCAGTTTCTTCATCTGTCATCTAGATAGATTCTCTTAAAGAAACACCCACTGAGAGAGGATGTGGAGACAAGGGAACCCTCTTACACTGTTGGTGGGAATGCAAATTAGTACAGCCACTATGGAGAACAGTGTGGAGATTCCTTTAAAAACTGGAACTAGAACTGCCATACAATCCAGCAATCCCACTGCTGGGCATACACACCAAGGAAACCAGAATTGAAAGAGACACATGTACCCCAATGTTCATCGCAGCACTATTTACAATAGCCAGGACATGGAAGCAGCCTAGATGTCCATCGGCAGATGAATGAATAAGGAAGTTGTGGTGTAGTGGTACATATACACAATGGAATATTACTCAGCTATAAAAAAGAACGCATTTGAATCAGTTCTAATGAGGTGGATGAAACTGGAGCCTATTGTACAGAGTGAAGTAAGTCAGAAAGAAAAACACCAATATAGTATACTAACACATATATATATGGAATTTAGAAAGATGGTAACAATGACCCTATATGTGAGACAGCAGAACAGACACAGAGGTAAAGAACAGACTTTCTGGACTATGTGGGAGGAGGCAAGGGTAGGATGATTTGAGAGAATAGCATTGAAACATGTATATTACCATATGTAAAATAGATTGCCAGTGCAAGTTCAATTTATGAAGCAGGGCACTCAAAGCCGGTGCTCTGGGACAACCCAGAGGGATGGGGTGAGGGAGATGGGAGGAGGGTTCAGGATTTGGGGACACATGTGCACCCATGGCTGATTCATGTGGATAGATGGCCAAAATCACCACAATATTGTAAAGTAATTAGCCTCAAATTAAAATTAATTAATTAATTAAAAGAAACACCCAGTGATGAAGGGGCAACCAAGGTGGCCACAATGTAGTTCTTGTGAGCCTGGAACCTGAGCATAAAAGATTATGTCATACACGTTTAAAAGAATTCCTGTTGAAAAAGAAGCAAATGTAGCAAAGGAGTCTTTAGCTTATAGAATATATTCTTTAGAGGTGGTTGCCAAAGACATGCTAAACCCCCTCTCTTGCAAAGATACTGAAAACCCAGAACAAAGCTGCTTGGTAGCTTCCCCTTTTGGTAGGAACAAGGAGGCAGGGGAATGGCTCAGACAAAGTGTGGCTTCGTAGGCATTGTGTGCCTGCAAACTTACTCAAATCCAACACCAAATGAGTCAGCAGTTTGCTGGAACAGCCAAGGAGAGGATGCTTTCTTTAGGAGACTATTTATTTGGTTGCTACATAATAATGTCGATTACTTAGGAGTCAGAATGAGTGATATCTTTCGGAAAAAGTGATAGGAGCTTGAAAGCTTCACCCGCTCATGACCTCATGGAGGAAGAAACATTACAGTTCCCATGCAGCTCATTATTTTGAGGGAGAGTAAGAAAGTGACATCAACCAAAATGTTATTGTAAAATCTTTGACCATACTGGCCCAGATATCAGCCTTACAAGGCCAAGATTTTAGAAAAAGAAAATTGACTCACAATCTCAATAAACCCTTGACATAAAAAGGAGGAAAGTATGTCCAATGTGGCTCCCAATACGTTAAGTGCATCAAGATAAAAATCAAGCCAAAGTATAAATTAATATGGCTTAGAAACATCTTTCCTCCTCTTCTAAATGTCTCCACATCTGGCCAAATGGCCAGAGTGGAGGGAGATGTTTTCAATATGCTCAAGGATCAGGCTGAATTTAAAGGGATTACTTGAGACATTCTAGTCTCTGAAATCTACCTCCTGTCCCATCATGTCTTTTCAAAATTTTTAATTTTATATTGGAGCAGAGTTGATTTACAATGTTGTGTTAGTTTCAGGTGTACATCAAAGTGATTCATTTATACATACGTGTTTCCTTTTTCAGATTCTTTTTGCATACAAGTTATTAGAGGGAATTGAGTAGAGATCCCTGTACTATATAGTAGGGCCTTGTTGATCATCTACTTTCTATGTGCATACTCAGTAGCTTCAGTCATGTCTGACTCTTTGTGACCCCATGGACTATAGCCCACCAGGCTCCTCTGTCCATGAGATTCTCCAGGCAAGAATCCTGGAGTGGGTTGCCATTTCTTTATATGTAGTAGTGGGTATTTATTAATCCTAACCTCCTAATTTATCCCTCCCACCTCTTTCCACTTTTGTAGCCATAAGCTTGTTTTCTAAGTCTGTGAGTCTGTTTCTGTTTTGTAAGCAAGTTCATGTATCTTTTTCTAGATTTCACATATAAGTAATAATTGTGTATTTGCTTTTCTATTTCTGACTTCTTTCACTTAGTATGATCATCTCTGGATCCATCCATATTGCTACAAATGGCGTTATTTCATTCTTTTTTATGGCTGAGTAATTTATGTGTGTGTTAACACATACCACATCATCTTTATCCAGCCATCTGTGAATGGACATTTAGATTGCTTCCATGTCCTGGCTATTGCAAATAGTGTTTCTATGAACATTGGGGTGCATGTGTCTTTTTGAATTATGGTTTTCTCAGAGTATGTGCCTGGTAGTTGGATTGCTGGATCATAGAGTAGCTCTATTTTTAGTTTTTTAAAGGAACTTCCATACTCTTCTCCATAGTGGCTGTCCCAATTTACATTCCCACCAACAGTGTATGCTGCTACTGCTGCTACTAAGTCAGTTCAGTTGTGTCCAACTCTGTGTGACCCCATAGACGGCAGCCCGCCAGGCTCCCCTGTCCCTGGGATTCTCCAGGTAAGAACACTGGAGTGGGTTGTCATTTCCTTCTCCAATGCAGGAAAGTGAAAAGTGAAAGTGAAGTCACTCAGTTGTGTCCGACTCTTAGCGACCCCGTGGACTGCAGCCCACCAGGCTCCTCTGTCCATGGTATTTTCCAGGCAAGAGTACTGGAGTGGGGTGCCATTGCCTCCTCCAACAGTGTGTGAGGGTTCCCTTTCTTCCACATCCTCTCCAGCATTTATTGTTGTAGACTTTTTTTGATGATGGCAATTCTGACCAGTGTGAGGTAATACCTCACTGCAGTCCATCATATCTTCAATGTTTTTTTGTTAGGCCATTTCCTCTCTCTTCTTGGTCATCAATTTCTCCCAGTCCACTGGAGCATTTCAATTAGAATATATACACCTTCATGTATTCATCATCAGTTTAAAAGAGCTATAAACTCATGGCCAACTTCATTTCATCCACACCTTTTCCCCTGAACTATTCTGAAGCACCTTCCAGACATTATATTGTTTTAACCCATAAATAGTTAAGAATTTAACTCTAAAGATACTTTTAAAAACATACCTAAACACCATCATCCCACTTAAAAATACAGCATCCTCAACAGTCTATTTCTTCCTGAGAACTAGAAGCTATACTAGAAACTTTCTAGAGACAAAAATCACCTGGTTCTTTTCTTAAACACTTGCTTGAAAAGCATCACAGGTCCACCAAAGAAGGCCTGGCCCTGTATATTCCACTAGTAGGAGCAGCATAATATTTGGGAGAGACTAAAACTGAACTGTCATCCTTGTATAATGCTGTAATCTGGAAATGCTGATCCCAAAAGGTGGGTTTTGAGGTTATTGTTCTTTTCATTTTTAAGAGAATATATACTGATCACTTTTTAAAAATGAGAATGAGAGCTTATGACAATTAAAAAAAAAAACACTCCCTTGAACATTGGCTCTGAAGATGAACGAAAATGGAAATTCATGGGTGAGACTGGCTTTGTAGACGTTTCATGACTTAGAACAAAAAGAAGGCAAGTTGACCTGTGAAAACCTTCACAGGGTCACGAGTTTCTCCCAAACCCAGCTGATACCACTATTACTTTTCTACACCAAAGAAATCAGTCTTANTCCTCTGTCCATGAGATTCTCCAGGCAAGAATCCTGGAGTGGGTTGCCATTTCTTTATATGTAGTAGTGGGTATTTATTAATCCTAACCTCCTAATTTATCCCTCCCACCTCTTTCCACTTTTGTAGCCATAAGCTTGTTTTCTAAGTCTGTGAGTCTGTTTCTGTTTTGTAAGCAAGTTCATGTATCTTTTTCTAGATTTCACATATAAGTAATAATTGTGTATTTGCTTTTCTATTTCTGACTTCTTTCACTTAGTATGATCATCTCTGGATCCATCCATATTGCTACAAATGGCGTTATTTCATTCTTTTTTATGGCTGAGTAATTTATGTGTGTGTTAACACATACCACATCATCTTTATCCAGCCATCTGTGAATGGACATTTAGATTGCTTCCATGTCCTGGCTATTGCAAATAGTGTTTCTATGAACATTGGGGTGCATGTGTCTTTTTGAATTATGGTTTTCTCAGAGTATGTGCCTGGTAGTTGGATTGCTGGATCATAGAGTAGCTCTATTTTTAGTTTTTTAAAGGAACTTCCATACTCTTCTCCATAGTGGCTGTCCCAATTTACATTCCCACCAACAGTGTATGCTGCTACTGCTGCTACTAAGTCAGTTCAGTTGTGTCCAACTCTGTGTGACCCCATAGACGGCAGCCCGCCAGGCTCCCCTGTCCCTGGGATTCTCCAGGTAAGAACACTGGAGTGGGTTGTCATTTCCTTCTCCAATGCAGGAAAGTGAAAAGTGAAAGTGAAGTCACTCAGTTGTGTCCGACTCTTAGCGACCCCGTGGACTGCAGCCCACCAGGCTCCTCTGTCCATGGTATTTTCCAGGCAAGAGTACTGGAGTGGGGTGCCATTGCCTCCTCCAACAGTGTGTGAGGGTTCCCTTTCTTCCACATCCTCTCCAGCATTTATTGTTGTAGACTTTTTTTGATGATGGCAATTCTGACCAGTGTGAGGTAATACCTCACTGCAGTCCATCATATCTTCAATGTTTTTTTGTTAGGCCATTTCCTCTCTCTTCTTGGTCATCAATTTCTCCCAGTCCACTGGAGCATTTCAATTAGAATATATACACCTTCATGTATTCATCATCAGTTTAAAAGAGCTATAAACTCATGGCCAACTTCATTTCATCCACACCTTTTCCCCTGAACTATTCTGAAGCACCTTCCAGACATTATATTGTTTTAACCCATAAATAGTTAAGAATTTAACTCTAAAGATACTTTTAAAAACATACCTAAACACCATCATCCCACTTAAAAATACAGCATCCTCAACAGTCTATTTCTTCCTGAGAACTAGAAGCTATACTAGAAACTTTCTAGAGACAAAAATCACCTGGTTCTTTTCTTAAACACTTGCTTGAAAAGCATCACAGGTCCACCAAAGAAGGCCTGGCCCTGTATATTCCACTAGTAGGAGCAGCATAATATTTGGGAGAGACTAAAACTGAACTGTCATCCTTGTATAATGCTGTAATCTGGAAATGCTGATCCCAAAAGGTGGGTTTTGAGGTTATTGTTCTTTTCATTTTTAAGAGAATATATACTGATCACTTTTTAAAAATGAGAATGAGAGCTTATGACAATTAAAAAAAAAAACACTCCCTTGAACATTGGCTCTGAAGATGAACGAAAATGGAAATTCATGGGTGAGACTGGCTTTGTAGACGTTTCATGACTTAGAACAAAAAGAAGGCAAGTTGACCTGTGAAAACCTTCACAGGGTCACGAGTTTCTCCCAAACCCAGCTGATACCACTATTACTTTTCTACACCAAAGAAATCAGTCTTATAAGATCTTGCATTTGTTTTCTGCATATTGCTGACCTGAAATAATCAGACTGCCAAATACTTCTCCAGGAAAGATGGGTTTATTAGCTGTCAGCAGAGAATTGCAGTTCAGAGTCTGCCACCTTGGCAAGCCATGGGTAAGCCTCCACATGTCAGGGGAAGAACACTTTTGTAGAGGTGATAGAGCTATAGTAAACAGAGCCCATGCTTTCCATTGGCTGAGCCCTTGCCAGGAAAGAGGGGTCTTCTTCCTGTTGGAGTTGGCTGTCATTGAAGGACATG
>SJYA01003305.1:901569-928485 GCA_006410615.1 Neotragus moschatus | reverse complement strand
AAAAAAAAAAAAACATGCTCTCCTACAGTTTGAGGAATGATATTCTCATCAACAATCTCAGCAGGAGGACAGCTATCAGCTACGTCAGTGGCAAAATCCCTCTGGATGCAGATCTAAGCCATGTGAATAAATATCAGGGACCTGGAAGCAACGAAAGCATCAGAGGGAGCAACTTCTGAAGCTGTGGGGATGTCAGCCCCAGTCATTCAGAAATAGAAGCTCTTTGGGGAAAGGCCCATGTGAACTCTCTCCCTCCAGTAGACCAGGGAGAAGGTGAAGCATAGCTCAGGAGGAGAGACCCCTTAGTCTGCCTTAGTTCCTAAATTCCTAGAAACTCCATGGAGGGTCTCTATGGCTATGAGGAACCTTGCACTGTTACCTGGTCCTTAGACTCCTGGAGGAAGAGAAGCAAAAGCTTAGAAAGCAGGATGGTGGATTATCATTAACTACTGTTTGCAGGCTTCCCTGGTGGCTCAGTTGGTAAAGAATTTGCCTGCAATGCAGGAGAGCTGGGTTTGATCCCTGGGTTGGGAGGAACCCCTTGAGGAGGGCATGGCAACCCACTCCAATACTCTCACCTGGAGATCCTCACGACAGACGCGCGCGCACACACACACACACACACACACACACACACACAACTTTCAGAGCTATGTATTCTCTAGCAAATAACTTCAGAATTGCTTTATGTATTCAATGTAGATGGTGCAGTCTATGGTAAAAGTCTTTACAAATTCATTTTAATAGCTTTCATTTATAAATACAATTTAGGTGAAATTCATATACTGGCAAAAGTAGAGTTTTAAAAGACTCTAGAATATTCCTCTGAATACAATTCAATCTTAAGTATAAGAGGAAAAAAATCTCAGCTTTAAACAATACCTTTTAATGAAATACTAATTTTACATTCAGGTACCTGAGATCAATCTAATACAGTCCATATACCTAAAGTAGCATGTTGCTGCTGCTGCTGCTAAGTCGCTTCAGTCGTGTCTGACTCTGTGCGACCCCATAGACNCTGGCGTGCTGCGATTCATGGGGTCGCAAAGAGTCGGACACGACTGAGCGACTGAACTGAACTGAGCTGACCTTTCCCTTTCTTCCTTGCTTTTTGCTTTTCTTCTTACCTCACCTATGTGTAAAGCCTCCTCAGACAACCACTTTGCCTTCTTGCATTTCTTTTTCTTTGAGATTGTTTTCTTTGCTGGCTCCTGTACAATATTATGGACCTCTAGAGTTCTTCAGCCATTCTGTTTACTAGATCTAATCCCTTGAATCTATTTGTCACCTCCACTGTATATTCATGCTGCTGCTGTTGCTAAGTCGCTTCAGTCGTGTCCGACTCTGTGCGACCCCATAGACAGCAGCCCACCAGGCTCCCCTGTCCCTGGGATTCTCCAGGCAAGAACATTGGAGTGGGTTGCCATTTCCTTCTCCAATGCATGAAAGTGAAAAGTGAAAGTGAAGTCGCTCAGTTGTGTCTGACTAGTAGCGACCCCATGGACTGCAGCCCACCAGGCTCCTCCGCCCATGGGATTTTCCAGGCAAAAGTACTGGAGTGGGGTGCCATTGGATTCTCCAGTATATTCATAGGGGACTTGATTTAAGTCATACCTGACTGGCCTCATGGTTTCCCTCGCTTTCTTTAGTTTAAGCCTGAATTTTACTATGATCTGAGCCATAGTCGGCTCCAGGTCTTGTTTTTGCTGAGTGTAAACAGCGTCTCCATAGCCAGCTAAAAAGAATGTAATCAATCTGATTTCAGTATAGACCATCTGGTGATGTCCATGTGTAAAGTCATCTCTTGTGTTGTTGAAAAAAGGTGTTTGCTATGACCAGTATGTTCTCTTGGCAGAATTCTGTTAGCCTTTGCCCTGTCTCATGTTGTACTCCAAAGCCAATCTTGCCTGTTACTCCAGATATCTCTTGACTTCCTACTTTTGCATTACAATCCCCTATGAAGAATAGAATGGTGTTAGTTCTAGGAGGTCTTCTGGGTCTTCATAGAACTAATCAGTTTCAGCTTCTTCCGTTATTTCTTGAGCACCTTCAAACCCCAATATGCTTTTGTTCCCTGAATTTCCTCCAGTCTCCTACCTCCCCCTTAGTGATTATCTTTTCATCTTTATCAGGATGGTATATAAATGCTAACTCTGACAATATACAAATAAGTGTAGCTGATACCACCTGGTCAAAGATACATGGCTATAGAAAGTTAATAGAACAAGAGATGTGAGTGTATTATTCAAACTTACAAAGAACTAAAGATAACAGTGTGAATATCAAATATGGCACATCAGGGATTACCAAGACCACCCTCAGAAACACCCAAGGCTGATGAGTTAACCCTTTACTACCCCTAGCGGGGAGAGAGCTGTGTCCCACCCTATAAAAAAAAAAAAACCTCTCTCTCCATGTTTTGTGCATAGGTTGACTCTAAAAATTGAAAAATCAAAGACAAAAATTCACATTAGGATGTTTCTGTAAATATTTTCAAAAGCCCAGTCAAAAAAGGATTACATTTCCTTCTTATAAATCAAATTTGATGACCCCTGGGCCATTTGAAAAGAGAAGTTTCTTAGTGTCAAGGGCTAACGGATTCTCTTTTATTAAACATTATCAACTGGTAGAATTATATTTTACTTTGCTTCTTATTTTGATGATAGCTTTCCAGTGCAGTTCTTTTAGCCCCTGCTGTTTCTAACTGCTTTCCTTATTTTCTTGAACTAATTACCATCATCAAATTCAATTTTCTTCAAACTCCCAATCACACTATCTAATATGTTGAGTTCACATACATAAACTTTAAAAAGTTTTTTTAAGTTTTTTTTTTTAACTTTTCCTCTCTCCCAAAACCTGCCATTCTCATCTTCCAATCTGGACTGATTGCCAATCAGGCCTTCTGCCCAGTTGGCAACCTTGGTATTTCCTGTCACAGCTTTCCTGGATTCGATCCACTGTCTTATGGATACTATGTCTTCCTTTTTCTTGGCTTATGCTCTTGTTTTACTGGAGAACATCCTTAAGTAGCTTCCTAGTGAAAGTCGCTCAGTCGTGTCTGACTCTTTGCAACCCCATGGACTATACAGTCCATGGAATTCTCCAGGCCAGAATACTGGAGAGGTTAGCCTTTCCTTTCTCCAGGGGAATCTTCCCAACCCAGGGAGTGAACCTAGGTCTCCCTCGATGTAGGCGGATTCTTACGAGCTGAGCCACTAGGGAAGCCCAAGAATACTGGAGTGGGTAGCCTATCCCTTCTCCAGCAGATCTTCTTGACCCAGGAATCGAACCAGGGTCTCCTGCATTGCAGGCGGATTCTTTACCAATGGAGCTATCATGGAAGCCCAAGTAGCTTCCTAAGAAAATATATTTGAGAGGTAAATTTTCTTAGGTATTATATATTATTAAATATTTTTATTTCACTGTCACACTTGATGGATATTTTGGCTGGTGTAGAATTCTAAATTGAAAATCATTTTCTCTTGGAAGATGGAAAGCATTGCCTTATTATCTTTTTAAAATTGTTGTCCTATTATCTTTTTCCTCCCTTATTATTATGAGGTCTGATTCCTATTCCTTTTTCTTGCTTTTATTTGACAAAAACTATTGTTGGCTGCTGGCTGGACGTCCTAGATCACTCACCAAAATCCTTATGTTTTCTCTTATATTTTTTGTCTGCGTTGCTTTGTTCTATTTTCTAGGAGACTTCTTCAGTTCTATCTTTCAATATTTCAATTGAAATTTGAACTTTAATAATCACATTTAATTTCCAATAATTATTTCTTATCCTCAGCTCCTTTTACATAATATTCTGTTCTTGTTCTTTGGATAAAATATTTTCTTAGTTCTCTAATATGCTAATTAAAAATTTAAAATTTCTCATGTTTTCCTCCACATTTTCTGGGATTCTTCCAAGTTCATTTTTCACCTATTTCATGTTGAAGGCTTTCTTCAGATTTCTGTTGATGCTTTTTGGTTGGTTTATATTCAGCAAAGAAGGGCTGGATAGCTTTGGAGATTTAATCAGGTTTAAGGGGAATAGGTCCATTTTCCTGCTTTGACTCCTCAGTGGAAAGCAAGGAGTTGAGGAACAGAGTTGCCCACATGCCTGCTGGAAGCCCCAGCTTTCAACAGACGTTTCATTCAATTGCTTTAGAGAATCCTCCGATATTTTCCCTGCAGGCTTGCTTCAGCTGCTAACTCAGCTGTCTGGTAGAGGAGAGGAGGTTTCAAATGATGCAACCATTCTGTACTGGGACCTGCAATGAATCCCCAGGTGTTCAGACCCATTTAATTCTATTGCCTTCCTCCACATGCCTGCTGACTGTGAGCCTACTCTCTGGTGTTATATCTGGCCAACTGGCTCCCACCTACTCCATAGTCCCTCTGTCTAATATTCTAGGCTGAATGTTTCCTGCCTGTTTTACTCATCAACTAATTCCCATTTTGATCTCCAAAAAATTGTTGAAATCTGTCAGTTGAGGATAACCTCCCATCCTCACCACATTCCCTTCACCCTGATGAATTTATACCTTTTTGTTCCTGGATACTCTTCTCTTAGTAAGCGTCTCACGATAAAGAAAGGAGACCCCCTGTGTGTGTACATGTCGGTGTGCACACAGAAATGTGAGCATGGTGTGCCAGAATCAATTCATTTCTTATCTATTTTCCTCTTTTTAGTAAGTTAAATGTTTCTTTGTCTTTTTATATTGAAGTGTAGTTGATTTACAATGTTGTGTTAATGTCTGCTGTACAGCAAGATAACTTAGTTATACACATATAGACATTCTTTTTTTAAAAAAATTATTTTCCATGATGCTTTATCACAGGATATTGAATATAGTTCCCTGTGCTATACAGTGGGACCTGGTTGTTTAGCCATCCCATATATAATAATTTGCATATGTGAATTGCAAACTCCAACTCCATCCATCCTCTATATTTTCCTCTTTTCTAATAAATGTAGTTACAGCAATTAATTTTTCTAGATGACCAGTTTGGCCACACAGCATAGGTTTTAATATGTAAGGCTCTCATTGTTGGTCATTTCTAGAGTTTATAATTTTACTCTATGTTTCCTCTTTAACCAAAGAGTTATTTTGAAGCCTATTTTAAAACTTTCAAGTGGAGAGTGCATTTTTGGTTTAGTTTCACTTTTGCCCATTCTTTTGTTCTTAAGTTTTAATTTTATTGTATTGTTGCCAGAGACTGAACTGCATGATTTCTACGTTTTGGAATTTACTGAGTTTAAAACTTTAATTCATAAGCAACTTTACGAAATGTTCTAGAGTGTTTGAGATATATTTGTGGTTTTATGTTTTGTGGTATCATCTGGGATGTTAGTTCTAAAATTTTGAACTGTTTTACCTTTCTTATTTTCTGTGGTCATTTTGGATTTGCTCTAAAAATATATATGCTTTCTACCAGTTCAGGGATTTTTAGAAATAAATCTGTTTGCCATATCAGTAAAAGCCTCCAGGTTGTGGCTTGTCTGTCAATTGCTATCTATACTATATTGTTCTTGTTTTCTAGCTTATATAGTCCCATTTTCAAGGGGATGCATTTAAAATTTTTTATAGTTGTCCCATTTTTTTTAAATGGCCCATTTTAAATTCTACTAGTAAATACTTTAGACTCTAGTTTATTTTTCTACTTTTCAATGGCAAGAGTGAAATTGTATCATTTAAATTCCATTTATTCAAACTAAGGAATTTGGCAAGACCCTCACCATTGGTTTTCTGTTTCAAAAATGTCTTGAACACTTCCTCTTCTTGATCTAGAATTAACTTGTTAAAAGTCCATAAAAATGCCTAGATTTTGACTCAGGCAAACAATTTCCAGATTAATTTATGAAGAATTGACATCTTTATTATGTCAGCTCTTCCTTTCCAGAACTGTGGTAGTTTCTATTTTTTCAGGTCTTCTTTTTTTTCAGTAAAGTTTTATACTTTTTAATATAGTTTTTTGGCATGTTTTGTTGTTTATTCCAAACTGTTTTATAATTTTTGTGGCCCAAGTTGAATGTTTTTTTCCCATTTCTTTTCCAGCTTGTTACTGGCTGGATCTGTATGCCTGCATCCTAACAGCAAGGGAATCCATTTGGGGTTAATGGGTCTTTCTCTTCAGAGTGAAACTCCAAGGATAAGGTTTAAAAGAGAATGGACGGTGAAGGATGTGTGTTTTATTTTACATGAACGATCTTGCACCAAAGATCTTCTGTTTCTTGCTTTGTTCCCATTAACACCATTAAACATGATGTTTGCTTTAAGTTTTTTAGTAGATGATTTTGATCAGATTAATAAAATTCCCTCCTATTCATAGTTCTCTAAGTTGTTGTTAATTTTCTTTTTATCATAAGTAGGTATTGAATTTTATCAAAGGCTTTTTCTGCATATATTGACATGGTCATATAATTTGCTTCCCTTAAATTTGTTAAGTCTGATTTTCTAATTTTAAACCATCCTTGCAATCTTAGAATAAAACTCAGCTTGGTTAGGATATACCAATATATACTGCTGGATTCGGTTTGTCTAGAATTTTTACATCCATTTCCATATTTTGTGTCATCCTTTCATTGGTTTGTTATAGTAATTATATTAGTCTCATGAAATAAGTTTGAAGGAACTTCTTTCTTTTCTGTTTATGATCGGAATTGTTGTTGTTGTTCAGTCACTAAGTTGTGTCTGACCCTTTGCAACCCCATGGACTGCAGCATGTCAGGCTCCCCTTTCCTTCACTATTTCCCAGAGTTTGCTAAACACTTGTCCATTGAGTCAGTGATGCTATCTAACCATCTCATCCTTTGCCACCTTCTTCTCCTTTTGCCTTGATTCTTTTCCAGCATAAGGGTCTTTTCCAATCAGTCAGTTCTTTGCATCAGGTGGCCAAAGTATTGGAGCTTCAGCTTCAGCAGCAGTCCTTCTAGTGAATATTCAGGGTTGATTTCTTTAGGATTGACTGGTTTGATTTCCTTGCAGTCCAAGGGACTCCCAAGACTATTCTCCAGCACCACATTTCCAAAACATCAATTATTTGGCACTCAGCCTTTTTTGGGTTCTAACTCTCACATCCATACACACCTACCGAAAAAACTATGACTTTGACTCTACACCTTTGTTGGCAAAGCGATGTCTCCGCTTTTTAATACGCTGTCTGTCTAGATTTGTCATAGGGCTTCCCAGGTGCTGGGAATTAAGAAACCGCCTGCCAATGCAGGAGACATGAGAGACATGGGTTCGATCCCTGGATAGAGAGGCATGGCAACCTGCTCCAGTATTCTTGCCTAGAGAATCCCAGGGAAAAAGGAGCCTGGTGGGCTACAGTCCATAGGTTTGCAAAAAGTTGGACACAACTGAAGCAACTTAGCAAGCGCAGGTTTGTCATAGCCTTCTTTCCAAGAGCAAGCATCTTTTTATTTCATGGCTGCAGTCACCATCCACAGTGATTTGGGAGCCCAAGAAAATAAAATCTGTTACTGCTTCCATTTTTTTCCCCATCTATTTGCCGTGAAGTGATGAGACTGGATGACAAGATGTTAGTTTTTGAATGTTGAGTTTTAAGCAAGCCTTTTCACTCTCCTTTTTCACCCTCATCAAGAAGTTCTTTAGTTCCTCTTCACTTTCTGCCATTAGGGTGGTATCATATGTGTATCTGAGGTTGTTGATCTTTCTCCCCGAAATCTTGATTACAGCTTGTGACTCATCCAGCGTGGCATTTTGCATGATGTACTCTGCATATAAGTTAAATAAGCAGGGTGACAATATACAGCCTTGATGTACTCCTTTCCCAATTTGGAACCAGTCCATTGTTATATGTCCATTTCTAACTGTTGCTCCTTGAACTGCATACAGGTTTCTAAGGAGGCAGGTAAGATAGTCTGGTATTCCCATCTCTTAAAGAATTTTCCATAGTTTGTTGTGATCCACACAGTCAAAGGCTTTGTCGTAGTCAATGAAGCAGAAGTAGATATTTTTCTGGAATTCTCTTGCTTCTTCCATGATCCAACGCATGTTGGCAATTCGATCTCTGGTTCCTCTGCTTTTTCTAAATCCAGCTTGAACATCTCAAAGTTCTCAGTTCATGTACTGTTCAAGCCCAGCTTGAAGGATTTTGAGCACTACCTTGCTAGCATGTGAAATGAGTGCAATTTTGTGGTAGTTTGAACATTCTTTGGCATTGCCTTTCTTTGGATTTGGAATGAAAACTGACCTTTTCCAGTCCTGTGGCCACTGCTAAGTGTTCCAAATTTGAGTACAGCACTTTCACAGCATCATCTTTTAGGATTTAAAATAGCTCAGCTGGAGTTCCATCACCTCCACTAGCTTTGTTTGTAGTAATGCTTCCTAAGGCCCACTTGACTTTACATTCCAGTATGTCTGACTCTAGCTGAGTGACCACACCATTGTGGTTATCTGAGTCATTCAGACCTTTTCTGTACAGTTCTTCTGTGTATTCTTGCTGCTTGTTCTTAATCTCTTCTGCTTCTGTTAAATCCTTACCATTTTTGTTATTTATTGTGCCCATCTTTNTTACATTCCAGTATGTCTGACTCTAGCTGAGTGACCACACCATTGTGGTTATCTGAGTCATTCAGACCTTTTCTGTACAGTTCTTCTGTGTATTCTTGCTGCTTGTTCTTAATCTCTTCTGCTTCTGTTAAATCCTTACCATTTTTGTTATTTATTGTGCCCATCTTTGCATGAAATAGTCCTTTTATAGCTCCAATTTTCTTGAAGAAATTTCTAGTCTTTCCCGTTCTATTGTTTTCCTCTATTTTGTTGCAGTACTCACTTAAGAAGGCTTTCTTAAATCTCCTTGTTGTTCTATGGAACTCTGCATTCAGTTGGGTATATCTTTCCCTTTCTCCTTTGCTTTTCACTTCTCTTCCTTTCTTAGCTGTCTGTAATACCTCCTCAGACAACCACTTTGCCTTCTTGTATTTTTTGGGGGGGATGATTTTGGTCACTGCCTCCAGTTACAAACCTCCATCCATAGTTTTTCAGGCACTCTGTCTATCAGATCTAATCCCTTGAATCTATTTGTCACTGCCACTGTATAATCATAAGGGATTTAATTTAGATCATACCTGAATGGCCTATTGTTTTCCCTACTTTTTTCAAGGTAAATCTGAATTTTGCAATAAGGAGCTCATGATCTGAGCCACGGTCAGCTCCAGGTCTTGTTTTTGCTGACTGTATCGAGCTTCTCAATCTTTGGCTCCAAAGAATATAGTCAATCTGATTTCAGTGAAAGTAAAATCCAATGCTGTGAAGAATATTGCATAAGAACCTGGAGTGTTAGGTCCATTCATCAAAGTAAGTTGGGTGTGGTCAGATAGGAGATGGCAAGTGTGAATATCAACATTTTAGGAATCAGTGAACTGAAATGGACCAGAATGGGTGAATGTAATTCAGTTGACCATTATATCTACTACTGTGGGCAAGAATCCCTTAAAAAGAATGGAGCAGCCCTCATAGTCAACAAAAGAGTTAGAAATGCAATCTCAAAAACAACATATTGATCTCTGTTTGTTTCCAAGGCAAACCACTCAACATCACAGTAATCCAAGTCTGTTCTCCAACCACTAATGCTGAAGAAGCTGAAGTCAATTGGTTCTATGATCTACAAGACCTTCTAAAACTAATATCAGAGAAAGATGTCCTTTTCATCATAGGGAATTGGGATGCAAAAGTAGGTCAAGAGATACATGGAGTAACAGGCAATTTTCGCCTTGGAGTACAAAATGAAGCAGGGCAAAGGCTAACTGAGTTTTGCCAGGAGAAGACACTGGTCATAGATAAACCTATGGGGGAATAAAATGAGAGCAAAAGCTGGTGGACATCTAAATAGCACCCCTTTCACTGTTGCTTTATCTACCTCAAATTCTTATCACTATGTGACATTTTATTTTATACTTTTTGTATGTTCACTCTGAATCTTCCCCTACAAGAATGTTAATTTGGTGTCTTATTCAGTACTCTGCATCCAGAGCCTGGAACAGTGCCTGGTACATAACAGGGATTTAATAAATGAATGGAGGTGGGGTGCTGCTGCTGCTGCTGCTAAGTGTCTGACTCTGTGCGATCCCAGAGATGGCAGCCCACCAGGCTTCCCCGTCCCTGGGATTCTCCAGGCAAGAACACTGGAGTGGGTTNTTCTCTGAGAGGCTGGTGACAGTGCACGCAACTCGCCCTGGGCCTCAGCTTCCCTGGATGAAAAACGTAAAACCAGGGTGTGGAACCAGAGGATGATTCAACCTCTGAAAAGCCCTTGATCCTAAGTTACATTGTCACTTGATCTGCATTTCCTCCCCAGTCAGGACTGTGCAGATGTGTGTTCTGAACTTGCTCCTTTCAAAAAACCACCACACTGGATGTTATTAGAATGCGCTGCTCCCCGCCCCCAGCCCTTTAAGTGTGGGGGGTAAGGATGGGCAGGGTGGTGGGGGAGGGGTGGCAGTGGGGGGAGACTAGCACAGGGTGACGTGGAGGTGCTGCTGCTCCTCCTTCCCCCTCCCTCACTGCAAACCCAGAAACCCTTGGGGTGGGGGATGGAGGGGTCCGTGCATATCGTTTTAAGTCCACTCTGCTAGACAGTGACAGGCCTCGTCCTCAGTATCTTTCTACTCTACTGTCTTTGATTTCAGGGTTGGACAGGTTTGAACATTTGAAAGCAGCCTGGGTTGTGCAAACCATAGGAATTTGGAGCTACCAGCAATTCTTGGAGACAATTGAGTGAGTGAAAGTCACTCAGTCGTGTCTGACTCTTTGTGACCCCATAGACTATACAGTCCATGGAATTCTCCAGGCCAGAATATTGGAGTGGGTAGCCTTTCCTGTCTCCAGGGGATCTTCCCATCTCAGGGATCAAGCCCAGGTCTCCCACACTGCAGGTGGATTCTTTACCAGCCTAGCCACCAGGGAAGCTCAACCGGAGGCTCAACCAGGGAAGGCTACTGGAGAGGGTAGCCTATCCCTTCTCCAGAGGATTTTCCCAACCCAAGAATCGAACCAGGGTCTCCTGCATTGTAAGCAGATTCTTTACCAACTGAGCTATCAGGGAAGCCCCAACAGGAAAAAAAATCAACTTCTGCTGACTTTATGCCTATCAGTCACCCAAAATTGCAATTCTCTGATGGAAAATGCAAAAATTTGCAGGACTCAAATAGGAAGTATTTTTAAAATCATATTTTTGGGATTCCTTGGTGGTCCAGTGGTTAACGCTCCATGTTTTCACTGCAGGGTGCATAGGTTCCATCCTTGGTTGAGGAGTTGAGTTCCCTTATGCCACAAGGTGTGGCTAAAAATTAAAAAAAATTTTTTTTAATGCAGAATAATTAAAAAAAACTTCTTTTCTTATATCCCAAATCAGGATGAAAAAAAGAAACCTCTGTGATCACTCCCATCATTTTAGATGAGGACACTGAGGATGGAGAGACTCACTCCCCAGAGCGCTGTGTCTTTCTTGCTCACAGCCCCCCAGCCCTGCAGCGCTGCCAAGGCCAAGGACCTCAGAGCCAAAGTGAAGGGGACCTAAGAAACATTTGGGGAAGATCAGGAATTGTTGAGTGGTTCACTAAGGCTATACAGGCAACAACAAACAACACCTCAACTTTCCCTGGAGACTTCTAAAACCCCAAATACCATAGTTCTGTTTAAAATGTAATAGGTCACCTAATGACTTGGAGCCCCTTTAATCCTGTTTATTTAGTTTCTACAAGTACAGAGAAAGGAACAAAAGTATCGCTCATTCATTTCTTAACCATTCACAGAGTCCCTAGTGTGTGCCGAGGGCTGGGGGCTACAAAGGTGAATGAAACACTAAAATCATAAAAATGACCGTATTTATGGTTTTGTCTACACAGCATATATTTTAAAACAAGGTCTGGCATTTTCCAGAAATGAGCATTGGCAGCAGGGTTAAACCTAGGAAGCGGAATGTCTCAATGATGCTACGGGCCAGCCTGCTTTCAGCTTGAATTAGACTGTGAATTTTCTCACGACACACTTGAGCTTGGCTTTACAAACCTGACATTAGGATGTCTGAATCTACTGTGAATGTAAGATGAGTGGGTGCCCATTTCATTTAACATCGGGCTCCTGTGCAGTTGCTGTGTGCCAGGCCTTGTTCTAGGCACGGGGTATGGAGAAATGAGAAACTGAGTTCTTTTGCAGCATTTGCTCCTTTGCTGGGGACCAAGCTGGTATGGGAGGCCAGCCCAGTGAGCCCAGGGCTTGCCCCACACTTGCCCAGAGCTCTGTGGCCTGGGACTAGGCATTTACTCCCCTGAGCTGCAAAGAGGCTCATCAGGACCCCGGAAGAGTCTCTTAGTTATTCTGAGCCCTCATCCTGCACCCGTGACTTGAACGCAACCACCTCTGCCTGGCTCCAGCACGCGCCACCAAGAACAGAGGCCACCTAATGAGAGGTCAACGCTGCAATAAGAGTCGAAGCAGGCACTGTGGGCTTTTAAAATAATGGCTCATTTGATCCTCACGAGACAGTGATAGAGGGACTATTATAATCCTCCCCGTTTTATAGAGGGGAAACTGAAGCACAGAGAAGGTAAGCAACTTGTCCAAAGTCACACAGCTAGAAATGGAAGAGACAGGAGTGGAAGTCAGACTGGCTCAGCCTGCCTCCTGCTGTGGCAGTCTGGGCTCCAACAAAGTGGGACCAAAGAAGCTGCTGAGAGGCTAGAACCTGGGAACAAGGTCTCGAGTGTTGGGGAGCAGTAGCTGGCTGCCCTGCCCCGTGGAAGGTGGGTGGGTTACTGCAGTCACCTGCAAAGTGGAGAGTCTGTCCCTAGAAGGGAACGCAACCCTAGAAACGTCCCTGAAAGAGTCATCTGGAAAAACCAAATCCTCGTCAAATATCCTGCGAGGCACCAGGAATTATAGACTGTTGGCGTGAGGATGAAACTGGGGTCCCAGGGAAGAACACGGTGTATTCCACACAGATTTCATTCTGTGTGGACTGTAAAAACACCTTAAATCCATTTGCCCTAAACCCACCAACACAGCGTCACTGATCCCCAGTTCTGTGACTGTGGCCTCTTCAATTGACTCTCTAGTCCAGACCCTGCCCCTCCCAGAAAGCATCTGAGACCCTGAGTTCCCCAATTCCCTGCACCCCTAAAGGCTTGAAGCTCATGGTGGGCTCCATGGTGTTCCCCCCAAACATGTCCAAATCTAACTCTTGGAACCTGTGGATGGATGTTACCATATAGGGCAAATGATGTGATTGAGGATTTTGCAAGAATATTAATTTGGATCATCCCAGTGGCCCTGAAATCCAGTGACAAGTGCCCCAGCAGGAGACACACACAGGAGGGGAAGGGGCGGTGCGACCATGGAGGTGGAGACTGGAGGGAGGTGGCCAGAGGTCAAGAAACGGGGGCCACCAAGAGCTGGCAGGGGCAGAAGAGATTTTCCCCCCACAGCTTCTGCAGGGAAAGTGGCTGGCTGACACCTTGATGTCAGATCCTGGCCTCCAAACACTTCTGCTGTTTTGAGCCCCCCAGTTTGGGGTAGTTTGTTACAGCAGCCCCGGGAACTGATGCCTGCACCTCTACCCCTACTTGTGAGGCCTCCGCCCTCTCTGCCTTCCCTCTCACCCGCCTCCAGGATTTCACATGTTGTCCACAGTCTCTTGCGCCATCCCCTTGGCAGAGGACGTGGTCGCTTACTCCCGTGGGCGCTCTGCTCTGTCCAAAGGCTGTCTACTTCATTTCCCTCATCTGTCAGCTGCTGATGGGCGGGCTGTGTCTTGTGTGCTGCCCTGCCCATGTGTATGCCCTTCACAGGGTCTGGTATGGCCTGCGAGTGCTAAGTCGCTTCAGTCATGTCTGACTCTTTGCAACCCCATGGACTGTGGCCTGCCAGGTTTCTCCATCCATGGGATTTTTTCAGGCAAGCACACTGGAGTGGGTTGTCAGGCCCTCCTCCAGGGGGTCCTCCCCACCCAGGGATGGAACCTGCGTCTATTACGTCTGCAGCATTGGCAGGTTCTTTACCACTAGTACCACTTGGGAAGCCCTGGGCACCCAACAAAAAACCCACAGAATGAAACTGCAGAGACCCAATGATCGGCACCAGCCAAAATCCTTGACAAAATGAGAAAGCAAGCAAACTCATGGCAACTGTCCACTGCTGTCTCTGGGACAACCATGAGTTCTTGTCTTTGTCCTTCACAGGTGACAGAACCTTGAAGGGGCTTTCGTCACACGGGGTGCAGGAGGCCCACCCTGCAGCTCCCTGTGTGGGATTCTGACTGGTGTGTGTGTGTGTATGTGTGTGTGTTGGGGTCTGTAAAATGCTGGTACCTAAGATGGGGCAAAGCTATTCCCTTGCTTAAGCCCACAGAGTTTCTCACCAGGACCTGAGCAGATTCCGACCACTCTTCCTCACCTGCTACAGGAGGAAACAAAGTGTCAGGAAGGAGACTGCCCCGGTTCCACGGAAGAATCCGGACCACACACAGATGCCTTACTGCGGTACCAGTCCTGTGTTCAAAGGCCCGTTGCCAAAAGGATGCTAAGGTCAGGCCCCCAAGGCCAGTGGCAGGAGCCAGCACCTGGGACAGCTGCCCTCCCCCTCCAGGGTCTGTCCAGGGGTAGCGTGTGCCAAGAGCCTGGACCCTTTCAGGCTACACTGTGGTCCAAGGCCCACTTGGACCCTGGTGAGGACTTGGAGCCGTGTAAGAGGTACCTCATCTACTGGTACCTTCCTGGGGATTCTGGAACCAAGGTGCCCATAGCCAGGTTCCTAGATTGAGCAGGCGGCTCAAGGCTTGGCAGGCAGCGGCCACTCCTGTTCTAGAGGTAGACTGGGGGCCAGGAGGTTTTGCCGGGCTGGTTTGCAGGCAGCTGATGGAAAACGCTGGGCTTCAGGCCACCAGTCAAGCAAAGCAGAAGCAGGCAAAGCCTGTTAAAGTACGACTTTAGGGAACACCTACTCTGGGTCCTAGCAGGGCCCCAAGCAGGACACAGGGGCCTGGGAAGAGCTCTTTTTTCCTTGAGCCCCCACTTCCTTGACTCCGGGTCTTGCTCCCACACCCCCGCAATTTCTCTCTGAGGAAGTCCTAAAGCCAGGGTTGGTTGGACGTCTGTAAAACAGAGGCCTTAATCTGGGCAGCTGCGACAGTGGCCCTGCTGCGGAGNCTGGGAAGAGCTCTTTTTTCCTTGAGCCCCCACTTCCTTGACTCCGGGTCTTGCTCCCACACCCCCGCAATTTCTCTCTGAGGAAGTCCTAAAGCCAGGGTTGGTTGGACGTCTGTAAAACAGAGGCCTTAATCTGGGCAGCTGCGACAGTGGCCCTGCTGCGGAGAGGGTGGGCCAACGGATCGGGTTAGAAACCCCCTCTTTCTTTCCAGGACGACCCCTTTCTGAGCCCTGGAGGCGTGAGGCTGACCTGCCTGGAGCGTCCCGAGCTTTCTCTTCCGATCCGGACCAGAGAAACCCTCCGACGCGGCCCGCCGCACGCAGCGGGCTCACTGCCCTGAATTTCCTTCCCTCCAGCTACCCTGGGCGTCCCCCCAAATCCGGGCCCTCTCCCCGGCTCTGGAGAGCGCCCCCCAATTCCCGCACCCCGGAAAAACTACCTCCGCTCCGCACTCCTGCCTCGATTCCCATCCGTGCCTCCTTCCATCGGGGACACGCCCTCTCCTGCACCCAGCCACGCACACTAACTGGACGCTCCGGTCTCTGCCGCCCTCTACCGCCTCCTGGAACCCTCCCCGTCGGACCCTTCCCCATTCTTCAGGACTCCCAGATCTGCTCGACTGCAAGGTGGGTGTGGTAGGGGGAGCACCTTTTCACTACTTTTGGGGACTGCTTCATCCTTAGCATCGACCCCCGCCCCTCTCTGGCTTCCAATTGCTTCGCGCCCGGGCCACCGCCCCGGGATTGCGCAGCCCGCACCTCTCTTGGCCGCCCGCCCCCCATCCCCATCCCCAGCTTCCAGCCCTGTGGGCGCCCTCCCGCCGCTCGGAGCCTCCCATCCGGGGCGCGATCCCACCCCTCCCCTGTTCCNAGTGTGTTCGGTGTGGATTGGTCACAGCCGAAATGGGCTCCACCACAAAATTGATATTCCTGACTCATGGTCAGGCAGATGTGTGCTTCTCGTTTTTCAGGAACAGGAACGGGCTGCAAAGCCATTCAGAGTTGTGTCTCTGTTGTGCCGATCAGTGCCCCAACTTGTGAGATGGTAGCATAGAATTCTGTGGGTAGTTGGTGATTACAGAACCGAACCTACTGGCCTGTGAGGCTGAGTGGCTTAAGAGTTGAGGACTCTGGCAAATTTTAGGCTTTTTGTTACATTACAAAAATGAAGCATATTCGGGCCTTGGTAGCAAAAATCATTATTAACAGGCAGTTGCTATCCAGGAGAAATTTGGGTTCCACCGTCAGAATTTTCCATCTGCATCTGAACGATTTCAACTAAGAATGCCATTAACCTCTTGGGTCCTTTGAAATATAAATGTTTTTTTAAATCTGGTTTTCAGTTTTAGGTCTTTTGGGAATTTCCACTAGGGATTTAGGAAAATAGATTTAATTATGGGCTTTGAAGGACTTCTAAATCCTAGTCCTGGAACCTAGGAAAAAATTTGCTTTCAGGTTTTACCCGGACGTATCAGAACCTTAAAGGGCACAATCAGTCTCAGAGGTGTAGAGTTGATTGAATAAGTTGCCACAGAACACCCATTCATGGTGTGTCAGCAAGGGGGCTGATCACTGAGGTGCATTCCTGTCTGCACACACAGATACACAAGCCTCACTTAACGAAGATTCCAAGGTTTGTACATCTGAGCCTCAGATGTGACCGGCAAGGGCTCTATTTTGTTTCCCATCATTGGCAGTGCGTTAGCCGCCTCGGTGCCCCTCCAGTGAGCCGTTCCGTCATACCCCTATCCCTTTAACCTGCACAGCCTCCAGAATATAGTTTATCTGCAAAGTACCTGGTGGCATCTGAAGTCATGGTGTCCTAACAGCTTGAGGAAACCCTCTATGGCTTTCTTGCCAGTACACACCATACTCATTTTTGTTGTTACAAATTTGCCTGGAATGCTTGCAACCTAGAATCCCAGGTCTTTGTTTCACCTGACAGAGCATGATGTAGTCCAACCATACTCCAGCTTTTGCGCTGCTTATGTTGCAGGAGGGTTCGAGTACTGTTTTGCATTTTATTTGCAATTTCCAGCCACAGCCCTTGTTTCCCGGCTGGCCCTGCCTCTTTGTGGCTGAATCTAGTGGGATGGGGAGGCACGCTGTGGAATTTGACAGAAGAATTGGCTAGAGGAGTCCAATATGATGTCCCTCTCCTGAATGCCCCTTCCCCCATGTGGAGACGGAATGAGAACCTTGCTTCTGGAACCTAGAATAAAGAAGAGCCGCCGATGGAAAAGTGTTAGTCCCTTCCTGGAGGGCGGTTTCCACTGTTAATACACCTGCCCGGGATTATTTACATGATAAATGATGTCTCCTGGAACCCGTGATCTTTTGTAAAGGTGAATATCAGTGAAAATCTTATAACTGGCTAAGAGCAGTTTGTGGCCAGCCTGCCCGAGTTATCTATGAGAAGAATATTATAGAAAGGGTTTGACTTTTGCAGTAACTAGTGTTTCAGGCACAGAGGGGGTAAAACATAGTCCTAGACTGGTGGTTCCAGGGAGCTTGGCAGACACCTGTTTGTTTTCCCCACCCTTTGCTGGTGATACACACGCAGACCAGCCTTGTGTGGCTGGCAGACACAACCTTTTTTTCTTGGGTAGAGCATTATTACTGCTCCAGTTGGAGGACCTTGTTCTCAGTGCTTCTGTACCAGTGCCTTCCAGTCAAACTGTCATTGTCACCACTGTGCCTTTACCTCAATTTGGGTAGGAGGATGTAAAGTCTCTTTTCCTTGGACTCACTGACACAAAAGTTGTGCTCGTCTGCATTTACCTAGTTTCTTCAGCCATTCTTTGGCACGGAGCCCCTTCCTGTTGAAAGCTCGCTTTGTACACCTTTGCTTAAATATTTGGTTCTACCCCTTTGATGGTAGGTATGGTGTTGGGGGGAACAGAGTGAGAGCAGGGCATGGCCACTCCCATATTTAAGAGGAGTTGTGACCATTCTGTTACAGAGTAAAGCCTTGGCCTTTTTCACTTCTTCAAGGCACAGTTAACGTTGGTTCTGCTGGTGTATGAAAGTCTTGAGCATAGCTGTTTTGTTATACTGCAGAAGTCTGGACTCTTGGGATCAAGCCTTAGAAAGGCTTCCGTGCATAAGAGCTGGGGGCGCTCTATATACATATATATAGATCTGCAATTCACTGCTTTATTGGGTCTTCACCTAAGTGCTCTCATTTGCTGGCTCTTTTTTTTTTTTTTTTCTCCACGAAATCTTGAGTTATCAGAAGTCTTAAATTCAGAGCTCAAAGGAACCTTAGTCTAGGTCCCTCCGTTTACAAATAAAAATGCAATTTACCAAAAAAAAAAAAAAAAAAAAAGGCAACTGTGAAAAGTTGTGGCTCTTCTAGGGCCTCCCAGCCAGGATGCCAGTTTGATTTTTATTATATAGCTAACTGAGTAATAGCTCAGCTGGTAAAGAATCCACCTGCATTGCGGGAGACCCTGGTTCAATCCCTGGGTGAGGAAGATCCCCTGGAGAAGAGATAGGCTACCCACTCCAGTATTCACGGGCTTCCTGGTGGCTCAGATGGTAAAGAATCAGCCCGAAGTGTGGGACACCTGGGTTCGATCCCTGGGTTGGAAAGATCCCCTGGAGGAGGGCGTGGCAACCCACTCCAATGTTCTTTACTGGAGAATCTCCATGGACAGAAGAGCCCAGGAGGCTACAGTCCGTGGGGTTGCAAAGAGTCGGACACGACGGAGCAACTAAGCCCAGCAAACCTGAGTAATACTGTGACTTTGACTTCTGGGATTTTAGAGCATTCTATGACTCGACTGTTTAAGGGAATTCTGAGGCCTCACTGCACCTCAAAAGATAATTCCAGATACCATCCTGGTAGTTCCAGACCAGCAGTAAAAGACTTGGTTGGTGCTGCACTTCTGAGTTAGATTACATGAGTAATTGTGTGAATAGTCTCTTGTGTGAATAGTCTCTTAAGTTGTACATGCTAGGCTTTTCTTCATCTAAAGATAAAAGTGTAACTCTTGGGCCAGCAAGATATCAGCAATTAGCTAATATGAGGCGGTTGAGGTTTTAACAAGGAAGTGATGGTTATCTTGATGAAAAGTATAGTGGCAGAAGACCTTCTTTGAACATGTGTTCAAAGGCAGAAGAGAAAGTATCACACTGCTAACTCAGTTTATTGAACATTTTACTGATCAGAGGCCTAAAAGTGAGTGCTCAAAAACAGTCTTGTGCATGTCTGAGGATGGCTTAGGATCTCCCAGGGTACTTGGTTTCTGTTGGTTCCGCCTGTTTTTTTTTTTTCCTCTCCTGGCTAAAGCCTTTTTACATGATGTCACAGCAGCTTGTTGCAACTTCAGCTGCTTGCAAATGACAGGATACTTTGCCTCTGCATTTCGTGTGTTCTTGGGATGACATTTTGATGTTGCGTGTTCTCTGGAACGTATCTTCTGTCTCCGGGTATTTCTGTATGATGTGTTGCATGAAATATTGGAGATTGCTTCCTAACTGTACGTTTTAGTGACAAAATGTCCCTCAGAGGTGACAAGACCTGTGATAGTGTCAGTTCTAACACTCATGAATCTTTCCTTTAGCACTGTGTGTTATCTGGCAGTAAATTTCAGTGTATATCTTTTGTTTCTAGCTAGGTAAGCTGGGAAATAGCATGGTACTTTGTCTGTATCTTCATAATGTCCCAAATAGCCCTGGGAAAAAGGTCGTGCAGCACAATGGGGGCTTTCAACTTACGATTTTCTTTGTTTTAGGCTCCATAAAAATACAGACTCACCAGTTCCTGCTTTGATGTGACATGTGACTCCCCAGAATACATCTTGCTTCTGTAGACCAGCTCCAACAAGATTCCATGGTAGCTGGAATGTTAGGGCTCAGGTAAGTAACCTTCCTTTTTTTTTTTTTAGTATATGTCCTGGTTTGGCCATCTGTTTTTAAAAAAAAAAAAAAAAAGGAATCGAACAAGATCTACTACTCTTGAACCATTATCAAAGTACCCCAAAGACTAAAGACATACGGTGCCAAACTGTGCCATATAATAAAAAAAAGTCACTTCCCTGAGCCCTGAAAGGTCAGTTGGGTTAAGGCTCCTTGGTAGCCACGGTATGATCCGGGGGCGGGTGTCAGATTAGAGCTGGAACTGGTGACCTGCCCCTTCAGTTCACCTTCAAGCAGGTCAGCTAAGTGGAACTCTTCACCGGCTGCTTTGGCTCTCACCTAGCGGCCTTCAGCGCAGTGCTCTGTTTGCTCTGGTCTCGGGTAAATGACTTCCTGGTCAACATTAGCGAGTGGCGGTGGTGCATTTGCAGACACGGGAACCTGCGTGTGGTCCCCTAGAAGGACGACCTTCTGCAAGCTGTGGCCAGACAGCAGAAAGAAAGAAAAGAAAGTGAAGTTAATCAGTTGTGTCCGACTCGTTGTGACCCCGTGGACTGTAGCCCACCAGGCTCCTCTATCCATGGAATTTTCTAGGCAAGAGGACTGGAGTGGGTGGCCATTGCCTTCTCCAGGGGATCTTCCCAGCCCAGGGATCGAACCCAGGTCTCCTGCATTGCGGGCAGACACTTTACTGTCTGAGCCACCAGGGAATCAAGCGTGTGCATGCCACACACCTCCCACAGGGGCAGCAGAGAGCACCCTGAGGCCCTTTGGGCTCTTGAGACTCTAGAGCAGGAGGAAGGCCTTTTGAGGAGCTGGGGAGCTAGGCCCTCTGAGTCTGCCGTGCAGGGGTCCTGTCACCCACACATCGGGTGCTGGGGCACCACTGCCTGGCCTTTGAATTTGGTCAGATCGAATGGTTCCTTCATTTCTAAACTGGCAGGCTCAATATCTTAAGCTTTTTTGGAGGCCAGATCCATATTTGATGTTTTGACATCCGGATTGCAAACATCCCGTGTGGTAAGACTGAACACTCTAATTTGATTTCTCCATTTCTTCTCCAAAGAAAAACACGTGACTTCACACATATGCAGTCCTCGGGATTCCAGCTGACCACCTCAAATTGTGCACTTAGTTGTATCTCTCTAGCGGCTTCTGATGCTTCAGTCTGAAGCTGTGTGGACATCCATCTTAGCCCATTTCGGGGCTGAGTGAGGGGCAGAGAGTTTGGGTAGAGGAGCAGAAAAGGTGTAGATGGAAGTGAAGAGCATCATGCTGCCTCCAAGTCACAAATTTGGTTCTGCTTCTGATCCTGTGACTTAAATTGTCATTCCCATTTACCACTGCGGGGTGTGCTCTGGTTCCTGCTGACAGGACGTTCTTTGTACGCCACGTATTTATGCTGGTAGGAGTCGTGTGGCTGCTGCTTTGTTCATTGTCTCAGAAACCGTGTGGATGAAATGTAATATAGGCAGTGAATGGGTTTCTTCTGATAGATATTAGGCCTGAAGGGGTGATTGATGTTTTTAATAGTCTTTTTCTCCGATTGCAAATGGATTTCATAAAACAGATGGTGGCGACTCTGTACAGTTTCTTCTAAACAATGTAGAAAGGAAGAGATGTTTTTAAAAATATCTCTTATTACTTGTGAATTGGAGAGACACAGCCGTTTGAGCTTCAAGGGACTTTGGAGTGAGTGTGAAAAGCACTCAGTTGTGTCCGACTCTTTGTGACCCCATGGAGCATACAGTCCATGGAATTCTCCAGGCCAGAATACTGGAGTAGGTAGCCTATCCCTTCTGCGGATCTTCCCAACCCAAGAATCGAACCAGGATCTCCTGCATTGCAGGCGGATTCTTTACCAACTGAGCTATCAGGGAGCTTTGAAGGGAATTCTCAAAGGACAGAACCTGTCTTTAATAGATAAGTACTTGATCTCTTACTACTTTTCTTTTCCTTTTTAAGAAATTATAAAAAATAATGCATGCTTTTTTTTGAAAAAAAAGAAAAGTCAAACTATTTTAAAGTATATCAGTAAAAAAGCAAACGCTCCCAGTACTCTCCACACCCACTACCCAAAGTAACTGCCATTAATAGCATACTGTAGATCCTTCTGATTCTTCTTCTCAGGCTCTGCAAATATGTTCCGTTTGTATTTCTGACAAAATAAGGATCGCATGGTACGTATTCGACATCTACCCATGTGATATGTTTCTCTGCCTCGTTTCTGTTAAATAAGAAGAGTGGTTTGGTGCTAATCTACTGTCATGCAGTGTTCCCCTTTTGATTTTCTTGATGGTTCACTATTAAAGATGCTATTGGATTGAATATCCTCAGGTGCCAGTCCTTTTGAAGAATGACTGCCTAGACTTGAAGTTGCCGGTGGGTGCTTACCACATCGCCTTCCAAAATGTCTATCCCATTTCCCATGACAATCTTAGCAAGTGCTACTTCCCGTATTTCCCATATCCTCCCAGAATTGGATGTCCTTTTTAAATGTGTGTTTCTTGGGTTATTACTAGGCCTGAATGTCAGTGGTCACTGGCCATTTGTATTTGGTTTTTGTGAATTGCCTGTTGGTGTCTTGCGTTTATTCTTCCATCAGGGTATTTCTTTTTAAGTCAGTTTATAAGAACTCTTAATATATTAAGGATATTAATTCTCTGTTATCATACAGAGATTTTTCTTTGTTATGTGATATGACGATACTCATCTAGATTTTCTTCCTAAAAAACTTGATGATGTGCTATATTCATACATACATATTTGATACATGCAAAAGATTCATATAGTTTCGTTGTCTTATGTTTTTTGTATGGTATTTGGAATACTTGTTTTTGTATTTAACTTTGGGATGGGATATGGTCTCAAGTCCAGCTAGCCAGGATGTCATAGCCATCTGGTCTTCACCTTTATCTTAGGCTGACTTCAAGTGAATAGAGCATCTTTTACTTCTTTCTTTCTGAAGTTTTGTCTTTGTGAGGCTCTTGAGGACAAGCCCATCAGCAGATAATGGTTTTTGCATTCATCCAACAAATATTTTTGCTCCTGCTTTGAGCCAGGGGTTGTGCTGGGCCCTGCACGTGCTGCCTTCTTCACTGGCCGTGGGGTGCTGGGGAAGGCGACAGAGGTCATGATACCAGCTGCATGACTCCAGTGCCCATTCCAGAAGACTCGAGAAAATAGTGGATCTTCACAAAAGTAGGTTTTAGATAAACTGGGAGGACTCCAGAGGGTGTATATGGCGTGTGCGTGTTTTAAATTCTGACATGGAAGTCGGAGCCTTAGGGTAGACTGCAACATAAGCGTAGTTTGTTTTCTAACTTGGATAATTGCGGGATGATTTGTGTCTTGATTTATGATGAGGGCTCTTTGCTGTTAAAATAGTTTTACATTCAATTGCCTTGGCTGTGATGGTATAAAAGTTGCACACTGATAAAAATGGTAATTTTCCTCTATGATGATTTTGAAGCTTTCTGTAATAGCTGATAAAAATAAAGACGGTTTTGGTGAATGTGATCTTTGGGGAACCAGTGTAATTTTTTGCGGCTGGCATCATTTAAATCTAATAAGTACCCTCAAAACTGAAGTGGAATCCTAATTTCTTTTTGACTTAAAGAAATGACATAAGTGACATGTGATTAAGGAAAAGCCTTCTTGTGTAAGGCTGAGGCTTTTTAATGATTATTTTAAATACGTATTTAACAATGCAGCATTAAAAAGGTGGTACAAAAGGTTGCATGGTATAAGATCTTGCCACCCTGTCCCCAGGCAACCATTTCTCCCTGAAGGCAACCATCATTATCAGTTTCTTATAAATCTGTGAGTGTGCGTGTGTAATTTTGAAATTGTGAAATGTTCATAACAAAATTTTCTGTTTTAACTATTCAGTGTGCAGTTTAGTGACACTGAGTACATTCTCTTCGCTGTGCAGCCATCACCACCGTGTATCTCCAGAGCCCTTTTATCTTGCAAAACTGAAATGATAACCGTTAATTGAGAACTCCCCACTCTTCCCCTTCCCTCAGCCCCTGGCAATTGCTCATCTACTTTGTCTCCTATGAAATGGACTATTCTAGATACCTCATATTATTATATATTTTTATGTGTTTATATATATAAACACATATATATCTTATGTGTCTGGTTTTTTACCAAATAGTAAAACACTGTGCGCATTTGCACAGTTTGCTCTTTTTAGTTAATATATTTTGATGCTTGTGTGGTATCAATTTCCGTATAGACATGTCACTCATTTTGAGGGTTGAGGTAGTAGTCCATTATGGATACACCATAATTTCTTAACTGATTTTCTCTTGATGGATATTTATGTTTCCAGTGTTTTTTATTTCATTGTTGTACTGAATAGTCTTTTATATTATACCATTTCTCACAGCTAAGTTTATCTGTAGGAGAAATTCGTAGAGCTGGAACTTGCTGGGTCAAAGAATATATGCATTTTAAACTTTGATGCTATGCTAAGTCACTGCAGTCGTGTTCGACTCTGTGCGACCCCATAGATGGCAGTCCACCAGGATCCCCATCCCTGGGATTCTCCAGGCAAGAACACTGGAGTGGGTTGCCATTTCCTTCTCCAGTGCATGAAAGTGAAAAGTGAAAGTGAAGTCGCTCAGTCGTGTCTGACTCTTAGTGACCCCATGGACTGCAGCCTACCAGGCTCCTCTGTCCATGGGATTTTCCAGGCAAGAGTACTGGAGTGGGGTGCCATTGCCTTCTCCTTAAACTTTGATAGATATTGCTAAATCAAAGATGGCCTTCCAATTGCGTGGTTTTAGAGGGAAAAAAACTACATTTGAGTAGATAAGCACAAATTTGTAGAGAATAGAGAGCTGTTTATTCAGGTAGGAAGAAATCATTTTCAGCAGTTAGCATGAGAAAGCAAAACTTCAGAAGCATCCATTTCACGACCTAGTGTGAACAGAGGAGCAGAGACGGGACCCTTTATTTGGCAAGGAGGACATCATCCTGTTCTCATTTGTGGATCTTGAAGAAAATGGAGTGTTTTTATTTTGGTACCATTCTAACTTGCAGCGGCTCCTTGGGACTCAGGGTTGAAGAGTGCCCACAGCTACTGAACATTCTTTCTCGTTTGTGTTGTGACGTCATAAGGAATACCCTGAAAGTATTTAGGACCATATTGCTGTCGCCTTGTTTCTCGGTGACTGTGGTACTTTTTCTATTGTAGTCCTTTTTTCACTTACCCTGGACTAATTGAGTATCTGTTGTCAGTTCCTGTCCTAGATGCTAAGGACTGTTCATACACTCAGTGATTTTCTGTTCTAAAAGACAACAGGCCAATACGCCTTTATTACTACAAGGGGCTAAAGGTGACAGTGCCCACTTAGAGTGCACAGAAACATTAGACAGATCCCACCTGAACTCCTGGGTAGCGTCAGGGGAGAGACTTCTTTGAAAAGTGACCCCCCGACTCAGGACCTGAATGATAAGGCACCATTAGATTCCAGGAGGAGGCACGTGCAGAGGAGAGGGTTGTGCGTCTGGAGGCTTGGACAGGAGAGAACTCGGAGAGTTCAGGGTGGGAGGATGGGGCGGCAGGGGTCTCAGAGAAGATGCGCTGGCAGGGATGCTGGTGGCAGAGCAGACCCAGCTGGCTGGCTGTGCCAAATAGGCTCGGTCTTCTTCCAGCAGCCTCACTCTGAGAGGGTCCTGAGCCCCAGGAGGTGGTGGCAGGCTCTCTGGCCACCTGGCCTCTCCCCACGACCCCCGGGTTCTGGAGGCCATCAGACCACAGAGGCTCCTGTTCCACATCTCCTCCTCAAACCTTCCTTTCCTCCCTGATCTTGGAGACCGAGAGGTTGTCCATCCCCTGAAGGTGATGGGGCTACTCCCCAGCCAGGCTCCATGCTGTGTTCCACAGGCCAGTTTATAACCTTCGAAAGTACTTTGTGAATTCCCAGGACGGTGCCCTACCGCAGGTGACATTCTGCAGCTTGTGCTTTTTACAGGCTCCTTGGCTTTTCAGCCTGGGCCGTGTTGCTGTATGCAGCCCTTCATTCATTTAACTTGTCTCCTTGTGCCGTGGAAACATCTTTACAACTGAAGTCCCACCAGAGCCCTGAGGGAGAATGGTATTGTCGAGAAACAAGGATTGACATCTGGTTTATGTTTACATCCTTCGGCTCTATTAACTGAGAAGATATTTTTATTTCAGTGTTTGTGGAAAACTTTCCACAAAAAAAAAAAAAAGGCATCCATTTTCTAGACTTATTAATAGAGCAGTCCGAAGGTTTTATTTTTAGTTTTGAAAGAAATCAAAGCAGGCTTCTGAGATAGGCACATTTTCCCTCATTTCCATCTCCTTTTCATGTTTTGCTGCTAAGACACCAACTTGAGCGCTTTTCAGCATGAGCTGGCTGTCTCCATGTAGATTATTTTTGAAAAATGTAAGCACTTGGGTTTTTCTGGGGTTTCTACTGGTACTTAAGTTTTGACATTTCTTTGAAAACTATTTTAAATCTGTATATACATTTTTGGTAATTTGTTTTTAAAATACAAATTTCTGTGTTGCTGGGTGTTCTGTTTTTGTAAACAGCAGAAGGTATTAGTCCATATTAAGTACTAATTTGCTCTAATATTTTCAGCTGTTTTTGGAATTACACTTGGCAAAAAAAAGAGACAAATGTCTGCAGTTGTGACAGTTTGTCTTTTTGTTCCTTTTAACTCCAGAATAAGTAATTCTAGTGAATTTTTTTCTAGGCTTGTAAGAGCACAGGAATGATTCGAGTCATTGTAATAAGTAGTTAGGCAAAATTGAAAGTTTTTTTTCAGTGGTGTGACCCTGTAAGAAACTGTTAATACAGCCTGTGAGCAACTGTGTAAAATTTCTTAACCACTCTTCCAGATTGTTTAAG
>SJYA01003305.1:871087-884039 GCA_006410615.1 Neotragus moschatus | reverse complement strand
ATCTACTGGGTATGATTGTAATAGCTTAAGGTGGGAGCCTGGAGAAACCTACAGAATATATTGTTAGGTGGTTAGGATGGTATAGTGGATTTTAGAAAGGTGGAGCATTTACAACTGGTATGATAACACAGGGAAATTGAAAACAGACAGGGAAACATGCATCTGCCACCACAGGTTTACTAGGGGTCTCAGTATGTAGTATGTTAAAGAGGACTGGGATGGGGCTCACAGTGGACAACTATAAAGAAGAGAAATGAAGATGGAGGTTTCTGGATATGTGGGACCCAGGTGATACCATTTATTCATGATATGGTCATGGGAACCTATAGAAGTGAGGCTCCTGGGACCCCAGAATGCACTGCTAAAATATAACTAAAATAGAAGTTGGGTGAGGGCTGACAGATTCTGTTGGTTTGCTTCATACCAGGTGCATTAGATGGTAGAGTTTCCAAGTGGGTGCTCTCATTATGTGTTCTTAGTAGGATGCCAGCATTTGCATGGCATGGCTGTCTCAATATACCACCTTACTTTATGGTATTTGTCCTTTGTAAAATCCAAGCAGAATCATACATAGAGAGAGGGGATGGAGTGATACATATGTTCATTCAGAAATATGTCTTAAAATTAATACTACTGATAACAAATAATGAACTAAAGATAATAGCAATAGCTACCATTTATTGAGCACTTGCTATGAATCAGGAATTGTGCATAGTAAGTACTTTACACTTTCCATATATCATCTTATTTAGTCTTCACAGAAACTGCCCTTGAGCTTTGTTGTTGTTCAGTTGCTCAGTCCTGTCCGACTCTTTGTGACCCCATGGACTGCAGCACGCCAGGCTTCCCTGTCCTTCACTAGCTCCAGATTTCATGTTTCTCTGGTTTGCTCAGATTCATGTCCATTGAGTTGATGATGGTCTTATTTATCACAGCAACTGCCCTTGAGGTAGGTTCTATGATTATTTTCATCTTACAATGGAAGGCCTGTGGCTTATTACAATTTAGCCATATCATGTTCTGGTAGTTTTTTGATCATGCCTGACTCCTTCTTGACTCTGGACTTCTACATATTCCTGTTCTCTCTGCCTGGAAAGCTATTCCTGCCCTCAACTAAATTAACTCCTACCTATAGAAGTGAGGCTCCTGGTGCCCCCAGAATGCACTGCTAAAATATAACTAAAATAGAAGTTGGGTGGAGTCATAATTTTATAGAAAAATATAATTTTTCAGGAAGCCTTCCCCTAACACCGTTAATAGGTTGTCTGCCTTGGTATATACTCTCATAGCACCTTGTATTCCTTCTTTACAGCACTTATTACAATTTATAGGTTTAACTTGTTTGTGTTTGTCTTACCAACTAGACTGTGTGAGGAGGAGAGGAACTACATCTGTCTTATTTACTGTAATGTTTCTGAAGATGTAAAAGTTCTCAATAAATACCAGTTGAATTAATGAATTTATTCAGGGTCAAAGAGGAAGTACAGGAATCTGGATATAAAACAAGGTTGGTCTGACTTCAGGACCTGCAGAACAAGTTACTGCATGTCTTTTGCTACATTGCCAATGATAAGGAACAGAGTTGACCCCATACTTCATCTGAGAACTGGAAAGAAATGTAGAGGGCAACAGCTTGTGCTCGGTTGGAAGAGTGGAAAGAGACTATGAGAGTCAAGGAGAGACAATTGGCTCTGCAATTAACACCAGAGCCCTTGTGTAGAGGCCTATTAGAAAAGTCTTCCATTTTCTGTTTTGAGAACAGAAGGAGCTCTAGGAATGACAATCTAAATTATGTTCTTTTTCTCCTGCTAAACAAGGAAGTTGCTTAGATGACTGACCATGAATGTGTGTTTCCAAAAGACAGTGTCTTTCCTCACTGGCCCCCTTTTCCCTGACCTTCCACGTTCCTCCTCAACAGCTCCCTGTTCATGAAGTGCCAGGGAAAGGCAGTGTAGCTCCAGCTACTCCAGAGAGATGGAAAGCAGCAGTCCCCAAAGATCAGCTGAAGAGTCAGGAGGAGGAAGGTGAAGCCTGTGCTCTAGGCAACTTGGACAAAGCCTGTTGTCACTTGCGGCCCCACCAGAGCCTGGAACCTGAATTGGATTTCTGTGTAGCCAGGGATGCAGTGGCAGAGCACCACAGTGACCTGAAGGTAACATAAATTTGGGTTCTTTTATTATTTTAAGCCTTTGATTAAATTCCTTTGGGGAGGGAGTTTCCTCTGATGGCTCTGATAATCTCCTTGTGTCTTGACCTGGTGGGTTCAGTCTCTCATTGTTTCTTAACCATGAACAACATTTGGCTGTGGCAGTGGAGGTGAAAAGAGGGCTGCACAGGGAGGGGAAAGAGAGTCTTGTTGCCATCAGAAATGTTGTCAGGGCTGGTCCTGGGTTGAACTTGGTTCAGAGCCACTGAATAGTGAAGCCCGCCCAGCTCCTCCCTCCCCTCACTCCCACCTCTCTGTCGCCAAACTTAAAGTGTAGTGGTTCCTAACATTTGCGAGGAAACTTTGAGAACTAATGGAAGATTAAATGTATGTACACTTAAAAATTTGCGTACTGTTCTGGGAGTTCAAGCCCAAAGGGCCTTCTGTGGACCTTTAAGGACCTTGTGAACTCCAAGTTTGGAACCTCTGGTGTACAGTCTTTCTCTTGGTCTGGAATAGCAGTTGTGTATAGAAGTTGTAGCATTCCTAGGTCTTATATACTCTTTTTTGAAACACTACAGGTGATTGTGAGAAATCTGGGGGTCCCATGGAGTATGTAGTTCATAAATAATGCTACCACATTCTGTCACTTGTATCTAACATTCACCTTGTTCCATGCAAATGATAAAATATCCTTGTCAAAAGTTTGTCTAGCCTCAGCTTAAGCACTTCCAATGACGGGGAATTCACTGTCTTTCCTGAGTCTAGTTTGTCACTGTGTGTATTTAAGTGTACTGGAAACTTAATAGTTCAGATGATTGTTATATAATGCATTTGCTCTCTCTAACCCGGCATTTGCATCATATACCTCTTTGCTAAAAGTTTCTATGTCTTTGTCTATTCACTCCTTTACTCATTCATTCTTTCAACCAACCATTATCTATTCAACAAACATTTCCTACATGTTTGGTTTGTTCCAGGAACACCATAAACACTGGGAGGGGATGAAAAGAAATTGTCTCTGTGCATGTTTTCATCTAAAACCAGAGGTCCAGAGCTTATGACCCTACAATCCCTTCTCAGTTCAGTCGCTCAGTCATGTCCGACTCTTTGTGACCCCATGAGTTGCAGCACACCAGGCCTCCCTGTCCATCACCAACTCCTGGAGTTTACCCAAACTCATGTCCATCGAGTTGGTGATGCCATCCAGCCATCTCATCCTCTGTCGTCCCCTTCTCCTCCTGCCCCCAATCCCTCCCAGCATCAGAGTCTTTTCCAATGAGTCAGCTCTTCGCATGAGGTGGCCAAAGTACTGGAACTTCAGCTTCAGCATCAGTCCTTCCAATAACATCCAGGACTGATCTCCTTTAGGATGGACTGGTTGGATCTCCTTGCAGTCCAAGGGACTCTCAAGAGTCTTCTCCAACACCACAGTTCAAAAGCATCAATTCTTTGGCGCTCAGCTTTCTTCATAGTCCAACTCTCACATCCATACATGACCACTGGAAAAACCATAGCCTTGACTAAATGGACCTTTGTTGGCAAAGTAATGTCTCTGCTTTTGAATATGCTATCTAGGTTGGTCATAACTGGTTGGCACAAAATCCATTACTTTAACACTTTGGGGATATGGTGTCATTAGCTGCTGATTGATCTAGTGGTACTAGGTCATCCATCTTATATTTTCATTTCCAGAATTTATCTTTTCCTTCTTTCTGACCAGGAGAACAGATGCCTGTTGACATTTTCTAGCAACGTGCCCTATTCATTGTTATTCCTAAAGTTTCAAGAATGCCTCCCATTTGACCTCCTTCTGCATCTTAGGATTCTTCTGTTCTTTTGCCCTCTACTTCCACTCACAGGAAAAAGGTAAGTCCTGACCCTAGGCTTTGGAATATTTTCCTTTTCATTACATTAGCATTTTCCTTGTAAATCCCACCCTGTAGTATCATGCTTGCAGCCTTGCCAGGCCCATGTCAAGTGCCTCACTAGAGTAATACTAGCTCTACTCACAGGGAATTGCCTGCTTCCTATTGGTTAAAACAGATCTCACTTATCTCACAAGCCCTCAGAAGTTGGGGCTATGTATCTAAGTAGTTGACCATAGAGAATATAGTAAAATTTTGGCTTTAAAATAAAGGTATAATGCACATTAAAAATTAAAATATGATTAAAATGTGATTAAAAATGTGATAAAAAAAAATGTCACACAGCTGATTTTTACCCTCTTCCCAGAGACCTCTAGAAGTGGTGTTTCTTCCCTCTAGAAGTTGGTGTCCGTAGCCCAACGCGGACATTGCCATCAGCCTCTTGGCTCTCCAAACTCTCCTGTTGTTTCTTCAAAGTGGGGCATTATCCCTTTTAGGAAACTTTCCCTACTCACCCCAGCCCTGTGTAATCTCTGCCTTGGTGGTTCCATTGGCAAGCACTCTGGTCTCCAATCACATACATGGTGCAGCTTAGCACTTTCTATCATACAGCTTTATTTGCTCTTTCATCTATGCATTCTCTGTTGGGTACTTAGATTTGGATGAACTATAGAGTTTATGGTTTTGACTTTTAAGTGAGCTGCTATCTAAACTATTTGTTTTACCAATCAGTTGGGAAAATAGTGGATGTCACTGAGGAGCATCAGGAGAAACTATCCTAACCCCAAACCTTCTGCGAGACTTTTATTCCTTCGGTTCTTGTGTCCAGACAGCATTTGCTTTGAAAATGCAAATAGCCCTATACTCCCACCTCAGTAATTATCAGTAAAGGGGTCAGGGATTTTAAATCAAGATATCTAAGAGGCTGTTCTGGAGAAAAGAGAGCTCCAGGAATGCTTTCCCCACTTCAACTAGAGCCACTCTTCTTTTATGGACTGAAGTTATCCTAAAACTTTATGTATAAGTCATTCAGATACAAAAAGATATTCTTTCTGAAAACTATTATTTTAGAGTACTAGGTTTCATACTTTATTGTGCACAGGAATCCTCTGGAAGGCTGTTAACATGCAGATAGCTGGCCCTTACCCCCAGAGATTCTGACTTGGCACGTCTGGGGTAGGACCTGATAATTTCCATTTCTCACAAGGACCCAGATGATGCTGCTGGTGAAAAGGCCATATACCCTAAGAACTGTTGCATCAGGAAGATGTGTTAACAGATTCCCAGAACTCTCTAGAAGAAACACTGGTAGAGGATAGGGGTAGGGGTTTGGAGAGGGAGTGGGAGAACACCTCTGGAAGGGAAGGTTGACTGGTTCAAAAGATCATTCTCCCTATTGATTGCTGTTCATTTCAAATCACCTCTTCATATGTTAAGAAGCCACCAATTAGAGTTGCTGACCTTTGGGCCCTAACCAAATTCCAAAGGAGGGTTTCTCTATGCTTAGTCCTAAGTACAAATGGGAGCTTCCATAAGAGCTGATGGTCTAGGGCTTTCTGAAGCTTTGATTCACCACTAAGTTTAAAGTCACAGAACCAGAAAGAACTGCAGATAGGGCTCCTAGATAATGCTAATATTGTAGATAGCAAGTCACCTAGGCTAGGCAGTGTGATGCCAACATCAAGAGATTCTAATGAGTAGCAAAAAAAAAAGCCAACAAACCTTCTAATGTTACTAAGTGTACAAATCAATAGAGTTAGACAGTAGTTACAATATAAAGACAATTTTATTGCCAATAAAAGCCTTTGATAACTCATTTATCCTGTTTCAGTAGGACCTTATTCTTTCTGATGAAAATCCAGTCATAGCATCTCTCATTAAAAATAAAATTATTTTGAAATAAATAAATATATAAAATAAATAGCATATACATTTCATAAATAGTTTGTCTTTATGCACAGTATCCATGCTTACATTTTAACATCATTTTCTTACAACCTACCCCATCTCCCACTTTCAACATCAGGAAAACTGCATGTCAGGACAGATGATAAATTTGCAGAGCCAATACAGGAATGGCTTGCAGCAGGGCTGGAGCCCCAAGGATTTTCTTAATGAGACTTCTCCAAAGCTCTGTAGGTAGCATCTATGGCAGATTCCTTGGTCTTTCATTTACCCACTTTAAGGTTTTTGGGTAGATTGTGGGGCAAGACACCTCTGGCCCTTGGTAGGGGGCCCCATTCTTTCTTGTGCCACCTCAGGGGGAAAGAACATGAGTAAAGAAAAAAGTATATACAAGATTCCCTCTAGACCTCCC
Organism: Neotragus moschatus; assembly: GCA_006410615.1. Taxonomy (NCBI): domain Eukaryota; kingdom Metazoa; phylum Chordata; class Mammalia; order Artiodactyla; family Bovidae; genus Neotragus; species Neotragus moschatus. The sequence continues at coordinate 877,708 of SJYA01003305.1, read as the reverse complement.
CATCCCCCCACACCCCTCCCCAAAATAACCCAACCTTGATATATACTTTTGAACAATGAGGGAACAGCTGGGTTGAGTTGAACAGTAAGTGCTTCTTTGTTATCTAAATTGATAGGAAAGAGGATTGAAAAGCTATGAGTATAGTGCTTCCAGAGACAACTGTGGCTGCAGAGTATATGGGTCACAGAGGTCACACTAGGGGTCCGTTACCTATAGCGGAAGAGGTCTCTGGACATGGTGGGCAACTTAGAAGGATCTACTGGCCTGGGTAAAAAGTGGGTGAATTTCTGGTGTCGTTTAGTCCTGTATCCCTCCCGGGGTGAGCCGTCTTTATTCAGGGCCACATAATACTGTCTCTCCGAGTCCGAGTGTTTGTACAAGGTGGAGGCATAGGTGTTGTACCAGTTTTCTTCAAACTGTTCCCGGAAAACACATTCACGTGTGAGTTTCTTCTGTGAGGGTGAGAAAATAAAGTAGAGCCCATTATATGACTGTTTCTCCCATCCCAGCTTGCTGGTGGAGAAACTAAAATAATAAATAGCACATTTATATTAGAAAATTTCAGGCCTATCTCCTGGTATTACTGAGGCATCTTCTTTCCAAATAACATGAAACAGTCTTGTCTGTATTGCTTTAACCCTCTATCATGAGCCACGCAAAAATATTTCAGGTGAGATCTTTTCTGAAAGCAAGAGACTAGAAGAGATGGGCTCACTTGGTACTCTGAGCCTGAGAATTTCTGCTTCCCAATGCCCACTGACACCTCTGAACTTTCTCCCTATTTAGGGCTAAAGATGTTCAAATCCATTTAGATTGCCATCAACCATGTCAACTGACAGGCAAAGGCCTCGAATCTATATAAAGCTCCATGGGAGGTGAGCTGTGATCTCTCCTAATGAAGGGTCTCAAGGCCTGTCAGTTGGAAAGCCAGGAGAAAAATCTCCTTGAGAAGTTCCTCCAATTTGGCTACTTCAAGCTGGCAGCTCCTGGGTCTCTTGCCTCTATCCCTTCTCACACTTGATTCAGCCACAATACTACTTGCTGGGGTTGCCGATACTGAGTGCTGGGGACAGGCCTATCTCTTAGGTGTCAGGGAAGAATGTGCTCTGATTTCATGGGATGCAGGCAGCCAGAAAGTATGTTCTGTGACTCAAAAGCCAAAGCCAGGAGTTGGGATCCCCCAGAAGGGTTAAGATCAGCAAAGTCACTTACCATTCCCCAGCTCTGGGCTGGCTTCCAGAATAGAGAACATGTGCTGCAGCCAATAGAGTCCTAGCTGGGACTTAGGGCTGTCACCAGACCCTGGAATCCTCACTCTTCATTTGTTTGTTTGCTTCATTTGGCCTTTGGGATTCAGCTGAAGCAATTTGGACATCAAGCACTTTGTTCTTAATTTCAGAATCCTCAATCTCAAGGCCAGCTCTCACTGCCTATTTTTGTGCCAGCTAGTTGGCTACTCCTTTGGGTACCCATCACAAATCAGATATACTCCTTGGGAGGGTTAATGCCTCAAACCCTTACCATCTACTGACAAACCAGTACAGCTTCCTATTATTATCAGATGAGCTGACACTCTAATGGAGAAGGTAGAAGCAATTATACCACATAAAAGCCTCTGTTCTCATGGGGACTGAATGAGTGAAAGTGTTATGTAGCAAGTTCCTGGGCAGTCAATGACTCTTTGTGACCCCATGGACTGTAGCCTATCAGGGTCCTCTGTCCATGGGATTCTCCAGGCAAGAATACTGGAGTGGGTTGCCATTTCCTTCTCCAGAGAATTGACTAGAAGACACTAATCCTTTAAAGTTGACAAAAGTGCTTTCAAGTGCTAGATAAATGTTTTGGCTTACATTGTCCAAACACTGGTGGTAATAGCTCCTGAGGGGGGGGGAAAAAAAGCCTTAAACTTACCGATCCATAGAGTTCTCCTCGCTCGTTCATTCCTAAATACAGGCCAGAGTCCACTCCCCGGATGCTGATCAGCCCTACAGCCAGGCTGATAAACTCCAGAATTCCTAGAGCAAAACAGTGAATGCCATTTCCATCACTGATATCAAGCTAACAGAAAGCTATCAAGGTGACATGAGCTGGTCCTTTATCCCAAACTGAAGGCCAGTGCTATGTGCCTTTGGTGAATTACCTGATGAAACCATCTTTTGCAGCAAGAATGGAACCTCAGAGAAGAAACTGAGTCTCTCTGGGCCTCAGTCAGTCCATATGTAAAGTGGGGGACAATCTCTGCCTCTACTCAACACTCTTAGGCATATAATAAGGAAGAGACTGTGAGATGGCTTTGGCTACAAAAGCTTCATCATTTCAAGGTACTGTTAAAGGCCACCATTTCAAGAAATAGGAGGGCAGCTTTCAAAATGAAACAATGTGGCCAAGTTTCTGTATCTTCCCAAAGTCACTTTCTGATTCCCCAGAGCTCACAGCATTACCTTGCTGTCCTCTAGGCTGAACTTGTTTTGTACCCTCTTAGCTCCCATGTCCTCAAAGCCACATGAGGCTGTCAACTGCCTGTAGCTGACTCTAACAAAGGCCACACAGGCCACTCACTAAGTTTGTTCCTTTGTCCTATGGTAGGAAGCAAAACTTGGCCTGGTGAGAGCTTTCTCCTCAAAAGTACTTTTGGCCAGTGCAGCCGCAAGCCAACAAGCCTGTCATTCTCCCCTTCTCTCTTGTGGATTTTAACTCTATCTACAGCAAAGAGTTGGCAGGTAGTGTTAGGCATGATACTGATTTGAGATGTTGCAACTTTAAGGGGAAGAGGAAGATATTCAGAAATGTTCCTCTAGTTGACAAAGTTAGAGGTGAGGATTTGAAAACGTCTTCATTTACCCAGCAGCAGCAAGGGGGAAAAAAGACATTGAGTACTAAGTGGGAAAAAGGAACCATAACTGAAATCCTGGGGATACTGAAAACTTAACAATTTTGTTCTAACATAACACATCTATTATATGGATACAGATGCAATGGTCAACTAGGTTTCTTTTTTATATTCTCTAACCATATTTTTCAATGTATAGATTAAAACTTGATACAACTGACTCCAGAGGCATCGAAAGGTATGAAATGAGCTCATATCTGGCTGTCTTTCTTATCAAAAAATGTAATTCTTAAGGGTAGTAATATTCTATGTAATCTACACAGGGAACAGGACTGATTCCTTAAAGATCACTTAAAAAAATTAAGTGGTCAATTTTGAAATCAGGTTCAAGAGTCCAGTGGGAAGTCTCCTGAAGAGCCCCAGTGACTCGGGCTAGTGGGTGGGTATTCAGGTATAGAAGCTTTTAAGGCACACACAGACCTTTTCAAAGAATGTAACTCTTTTCTGCTGCTACTGTACAGAACACTCAAAGCATAGCCTTTGTCCTCTAGCATTGACATCCTCCAAGTTTTATTCTCAGCCTGGTGGTTACTAACTCTCATAGCACATACATACAAAAGAGTTTTGGAAAAGGAGATTGACACAAGATGGTAGGAGGGGAAGGGAAAATTACCTGGTGCCAAGTAGGGGTTAAGCAGATACTGATTTAGTGGGCAAGACCTTTAGTTACACTGAACAGGGTTCTGATTTTGGTTCTGCCCTGTTTAACATTTTAATAAATGACTTATAAGAGGACATGGGGACTGTGTACCCTAGTTCCAGAAGACATACAGCTGACAGGGTAACAATAAAAATCCAGAGATTTTAAGAGAATGGAAAAATGGGCTGACTCCAACAAAATAAGCTTTGATTAGAATAAATGTAAAGTCCTGCACTTTGGTCCAGAAACCAGTTAACCAAGATGTTTTGTGTTTGGAGTTGTGTTGAGGGAGGGTGAGCCTCAAGTATTAATCATGAATTTATCTATTTCTTTCTTTTTATTTCCATACTCCTCCCCTTTCCAGGCAACTATGTATATTTTCTTGAAAACTTTGGACTGTTGGACTACTCTTTTGTGTTCCTGTGCATTTTTATTAAATATATCTCCCCATCTTTGGGATGGGGAGATGTGGCTTAGCAAAACATACACAACAACAGCTTATAGAATCTGATTGAACAAGGTAAGCTCAGTATGGCTGAGTCATGAGATTTTAAAAAGCTAAATTATGAAGTTGCTGCTGCTGCTGCTAAGTCGCTTCAGTCGTGTCCGACTCTGTGCGACCCCATAGACGGCAGCCCACCAGGCTTCCCCGTCCCTGGGATTCTCCAGGCAAGACACTGGAGTGGGTTTCCATTTCCTTCTCCAACGCATGAAAGTGAAAAGTGAAAGTGAAGTCACTCAGTCATGTCTGACTCTTGGCGACCCCATGGACTGCAGCCTACCAGGCGCCTCTGTCCATGGGATTTTCCAGGCAAGAGTACTCGGGGGTGCCATCACCTTGTCATGTAAAAATTAAAAATTACTAAAAAGCTAATTAAACAAATAGAAAAAAGGAAATAAAAATTAATATGATTTAAGACTGTATTGATTGAGATCTAGTAACTGGCATAAGGGCAGGGTTACCCCATTCTACTCTGCCTCAGATCACAGTAAGAATACAGTTTTGAATTCTACTGTGTTTAAAAAGGGCCACAGAAAACCAGGAGGGTGTTCAAAGGAGAGTGGCCAGTATGGCCAGGAAATGAGAAGTCAGGTCATGATTCAGTTCTGGGTGGTAAACATTGAGGGATACCAACCTGCTGGAGCCTTCGGTTCTTTTCTTTGCTTAGGCAGTTTACTTCTGATCTTTGAGTCTTGGTTCCCTCATTCTCTAAGTATCTCATGTCTCTGACCACCCTGAGCTCATTAAGTAGCAGAGGGCAGCTTGTGATCTCACCATCCAAGACCTGGTGTGAGAACAAATCATGAAACCCAAGAGGTGTGGCCTTTGAGTCACCACGGTTTTTCTCCAACTCTGTTAACCCTGGTGCCAAAGGACAGATCATACAGGAAGTCACTTGGGTTGTGTCCAGTAACCAGGGGTCTCTAACAGTTGGAATCATCCCTGCCCAGCTGTCTTTGGGCATCATTTCCCTTTGCCAACTTTCCTATTTGCTGGATTCAAACTGTGGGAACCCAGTGGCACATAATGATGGAACAGATATTCCTAAACCTTCTCTTGAATTCCGGCCAGCATGAAAGGAGAGAGAAAATAAGCCAGTTTCACATTTTCCCAACTACAGCTGGGAAGGGGTGTTAACAGCAAGATGTTGAAGCAAAGTATTAAGTAGACAAAGTTTGTCCTCAGTACTTTCACCCCCTTCAAAGCCCAGGACCTCCCTCTACTCTGCTTCATCTTGACCTGCCCACCTCAGGCTCTAGCCTGTGTTTGATAGTTTCCAGATTCTTCTTATACTTTTTCTCCCATGGCTTCATTCAAAATGAATCTGTTCCCACTGCTTCAGAACCTAGCTAGATGACTGGCTAATATGTCATTTAATCTAGTTCCATAACTCGCCTGAATGCCCTCAGCCATCCTTTCAGCCCTTCAGGGCCAAGGCAGTGCTGTTTTGGTACCTGGCCAAATAAGAACCAGATAGCTCTAAAACCAAAGCAGCTGCATAAGCCTGTTCCATCCCACCTGGCAAGAGGCCTCTCCTCCAGTCTGGCTCCCAAGCTCTATTCTGCCAGCCCACAGGTGCCCCTCAGGAATGTCAGTATCCTTGTGAACCTCATGTAAACGCCACCAGCCAGGCAGAGATTGAAATACTCCTGGCTACTGATTGCAGAATGGGGGATGGGTGGGGAGGGGGAGCATAGGCTGTGCCAACAGGTTATTATTTGGAGTCAAGGCTGCTCTTGGGCTCAGCCTGACTCTTTCTGAATGCATGGATTCCAGGGTAATCCTTGGGGGCCCTGCTCTCCAATTACAACAAATAGCTATTTACTTTACATGGCCTTTGGAGACTACCTCTTCCCCCCAAGCAGAAATCTATAATATTTTATATCTTAGGTCTGGCCTATTTTACCCTGCTGGAATGTTGACTGCTAAAGCACTTATGGAATGTTAAAGTTTCAATTTATTGAATACCCTGGCTGATTAACTCAAATGTGGAGTAAGGAAAGAGTCAGCAAACTCAAACACCACTTCTTTCTTTGCCAAAAGCTAAACTGAAGAAGAGTAAATGTGTGCTTGAAAGTTGGTAAAGGGTGTTACAAAGAGACAGCTTTGACCACGTATCATTTCCTTTACGGGAAATACACAGATCTGCCAGGAAGCCAGGGAAGGAGGGAAGGGAAAAGGTGATGCAGAGGTGGTCTCTGTGAGTAAGTGAGTGAGTGAGTGAGTGTGTTTTAGGCAAAACCCAAAAATGAAGCGGTCAGTTAAACAGCAATGAAAACACTCCTTCCTCCTGCCAGGTTTATTCCCTTTGGTTTCTCCTTAAACTTAACACCCTTAGCAGTTTGGGAGAGAAAAGAAATCAAGATGTGTCCTTAGGGAGGTAATTAAAGACCACTTATCCCAAGAGCCTATTACTGATTTACGTTGACCTTGTAGGTTATTGGGCTCAGCTTAGGCACAGAGTCAGACAAACACTTGTGGCTGCTAGGAGTCAAGGTCATAGTTTCTCCACCTCTGCCCACCCCCCCCCCTCCACTTCCCCCTCATTTCCAGATTCTTTTTCCTTCACCCCCGGCACCACCTCCCCCC
>SJYA01003305.1:854565-871050 GCA_006410615.1 Neotragus moschatus | reverse complement strand
CTCCACCTCTGCCCACCCCCCCCCCCTCCATTTCTCCATCATTTCAGGATTTTTTTTCCTATAGCTCAGGAATGAGCTACCCCAATATCTTTAGGCCATTTCTGGGAGTTTTGGGGGGCTCTGAGGCCAGGGTGGGAGTCCCATTCCTTCTGAAGAGGAACAAAATGGGACTACAAAGTCACTGGCAATGGAAGGGAAAGGAGCCAAGTTAACCCTCCCTCTCCCCTCACCCCACCCCACCTTATCACCCTTTTGAGGACCTGCTACAAGTTTATACAGACACCTGTACCCTTCCATTACTCCCACCCCACACACAACCTGCTGTACTCCAGCTCTCCAAGTACATTTTTCCAAGATGACATAGACCTCATTAGGGTTCCTGCTTGCTCTGCAAGGAAGACCAGCCCTGGCCCAAGATGTCTGCTAGACTTAGCCTTGCCCAGCTATAGGCCTCTGTCCCCCCACCACCCTCATCCACCCCCAACTTCTTACCATGGTGCACTTGGAGGCAGCTCTAGCAAGACATGGGGAATAGGAGGATGAGGCAGTTTAGGGGGAGTGGAGGAGGATTAGGGGGGAAAGGAAGGATGTCAGACCTGCCAGTAGGCAAAACTTCTCACTGGCTTAGGGACAGAAGGTATCTTTGGCCTATAGGGTCCTTGGGGAGGAAGTGAGGACATTGGGGGATGCTGGGACCCAAGGAAGGGTAGCTGTCACAGCACCTGAGTAGTTTAGTAGAGGACAGGAAATTGAAAATAAAAACGGCCAAATTATTGAGGAGCGAACACATTTGCTTGGTAACACAATGACCTCTGTCCCAGATCAAGGTTTATATTAATTGTGTTCTGCATGTGAGACAGGCAGCTGTGCTCTTTGAACAGGCAGAGAAAATCCTTGATAGAGGTGGGGTGTTTTCTGCCCTGGGCCCAGGAGATACCTGTTTGGGGGGCTGGGAGTGGGCCCAGGATTGTTTCCTCACTGAGGCAAGGAGTCCAGAGGTAGCTCCCGGGCAAAATGTGCCCCAGGGCTTGTGCCCTTACACACTGGCCACCGGGAGGCTTTCCTAGTTCCTCTAATACCCAGCTCCCACCGTGCTGTCTGGGTTGGCCCCTAACCCAGGCAGGGCAACACAGAGACAGGCAGGTGCCAAGGCTGCTGCGTCCCCATAGGCCAAAAGCCACTTGGGCGCGGGCCGTCCGCACACAGGGTCCACGGCCGATGAAGGCTCCTGCTTCAGGTAATCTGCCGCGACAACCTTGGTGCTGTCAAGGCTCAGCCTCACGCTGTAGCCACGTTCTCTGATCTCCTCGGTGGATGCTCCTACTCCCATCCCGCCACCCGCCCACCCAGCTCCACCTGCTTTCCTTGAAAGGGGAAGCGCAGCGTTCAGGTCCCAGAACAATCCCTCTAGCTCCCGGAGGAGGTAGGGTGGGGTGGAGAAAGGAGAGGACGCATCTCAAGGTGCCCCCGCCTCCTCCTGAGAGCATCCGAGGGTGCCAGGCGCCCCGACGCCGCAGGCCAGCTCAAGTCCGCACCCTCACGTCCCGCCTGCCCGCGTCTTCGGCGGCCTCCCGCCTCGACGAGCCCAGACAGCGCCAGGCGGGGCGGGAGTGGCGGGTCCTCCGGCCCCAAGCCGCAGCCTCGAGCCGTCGGCTCCCCAGGGCGCCGTCCGCTCGCCTCCCATCCCTCCCCGCCGCGTCCTCACCGAAGCGGCTGTGGTCGTGGCGAGTGCCGTGCACCGTGCCGTTGGGGAAGATCTCCAAGTGGAAGCCGGTGCGGCAGTACAGCTGGCGGCGTCGCAGGATCCCCTTCAGGTGGGCGAAGTCGGTGGGCGAGCCGCGCTGCAGCTTCCCCTCAATCTGGCCCAGACGCTCGTTCAGGAAACCCGGGGAATCAGCTAGAGGCACGTTTCCCAGAGACGAGGAGAAGCCGTGCAGATCCCAGTCCAAGGAGGCGAAGACCCCCCCGACCTCCGCCATGGCGGGGCGCGCGGGGCCGAGCCGGGCCGCGGGGCGCGAACTGCCTCTCCCCGCCGCGGGCGCGGGCGACTCGGCGGCGCTCGCTCGCTCGCTCCGAACTCTACGGAGCTGCAGTAGACGTCTGTTCGCGTCCAAGGAACTTCTCAGCCGCGGGGAGCGTGGGGCAGCGCGCTCCTGACCTTGCGCTCAGTCAAAGTGCCGCTTCCCCTCCGCATCCATCTCCCCAGGCCTCTCATAGCTGGCTTCGTCGAGCTATCAGATGCAAACGGGACTTTATATACATACCCACTCCCCTTACATTGACATATTGGATATTTAAATACAAGCCACACCTCAATGGCATCCCCTTGGAGATTGGAGTGTGTGTGTGTGTGTGTGTGTGTGTGTGTGTGTGTGTGTGTTTCCCCTCCTCGTATCCTTTTGGCTCTTTTTGGGAGAGGGGGGGTGGAGGGGGAGAGAGCGAGCGAGCTTCACTCCCTCTTTTATTATGAAAAAATGGCAGGAAAAAGCTACACATTGCAGTGAGGCATAACTGCTTTTGGCAGGTTTTTCTGAAACTGCTGATGAAATAACTGGAGCCCAGTGCGTGGAGGCTGTTGGCGTCCACTGCCACTCGGGCCTGTTGCGTGGAAGTCTGTCTGTTGCGCGGGGGCAGCACCCACCTCCCGCGCGGCCTCCGACTACTTGCCTTTCGAAAGTGGTGTGAGACCTAGGGTGGGGAGTTCACTCGTGCGTGAGTCCCCTCTTGTTCCTCGGCTGGTCGGAGGCTGCAGAGGGGCACCTGGCCTGGGTCCCTGGTTTCTTTGTTCTGTTGACCCTCAGTCCCTCTCCCCACCTGTATGTCGGCAGGGGGCTGAGGAAGTGAAGAATCTGGAAACGCATGCAGTTGCAAAATGTGGGATCTGGGGGGTTTCGCTGTTCTGCAGCCACCCAGGCGGGGGCCTTAGTTGCAAAATGTGGGATCTGGGGGGTTTTGCTGTTCCTGCAGCCACCCAGGCGGGGGGCCTTAAGGGGTCTGGGAGGAACAGGAAGCCCCACAGAAGGCATTTTTTAAAAAGGGACGTTACAGCTTAGGAAAAGGAGGGGGGGGGGAGTAAGAAATAGCGATCTTTTTGAAAAATGATCTCCTCTGGCTTTCTGGGCGCGCTTTTACAAGGCTCTCGAGAACAAGCTTGATGCGAGGCCACTGGAAGTCTGGTGGGGGTTTCCCTCCACCTCTCTTCTTGTTGGAAGCAGGTGTTTCCTCGCTCTGTCCTGTGCCATCCTTAGATTCTATCAGGAAGAGCGGTAGTTGGGGCGGGACCTGGAGGCACCCAGGGGAACATGTAGCGCTGAGGAGGCTTGGGGAGCTGGTGCCCGGCCTGCCTTATGCCCCGCGCCCCTGCCTGGCACCTGAAGCCTGGGGCCCCTGTCAAGGCCTGGCGCTCAGTGTCCTGCTCGCCGACTAAACTGCGTTGTCTACAGTTCGCACCCACGTGGGTGCTCTGACTGTCTTCTCCGGCTCTGGCTGCAGCAGGAGAAAACCGAACTGAGAGCGCACCCCATCCCCGCCACTCCTTTGCAGCGCCTCCTGCTGGAGAACCTGTGTCTCCCGGCGAGTTGGAATTCAGTCTCTGGAAGGGAAAACCCTTTCAGTTTAATTGTATGCATTAGTCTACTCAGTCGTGTCCGGCTCTTTGCGACCCCATGAAGTGTATCCCGCCAGGCTTCTCTGTCCGTGGAATTCTCCAGGCAAGAATACTGGAGTGGATTGCCATTCCCTTCTCCAGAGGATTTTCCTGACCCAGGGATTGAACCCTGGTCTCCTGCATCGCAGGCAGAATCTTTACCATTTGAGCTACAGTGAAGTCCTGCAGTTCAATTGAGTTAGTGCAATTAGAGGTCCTGCTCCTGGGTTCTCAGTGCTCACTCTCAAGAATGGCAGCAATTCTTGGTGTGGGACATCGAGGCTTGGTCATGGTGTGCCTCTCTAGCTCAGACAGAACCTCCACAGGGTCTGGCACATGGTATATGCTCAGAAATCATCTTCTGATGTGCACCGAGTAGTGGGGAACACAGATGCAAATAATCTTCTGACTGTACAGGACACAGAAATGCGAAAGTTAGTGGCTGTATTGGAGTATATATGGGTGAAATGGCAAGCTATCAGTGATTTGTTTCAAAGTAATCTAGAGTGAGAAGATAGGAATGGAAGTTTAGATGAGATAATATTGTTCATGTTACTAATTATTGAAGCTAGGTAATGAGTACATGAGTGCTCATTATATATTTCCTCTATTCTCTCAGTAAACACACAAACATGAAATGTCCATAATAAAAGCTTTAAAAAATGGGACTGCTATAAAACAACAAAGAAATCCTTCTTTTCTTCTTCATTCTTCCCTTCAAAGAGTTTTTGGATTTAGTGAGAGGGTGGGGGAGGTGGGGCAGAGGTTAAAACAAGAATACAACTGGCTAGAATACCAGGCAGTTTAAGGTGTACAGTGCTGTGTGGATTCAGAAGGCAGAGAGACTATTTTCTGGGGGTTTAGAGGGGGTTCTTGACCAAAGAGGCCTTTGTGATGGATGGGACTTGAAGGGAAGATGGGAAAGATTTTGCAAATTCAGATGGGCCACTTCTAGAAAGAGTAAAATAGTGATAAAGCAGGTGGAACAATTTTAATTGGTACACACTAATTCTTGGGGGTTTTGGTGAATGTCATATGAAATAATGTTGATAAAATGGCTTTGAGAAGTATGTGATGTGAAGGAGTTAGATGTCTCTATGATTATATAAATCACACATTGATAATGATCAAAGGCCATTTCTTTAACAGTCACTTCAGGGAATTTCTACATTCTTTGTCTCCTAACATTCCCAAAGTCACCAATCCCAGTTGCAGATCTGGAGTCTTGCCTGTTTGAATGTCAGCATTACATTGTCCTCCTGGGGTTCTTTTGAGATTAAGCTGACTGATAATTCTCTTTTAGTAATGTTTCCATGAAGTATCCCAATTGACAGAGCATTTTAATGAAAATTATTTAATATTCACAACCTTGTGGAGTAGAAGATGACACTCTCCCTATTTTAGAAGTGAAGTTAAGGGATTAGCACAAAATCACATAGCTGATAAGGAAGAGAGTCATCATTTAATCTCGGATCCACTGGGGGCAATTTACTCTCAATGTATGGGCTTTGGGATTACGCAAAGATTGGCATGTGAAGGATGGTGACATTTCAGAATATATTCGTTTTACAGAAAATCCTCAGCAGGACACAACCTTAGGGCAGCATCGTGCCGGATGTATGGAATGGGAGGAAAGTGAACATAAAAAAGAAGCAGCCCTCTCTGGATTCAGGATGTTACTTTTTTTTTTTTTTTTGAAGTTCAATTCCAACTTTAATGAAATTTTTGTTTAATTTTTAATATAGTTAACTTACAATTTTTGTTTTACAATGTATTAGTTTCTGCTGTACAGTAAAGTGAATCAGGAATACATATATCCACTTTTTTTTAGATTCCATTCCCATATAGGTCATTACAGAGTATTAAATATTTACTTGTGCTGTACCATAGGTTCCTATTAGTTCCTATTTTATATATAGTATATATACCTGAAATTCACAAAACATTGTAAATCAACTATAAGATACACTTTTAAAATGAAAAAATAAATTAGAAAACAAAAAACATTATCCCTCCCTGGGGAGGCGGGGGCAAAGAAGTTCGGGAACACAAAGAAGATATTCAATAAAGACTTCATAAATAGCTATTATAGAAATCTGTGTTTCCAGTATGGGGAAAAGACAGTAAAGATGATCCATCTTCACACCTGAATTTCATCTCTCATGAACCTATGATGAACTTGTTTCCTTAAGTTAATACTCATCCTGCATGGTATGTTCCACAGGCTAAATTCAGTTTTTTAAGTTCAGCTGTAACTTGCTCTGTCATTTTTCTGGAAGGGCAGTAGATGATAGTTGGACCTTCAAATTCCCAAGTAGAACTTGACTTACAGACGAGAAACTGCTTCAGATCCTCCAGGATGCTTCCTGTTTTTCGTCCAACTTCTAAATACAAGTTTGGTCGATCAAAACCAGTACAGGTTATCTGAGGATCCTTCAGTTTTAAGCAACGTACAATGTCTTCTCGGATCAAAGAACCTGCCGTAGCAGTCACTGCAACAATTGGAACCTTTGGGAGTACTGCCTTTAGGGAACCCAAAGCCCTGAATGAACTTCTAAAATCATGTCCCCACTCAGAAATACAGTGAGCCTCATCCACAGCAATAAGTGTGATACCAATATTAGCCTCAAGCTGCCGAAGCAGGTCCAAATTACCTGAACAGAATTCTGGAGTTAGGTATACAATCCGATATTTGCCTAATTTAATATCCTCTACAACATTTTTTGACTGTGCTGATCCAAGAAAACAAGCTGGAATACTGGATATTTCAAGCTGAAGCACTTGGTCTTTCCATCAAAGAAATAAGGGGAGAGATGAAAGGCCAATCCCACCTACATAAACAGGTGGATACTGGAAGCACAGACTCTTTCCATACCCAGTTGCCATGACAACAACATTATCTCTTCTTTCTTCCAGTACAGAATGAATCACTTTCCACTGAACTGGCTTAAAACTAGAATGGCCAAAGTAGGTCTTGAGGCAGTTAATTTGCTTTTCAGTAGGTCTTGGTAACAGACAGTCTTCCTCAACTTCTTTTTCCTCTTCAATAGCTTTGTTCTCATCTTCATCATCTTCAGAAGGAAGATCCAGATTTTTTTCCACTTCTATGCATTTTGAATGATTTGGATCCACCATGCCACTTTTGAGGTTTTCTAAAGACTTAAGTATCTCCATTTCTAAATCTTCATCACTCTCAATTATGTAAGATAGACCCTCTTCATTATCCTTGGAAGATGAATGCTCAGGAGATGTGCAAGTAACATCAGTAAGATCCTTTTCCTGAGCCTGTTGTTCCAAAAGTTGGAGTTCCTCTTCTGTAATATCTAATGACATCAAACAATTTCTTTCTGTATTCTCTTTCAAGTTATTGCCTTCCAGCCCATCTTCCAATCCATCTTCTTGTTTCATTTGATTTCCAAGTGCCTTTTCTCCATCATGTTCAATTAAATCATCAGGTGTTGCATCCCATGCCTCATCTTTAACTTCAGGAAGAATGTTATGTGCTCTAATTTGCTTCTCTTGTGCTTCACCAGCAGCTGGCTCTTCCAGTGGTAATAAGTGAAAATTACTGCTGGGTCTCAGTTCCTTCTCAGTAGAGCCAAACAACATCATCCTCAATGAATACAGATTTTCTGAAATATCCTTCAATAGTAGGGAAACTCTCTGTGGATCTTTCAGTTTTCTAAAAGTATCAGGAAGAGACTCAGCCAAATCCATCATCTCCTTGGAGATCGAAGTCAATTGTTTCTTCACATCCCTAGGCAGTATTTCCTCCTCTTTACTCTTGACAAATATTTGTACAGGATCACTCAAATTTGCTAATTTTTGATAAATGGTGAAACCAGCATAAGCATCAGTGGCTGCATACACTTTCTGGTCCTCAGTGAGGGGAAACTTACTCCAGTTGCTACAGCGGATAGACCAGTCTTTCAGAAGCTGTTTACCAAAGAGGTATTTAACCAAACCATTGAGGCTCCAGGTCTCTATACATTTCAGCTTTTCATTGGCAACATCTGCCGGCTCCACAATACTCTTCAACTTGATATCAAAGTCACGTAGAAGTTTCCACTGATCTTGTTCAATTCCCACACCTGCCTTTTTAATTGCTTCATTTTCAAGCAACATTTTTAGTCCCTGAGGGAAAGCTTGAATGTTTTTGAGAGCTGCTTTTTTTTTTCACCTGACATAGAAGATATGTGAAACAAGTAGCACTTGCTCCCTGACACGCACAGCTGAATGAGGGCCACTCTGCCCAGCGCCCCTTTCTTGTACACTGGTGGCCACTCGATGTCAAATCCTACCACATCTCCATCAGAGAGACTCATGCTAATATCTTCTGAGAGCAAAGAACAATCATTAGCTTCATAACTGTACACAATGGATCCAGTGAATTCTAAGAAGGGCAGGTGATCTTCCAAAACACTCTTCTGAACAGATGCCTTTTTTCCTTTTACTGTATAGCTCTTCTGCATAGACATCCATTCAGGAAGTTTCCGCTGCTGTCCTCTTTCCAACGTCTGTTCACTCATCTTTAAAAGGTCCCTGAGATGAGCCAGTTCAGCGGGATTCGTCCATCAGCTGGATGACTTGTGCAGTGACCCATCACCACAGCCTCGAACCGGGTATCCAGTTCCAGGATGTTACTTTTAAAGTGAAGTTAACTATACCCCTTCACAGTGGTATTGTGAAGACGAAATGAAATCACTGGTGGAAAGTGCCCAGCATTCTGTCTGGCACACAGAAGATACTCAATACATCTGAGATTACATCCTCCTTTCCCAACACCTCACAGGGAAAATGTGAAAAATTAAGCAACCCCAAAGAAAGGCATTGCCAAAGAATGCTCAAACTACCACACAATTGCCCTCATCTCACATGCTAGTAAAGTAATGCTCAAATTTCTCCAAGCCAGGTTTCAGCAATATGTGAACCATGAACTTCCAGATGTTCAAGCTGGTTTTAGGAAAGGCAGAGGAACCAGAGNGAATTTTAAACTTTACTAATGTGTGAGATGAGTGCAATTGTGTGGTAGTTTGAGTATTCCTTGGCATTGCCTTTCTTTGGGATTGGAATGAAAACTGACCTTTTCCACTCCTGTGGCCACTGCTGAGTTTTCCAAATTTGCTGGCATATTGAGTGCAGCACTTTCAGAGTGTCATCTTTCAGAATTTGAAATAGCTCAACTGGAATTCCATCACCTCCACTAGGTTTGTTCACAGTGATGCTTCCTATGGCACACTTGGCTTCCCATTCTTGGATGTCTGGCTCTAGGTGAGTGATCACACCATCATGGTTACCTGGGTCGTGAAGATTTTTTTTGTACAGTTCTTCTGTGTATTCTGGCCACCTCTTCTTAATGTATTCTGTTTCTGTTAGGTCCCTACCATTTCTGTCCTTTATTGAGCCTATAATTAGGATGGGAGCTTGTGTGGAGACCTCCGGGCACCTTCAGTCCTGATTGTCTTGAAAGTCTGAACCTTGGAACCTACGCCTCTGGGGGCAGTCTATCCTCCAGTGTGATCCCTTGCAGACTGGACATGGAGCCGGGGGCAGCTTAAATGCCCGAGGGCACTCCTGCTTGAGGTGGCCCTCCTTTCCACAGTAATAGCAAGCCCATCCTTTTTCACCTGGGTCTCTCTGGGCATTTTTCTCAGGCTCTTTAAGAACGGTTCTGACAGCCATTACAAGGGCTTCCACCTGTTCCTTTGTCGTTTTCTGCCTTTCTTTCTTTTCTTCATATTCCCTACCATAACAGACTGTTTGAGCCAGTTGCAACAGATTATCTAAAGACTGATTTGGTCCATACACCTATTTTAATTGCTTACGGAGGATATCTGGAGCCGATTGAGTGAGAAATCTATCTTTTAAGATCACTCTCCCCTCTTCACTTTCAGGATCAATCTCAGTGCATCTGTGAAGGGCTTCTCTCAGTCTGTCTAGGAATTTGCCAGGATCTTCATTCTCATTCCGTTCTATGTTTGCCAATTTGGCATAGTTTAAAGTCTTAGCACATGCTTGCCTGAGTCCTTCAAGAATACATCTGACAAAATGACTCTGATCCCATCTTCCTTTAGCTGTTTTATAGTCCCAATCTGGTTCTATAGTTGGGACCACCTGGATTCCAGTGGGGAGGGTGGCTATCTCATCCTCCCTCTTCCTTACTGATTCATTACTAAGCCATTCATCTCCAAAAGCAACAGCTTTCCACAAAACTCAAGTTTTTGAGTCAGGAGTCAGTGTTTGTCCCAGGATATACATCACGTCCTTCCAAGTAAGGTCATCAAGCAGAGTAACACCTTTAAAAGCTCTAATATATTTTTCTGGGTCCTCTGAATAGTCTCCCAGATCTTCCTTGATTCTTTGTATTTCTTGATAAGAAAAGGGCTTATTAACTCTCATAGACTGATTATTTCTTCTGGTGGGTGCTTCATGAAGAGGCAACAGCTTGTGTAACTGTTCCTCAGCCTCTCTGGCTGCTCTGTGCATATGATTCCAGGGATAGATTGGAGAAACCTGCTTTTCTTGATCTCTCTGTCTCCTGTCTTCCGTCTCATCTCTTACTTAGATGATCTGAGTTTCTATTGAAACCATAGTAGTCTGAGGTCATGTTAATACAGGGGTTGTTTGGACCTCTACTTGGGCAGTTTGAATCTCAGTTTGGGTTTCTACTGAGACCAAGCAACCCTTCTTGTTGGGGGAGGGGTGGTTTCTCTGACTTTCAGTTTGCTCAGTTTGGAGCCCCAGGTACGGGGGCAGAGTAGGAGGACAGGAGGGAGCTGAAGGTTTCACACTCAAATCTATACCCTTAGGACATAAGTCTGGCATACCTCCAAGAGAGAAAAAGGGCAACACATGCTACTTCTAGCCATTTTCCTTGTTTTCTACAGAACTGGCCTAATTGTAAAATAGTAATAATTGAGATCCGTCAACAGGTCAGCGTTCCCCATCTTCTAAAGGATACTGTGGCCATTCAGTATCACAGAAGAAGTAAGAGTGCCTTCTTTAAGCTCTGGGGATCAAATCTATCCCAGTTCTTCAGAATACAGTTCAAAGGAGTGAGGCTGGAATTGTTAGCTCCCATCTGTAAGAAGGGACTTCACTGGTGGTTCAGACAGTAAAGTGTCTGCCTACAATGTAGGAGACCCAGGTTTGATCCCTGGGTCAGGAAGATCCTCTGGAGAAGGAAATGGCAACCCACTCCAGTATTCTTGCCTGGAAAATCCCATGGACAGAGGAGCCTGGTAGTCTACAATCCATGGGGTTGCAAAGAGTCGGACATGACTGAGCAACTAAACTTTCACTTTCACTTTCATCTGTAAAAGAGAAAAAAAGTGACAAGCACCATCTTTCTACGAGAGGTGTCCCTCCCTGCTCTAGATGGGGGTGTAGACAGACTTTACACTGAAGCTTTCCTTCCCTGGTTGGACTTAGTCTGTCCCTTACTGATGCAGGTGCTGTACTCGTCCCTCCCGGTTCTATCACTGAGATGGGGTGGAGATGCACCAGGGGCAGACCTGATGGCATCCCAGACTGATGTCCAGTTCCTCACCATTAAAACCTTGCTTGCCTCTGATGTCACCTGGGGTGCAATCAGAGTAACTTTCTGGAATGCCTCCCAAGCTAAGACCACAGGGAGAAACATTCATCACCTGAGTGCCTATGCACAACCCTGTGTATATTCCTGACCACAATAAAACCGGTATGAACATAAAACTGAGATGTTCCTTCCAAGTGTCACCACACCAGTATAGTGACAGCAAAAGAGATGGTGAAAGGCTGGGCAGTGAGGAAAAAGTGATTTTTGTCCTCAAGTTATTAGGGCCAGTCCTTCCAGTTCATTAACACAGATTCTACAGAAAGAATATCTAGGGAGTTGAGACAAAAGCCACTGGAAAACCTCCTGTGGTCCACTAAGAGCTAGTGTTAACAAAGGAAGAAACACATTGCACTTCCAATCTAAGTAACCTTTAACTTCAGGGATGCTCTTGGAGCTAGAGCTCCATCTAACTTCTTCAACTCCTATCGAGGCTAGGCACTTCCTGACTACCAATCCAAGTCTGGGACCTAAGTAACAATACACAGTAACAGCATAGATCACATGTCCCTTGAAAGTCCATGATCTGACAGATAGGTTAGTAGTTCTAGTTCCTAAGAAGTTATGAAATGGTTAAAAAGACCGGGAAGTTTGACTGAGAAAGGAGAGTTATGTCCACATGCTTTGCCCATTTCTGGTCAGTCCCTGAAGGAGACATTAGGTGCCTCCTAGCATTGGAAGGTCAGTATAATCCCCTGACAGGTTTCTGCCATAAGCCTTATGAGGTCACCACGGAACTGCAGAGCAGGGCTCCTCACTTGTTTCACACAGGGCATGTCATTCATTCACACAAGCGCTCCATAGGGTTAGTAAAGTACAGCAGAAAACGTGTTCACTAGGAGAACAAAGAACTAGAGCTCCAAGCATCCTTAAGAATTCCTGAAGAATCCCCGATGAGCCCCTAACCTGAAAGGTTGTTGCTGAACCATGAAAGATGCTGGGATTCTTGGCCTCTGGAGGAGAAGAATTCAATCTGGGGCCAGAGATGAGGCTTGATCACTCAGAGTTTTTGTGTAATAGAGTTTTATTAAAGTATAAAAGGGATAGAGAAAGTTTCTGACATAGAGATCAGAAGGGGGGAGAAAGAGTGCCCCCTTGCTAGTGTTAGCAATGAAGTTATATCCTTTTAATTAGTTATTACAATGAATCAAAAGAATGTCTGGAGGTTGTAAAGACCTTACTAGACCCACTCCCATAATTTACATTTTAAGATAATAGGATTAGCCAGAAGGTATTTTCCAGAAACTGTCCTCAAGCAAGGATACGTTATTGTTATATTCAGTTCAGTTCAGTTGCTCAGTCACGTCCGACTCTTTGTGACCCCATGGACTGCAGGATGCCAGGTCTCCCTGTCCATCACCAACTCCTGGAGCTCGTTCAAACTCATGTCCATCGAGTTAGTGATGCTATCCAACCATCTCATCCTCTGTCATCCCCTTCTCCTCTTGCCTTCAATCTTTCCCAGCATCAGGGTCTTTTCAAATGAGTCAGTTCTTCACATCAGGCGGCCAAAGTATTGGCACTTCAGCTTCAGCATCAGTCCTTCCAATGAACACCCAGGACTGATCTCCTTTAGGATGGACTGGTTGGATCTCCTTGCAGTCCAAGGGACTCTCAAGAGTCTTCTCCAACACCACAGTCCAAAAGCATCAATTCTTTGGTGCTCAGCTTCCTTTATAGTCCAATTCTCACATCCATACATGACTACTGGAAAAACCAAAGCTTTAACTGGATGGAAAATTTTAACAAATTTAACAAATAGAAAATATTTAACAAATAGGAAATATTTAACAAATAGGAAAAGGAGTACGTCAAGGTTGTATATTGTCACCCTGTTCATTTAATTTATATGCAGAGTACATTATGAAAGACTCTGGGCTGGATCAATAACCTCAGATATGCAGATGACATCACTCTTATGGCAGAAAGTGAAGAAGAACTAAAGAGCCTCTTGATGAAAGTGAAAGAGTAGAGTGAAAAAGTTGCCTTCAAGCTCAACATTCAGAAAACTAAGATCATGGTATCCAGTCCCATCACTTCATGACAAATAGATGGAGAAACAGTGAAAACAGTAGCTGACTTTATTTTTCTAGGCTCCAAAATCACTGCAGATGGTGACTGCAGCCATGAAATTAAAAGACGCTTACTTCTTGGAAGGAAAGTTATGACCAACTGAGAGCGCATATTAAAAAGCAGAGACATTACTTTGTTGACAAAGGTCTGTCTAGTCAAGGCTATGGTTTTTCCAGCGGTCGTGTATGGATGTGACAGTTGGACTATAAAGAAAGCTGCGCATTGAAGAATTGATGCTTTTGAACTGTGATGTTGGAGAAGACTCTTGAGAGACCCTTGGACTGCAAGGAGAGCCAACCAGTCCATCCTAAAGGAGATCAGTCCTGAGTGTTCATTGGAAGGACTGATGTTGAAACTGAAGCTCCCATAATTTGGCCACCTGATGTGAAGAGCTGACTCACTTGATAAGACCCTGATGCTGGGAAAGCCTGAGGGCAGAAGGAGAAGGGGACGACAGAGGATGAGATGGTAGGATGGCATCACAGAATCGATGGACATGGGTTTGGATGGGCTTTGGGAGTTGGTGATGAACAGGGAGGCCTGGCGTGCTATGATTCATGGGGTCACAAAGAGTCAGATACAACTGAGTGACTGAACTGAACTGAATTAGATGGAACTTTGTAGGCAAAGTAATGTCTCTGCTTTTTAATATACTGTCTAGGTGAGTCATAACATTTTTTCCAGTCAGCAAGCATCTTTTAATTTCATGGCTGCAGTCACCATCTGCAGTGATTATGGAGTCCAAAAAAATAAAGTCTCTCACTGTTTCCACTGTTTCCCCATCTATTTATCATGAAGTGATGGGACTGGATGCCATGAACTTAGATTTCTGAATGTTGAGTTTTAACCCAACATTTTCACTCTCCTCTTTCAATTTCATCAAGAGGCTCTTTAGTTCTTTGCTTTCTGCTGTAAGAGTAGTGTCATCTGCATATCTGAGGTTACTGATATTTCTCCCTGCAATCTTGATTCAAACTTTTGCTTCATCCAGTCCAGCATGTCTCATGCTGCATATAAGTTAAATAATCAAGGTGACAATATACAGCCCTGACATACCCCTTCCCTGATTTGGAACCAGTCTGTTGTTTCATGTCCAGTTCTAACTGTTGCTTCTTGATCTGCATACACATTTCTCAGGAGGCAGGTCAGTGGTCTGGTATTCCCATCTCTTTAAGAATTTTCCACAGTTTGTTGTGATCCACATAGTCAAAGACTTTGGCATAGGCAATAAAGCAGAAATGGATGTTTTCCTGAAACTCTCTTGCTTTTTCAATGATCTAGCAGATATTGGCAATTTGATCTCTGGTTACTCTGCTTTTTCTAAGTCCAGTTTGAACATCTAGTAGTTCACAGTTCACGTATTGCTAAAGCCTGGTTATGAGAATTTTGAGCATTGTTTTGCTAGCATGTGGGATGAGTGCAATTGTATGGTAGTTTGAGCATTCTTTGGCATTGCCTTTCTTTGGGATTGGAATGAAAACTGACCTTTTCCAGTCCTGTGGCCACTGCTGAGTTTTCCAAATTTGCTGACATATTGAATGCAACACTTTCACAGCATCATCTTTTAGGGTTTGAAATAGCTCAACTGGAATTCCATCACCTCCACTAGCTTTGTTCGTAGTGAAGCTTCCTAAGGCTCACTTGACTCCACATTCCAGGATGTAAGGTTCTAGGTGAGTGATCACACCATCATGGTTATCTGGTCATGCAGATCTTTTTTTGTATAGTTCTTCTGTGTATTCTTGACACCTCTTCTTAATATCTTCTGCTCCTGTTAGGGCTATACCATTTCTGTCCTTTTGTGCTCATCTTTGCATGAAATGTTCCCTTTGTATCTCTAATTTTTTTTTTTTTTGAAGAGATCTCTAGTCTTTCCCATTCTATTGTTTTCCTTTATTTCTTTGGTGTGATCATGGAGGAAGCCTTCCTTATCTCTCCTTACTATTCTTTGGAACTCTGCATTTAAATGGGTATATCTTTCCTTTTCTACTTTGCTTTTAGCTTCTCTAATTTTCTCAGCTATTTGTAAGTCCTCTGCAGACAGCCATTTTTCCTTTTTGCATTTCTTTTTCTTGGGGATGGTATCGATCACTTCTTCCTGTACAATGTCCTAACCTCCATCCATAGTTCTTCATGCACTCTGTCTATCAGATCGGTCCCTTGAATCTATTTGTCACTTCCACTGTATAATCATAAAGGATTTGATTTAGGTCATACCAGAATGGTCTAGTGGTTTTCCCTTCTTTCTTCAATTCAGTCTGAATTTGACAATGAGGAGTTCATGATCTGAGCCACAATCAGCTTTTGGTCTTGTTTTTGCTGACTGTGTAGAGCTTCTCAATCTTTGGCTGAAAAGAATATAATCAATCTGATTTCAGTATTGACCATCTGGTGATGTCCATGTGTAGTCTTCTCTTGTGTTGTTGGAAGATGGTGTTTTCTATGGCCAGTGCATTCTCTTGGCAAAACTCTGTTAGACTCTGCCCTACCTCTTTCTCTTCTCCAAGGCCAAATTTGCCTGTTACTCCAGGTATCTCTTGACTTCCTACTTTTGCATTCCCGTCCCCTATAATGAAAAGGACATCTTTTTTGTGTGTTACTTCTAGAAGGTCTTGTAGCTCTTTCTAGAACCATGCAACTTCAGCTTTTTCAGCATTACAGGCCGGGACATAGACATGGATTACTCTGATAATGAATAGCTGCCTTTGAAACAAACAGAGATCATTTTGTCATTTTTGAGATTGCCTTAATGTATGGTATTTCAGACTGCATTTCTCATTGGAGCGAGAAAATCTGAATTTAAATTGTTAATATGCTTCTTAGCAACAGAATAACTTTAGGTAAATAATGAAACCTATTGAACCAGTTTACTCATCTATAATATAGAGATAATTATATGTATTTTCCATGAGTACTCAAGCATATATACACCCAGAGTTAATTTGATTATTAAAGATGATAATAAATTTGAAAATGCTTAGAATATAATGTGTCATGTAATCGTTAAAACTTACCTGAGTCATTCCAGTGCACCAGCCCCAAGCATCCTGTATCCTGTATCGAACCTAGACTAGCGATTGGTTTTTTACATGATAGTTCAGGGTTGGGAACTCATGTACACCTGTGGCGGATTCATGTCAATGTATGGCAAAACCATTACAGTATTGTAAAG
>SJYA01003305.1:831542-843712 GCA_006410615.1 Neotragus moschatus | reverse complement strand
CACCAATAACCCATTTTAATAAGCATCATATTAATTAACATGTCTCTGTTTTTGCCAATGAAAATTTACTTCTAAAACTTTTTATGCTAATTACTGTAGCCTCTGGTATTATTAGAAAATAATGATAGTTGAAGCTGGTAGCTGTAGTAGCCATCTCTGGAGTGTGCCTTTTGAGTGAGAGGTCTTGATATACAAGAGTGTATATTTAAACTGATCATGTAGAACATCACACTGTCTCTGCATTAATATTTTAAAGTAAATTATAAGCATCATAGCAGATGTCTCATTCTGATGATCCTGGAATCAATAGAAGATGAAGTAGAAACTTTAGGGTTTCAATATGAGTGAAAGGATAGAAATATGAAATCAGTACCACAAAGACTGCTGGAGTATATCTTCCTCAAGACAACTCAAGAAATCAAGCTCTTGCTTTTGACTTTCCAGAGGCTCCTTGGTTTCTGCTGGGGTTTTTCTTCCCTAAAAGGCAATTGTAGCTCAATATGTGAAGAGTTAATATTAAGCACTTGATATTTGGACTCTGCTGGTATTAAAGATATCTTGCCTCTGAGGCTTTTCCTCTAGAGAGTGGAGTCTGATCTGGGTGGAACCCCCAAATGCCAAAAGTCTTGTGGTGACAATTGCTGGTGGCTGATTGCTAAAGAACAGTACTGTGTACTTTTCAACTAAAAGAGGGAGCCGTGTGCTTAAGTGCAGTTTAAGACTCCAGGCATGTCTTCAAGGCAGGAAGAATTCCACCTAGCCCCATACCCTCAGCTTCTATAGTTCTTTCACTGTGCTGAAATGCCAGCCCCAGGACCTCTCCTTCAGTATATTAAGCCACTTGCAGATTTCTCTGACTTAAAAGTGAGTGCAAGATAAAAAGGAATGAGGTATCCAACACACAACAACTTGGATAAATCTCAAGGGAATTAGGCTGACTAAAAAAAAGTCATTCACCAATGGTTGCATACTGTATAATTCCATTTATATATCATTCTTGAAATGACAAAGTTGTAAAAATGGAGAACAGATTAGTGGTGGCCAGGGTTTAGAGAAGGAAGAGGGAGTGAGGTCAGTGAGAGGGATGAGGGCTACCTGAGGGATTCTTGTGGTGATGGAACCATTCAGTGTCTTGACTGTGGTGGTGGATACATGAACCTACACAGGTGATAAAATAACATAGAATGAAACACACATACAAATAACTACAAATAAAACTGGAGAAATCTGAAAAGGATGGGTAGATTGTACTAATGTCAATGTTCTGCTTGTTATATGGTTCTACAGTTTTACCGGATTTTACTGTTGAGGGGAAACTGGGTAAAGTGTACAAAAGATCTCTTTGTTTTATTTCTTACTACTATACATGAATTTACAATTATCTCAAAATAAAAATTTAATTTAAAAAGTGGACAATTTGTGGCAATCACTGGGCATATACTAAAACACAGTGAATCATACACTTTAAATAGGTGAACTGTATGATATGTGAAGTATATCTCAGTAAAGCTGGTAAAGTGGATGTAACATTTTCAGAGAAGCTGACTAAGAAATCCAAGGTAAATTATTAGCCCACAAAGGATGACCCTAATGGTGGAATTGTTATTTGCTCAAGAAGACTACAAGCCTCTGCCTTCCCCCAGGTTTTTCTAGTCCCCCTGCCCTGAGCCATTCTTGAATGGGGTATGGGGACACCTCAGCTGCCCCAGCCCTCTGGTGACTGGAGTGAGCCACAAGAAAGACCCAAGTACCTTGAAGCCCTCTTATGACAGCCATTCTTTATTTCCCACTGTGTGGCTCAGTTCATCTGCCTGGGTTCTGGCTCTCTGCTTGGACTAAGGCCCACTTTGGACCTTAGTTTGGGACCTTAATTCTCTACCTGGCTCTGGCCAAGTTCTTCCTCTGGAGGCTGAATGCTTTTTCCTGTCCTCTCTTGCCAGTGGCTGAGGTTCAAGCTGTGAATGAACTCAGTGCTGCTGCTGCTACTGCTAAGTTGCTTCAGTCGTGTCTGACTCTGTGCAACCCCATAGATGGCAGCCCACCAGGCTCCCCTGTCCCTGGGATTCTCCAGGCAAGAACACTGGAGTGGGTCACCATTTCCTTCTCCAATGCATGAAAGTGAAAAGTGAAAGGGAAGTCTCTTAGTCATGTCTGACTCTTAGCGACCCCATGGACCGCAGCCTATCAGGCTCCTCCATCCATGGGATTTTCCAGGAAAAAGTACTGTAGTGGGGTGCCATTACTTTCTCCAGAACTCAATGCTACCATCTGTCTAATTTGAAGGATTGCTATCTGTTGCCTGTTTCTCTAGCTGTGATTGGGAGGGGTTGCTCCTGAGCCTGCCTGCCCTCTGAGACCCTACATTTTGCACCTAACAGACACCAGAGATCCACATGCCCTTTAGCCAAGTTGCGTTGTCCTGTTCCACTGCTTCTTCCCTCCGAGCCCAGCCTAAGTGGTCAGGATGGTGACTTCTAGTTCTCATCTCACCTGCTACTAATGTCTTCCTCCTTCCCACTGGTCGATATTGCATGTCTCACACCCAAACGCACTCAAGTGACAGTAAAGTGTAATCTTGTTATCCTGCCCTTTCTGCAAAGAGATACCCAGAAACCATTGATACTAGCTGCTCTTGGTAAGATTCTAGTGCTAAAAGCAATATCAACAGACAAATGTAGAGCAAGTGGAGCTATTTGGTCCAGCCTTCAGTCCAGCACTTTTCTTTCCAGGGGAAGTCTCTGTGGAAAGCTACAAATCAGCTACAATGATTTGGCAGGACTATTCCAGGGAAGAGACTCATGTCCTATTTGTGGTAGCTCCTTTTCTAAAGAGAGTCTGATTCTCTGAATCCCATCCCAAATGTCCTGCCATCAATCACACCTCTGGGCTCCATCATTTCTTTTTTCTTTTTCTTTTTTTTTAACTTTACAATATTGTATTGACTTTGCCATACATCAACATGAATCTACCACAGATGTACACGTGTTCCCCATCCTGAGCCCCCTCCCACCTCCCTCTCCATACCATCCCTCTGGGTCATCCCAGGCCCTGAGCATCCTGTATCCTGCATTGAACCTGGACTGGTGATTTGTTTCACATGTGATATTATACATGTTTCAATGCCATTCTCCCAAATCATCCCACCCTCGCCCTCTACCACAGAGTCCATAAGACTGTTTTATACATCTGTGTCTCTTTTGTTGTCTCGCATACAGGGTTATTATTACCATCTTTCTAAATTCCATATATATGTGTTAGTATACTGTATTGGTGTTTTTCTTTCTGGCTTACTTCACTCTGTATAATAGGCTCCAATTTCATCCACCTCATTAGTACTGATTCAAATGTATTCTTTTTAATGGCTGAGTAATACTCCATTGTGTATATGTACCACAGCTTTCTTATCCATTCATCTGATGATGGATCATTTCTGACAATGAGGCTGGGATTTACCTTAGCTGGGCTTAAGGAATTTTATTTTATTTATTTTTAATTTTTAAAAACTTTTAATTTAAGTATAAGAAATAAACCCACAGACATAGGAAACAAGCTTATGATTACCAAAGGGTAAGTGGGGGAGGATAAATTAGGAGTTTGAGATTAACATATACACAGTACTATATATAAAATAGATAACCAACAAGGACCTACTGTATAGCACAGGGAGCTATACTCAATATTTTATAATAACCTATAAGGGAAAAGAATCTGAAAATGAATATATATAGTCAGACATGACTTAGCAACTGAGCAACTATATATATGTGTGTGTATATATATATGTCATGTTAGTCACTCAGTCATATCTGACACTTTGTGACCCAATGGACTGTAGCCTGCCAGGCTCATCTGTCCATGGAATTCTCCAGGCAAGAATACTGGCATGGGTTGGAGCGGGTGCCATTTCCTTCTCCAAGGGATCTTCCTGACCCAGAGACTGAACTCCAGTCTCTGGCATTGCAGGCAGATTCTTTACCATCTGAACCACTAGAGATGTTCATGTGTGTGTGTGTGTGTGTGTGTGTATAAATCTGAATCACTTTGCTGTACAACTGAAACTAACACAGCATTGTATTTATTTATTTATTTTGCAAGAAGGAAACTTAGCTGAATCGTCATCATCATAACTCATCACCCTCAAGCAAATGGTCAGGCTGAAAGGATGGTCTAGAGACAACTAACAGTGCCTAAAGTGGGTAGCTGGGCAGGGTGGCCAATAAAACCTGACATATTTCCTGTTGCTCAGCAAATTGCTCCATCTTTGACAACAGAAGTCAGTCATATTGTATTATTAAGAGAACAAAACCTTAAGGCTTTGATTCATTGTCTACATCTATATTCAACTGTCACTTCTGCTTCCTTACAATTTGCTGATTCTCATTTGTTGTGACTATTAAAACAATAAGCACCCTTGTAAGGATTTAGTGTTGAAGTAAGGTAAATTGGCTACTAGAAAGATTTATCTGTAAATGCTGAAAACTTCACTGTATGGATGCTGACATCTATTTTGACTTCTTGGAGGCCTTTTCCTCCTTTCTCACTTCTTTATTCTCTGCTTTGTTCCAGATATATGACGTTACCAGAGGAGTGACCTCCAGATGAGTGAGACATTAGTCAGCTGGGTTCTGGAGAGTGGCTCTCACCTTCCTTCAGCAATTTTATGGTTGGCTTTTACCACTTCCTCTTCTGTGGGCAGTGAAACCCCACTGGTAAGGGTCAAACCAGCAGTCATATTGTAAGGTTGTAGATGTAGTTTTAGTCCAACTCTCTAGGTGAACCTTCCTCAATGGGTTAGTCTCTAGAGGCATAGAAAAGAGGCCCTTTTCTTTTGGTAGTAGATGGGAGTTAAGGGGATTAGGAGATGTGACACCTTTCCTTTTGATTATAATGAAACCCTTTTTGGTATAGATGTTTTCCTGCTAAGCTGTCTCTGCTCAGGTTCCCTGGAGAATGGCAGAGGAAACTAACATCTGCGAAATACATGGATCAAACAGCATACAGGCTGGGCTGGCCCAGAAATCCCTTCACTACAGTTGAAGCCCAAGGCTCTAGAGGCTGGGCCAGCATGTCTGCAAAAGAAAGGGGCAGGCCCAAGGGAGACTAATGAAAATGAATGTGTGTGTGTGTGTGCATGCACCTGAGACAGTGCAGAATATAGGGAGGGAGAGACGAGAAAGGCAAGCAACCTGGGCTATAACTTAGGGCCCTAAACTATCCTGGCATGGAGTGTTGTTCTTTTTCAAACATTCTTTTTGGCCACCTTTTTTTCTTCCATATTTTTCCCTCAGCTTCTTTCTTCTTTTCTCCCCCACTTCTACCTCTCCTTGTCTCCCTCTCCACCCTTTTCTCATTCCCTTCCTCCATTCTTTCCAGGATAGTGAAGGACATCTGGAAAGTTAAAGTGGCCCAATCCTGGAGCAGCAACTTTGAAAGGTCACCTCGATGCCCATTACCTCTACAATTCTGGATTTCTAGTGTATCCATTCAGGCCTTGTTTGTGTGTCTCCTTCCTGTTCATTTTGGGAAGGCTGAATGAAAGCATATGAACTGTAACCTTCTCCTCTGATAACCCTGTTTCTTTCATTTTCCCTGACTCACTGGGGAGAATCACACATCTTTTTTGGATGGAGCACTTGGCTGGAGACAGGACCTGGCTCCTGTTACCAAGCTCTAAGTAAGTAAGTGAAGTCGCTCAGTCATGTCCGACTCTTTGCGACCCCATGGACCGTAGCCTATCAGATTCCTCCGTCCATGGGATTTTCCGGTCAAGAATACTGGAGTGGGTTGCTATTTCCTTCTCCAGCTGATCTTCTCAACCCAGGGATTGAACCCAGGTCTCCCGCATTGTAGGCAGACACTTTGCCATCTGGGCCACCAGGGAAGCTCACTCTATACTTTTGTTGTGACCTTGAGCAAGTTCCTGCCCTCTTTGAGGTCTTAGCTTCCCTTCCAATAAAGTTGATGAATAGAAAGGAATACCTTTGGAGCCCACAGTCAAAAGTGATGCTAATTAGAATACTGGGACTTCTAAGATCTTCCTAGCTCTTGCCCTACCCTGCTCCTTCCTATCTCTCCTCCTCCCAGGAAGCAGTTAGTTAACTGAAAGGCCACACCCAAGGGTATTGTCTGAGTAGAAGGACTGAGTTATTTTTCACTTTTTTTTATTGTAAACGATATAATCACAGAGTTACCATGCAAGAAGAGGGCAGGGGTAGGATTCTAGGATTTTTGTGAATAATGCAAATAGTTATCCCCCTGATCATTCCTGAGGCCTTCCACTCACAGATTCAGGATGAAGTATTTGGATTGCTGTTAAACTCAAGTGTTAGGTCAGGAAGCTGCCTGTTTCTGGGTGGCAGTTGAAAGTAGATAACTGTCAGTCTAAACAAAACATTCTTAACTGTACTGTGTGGGGATTTGTTGGCCCAGCGGCTCTTTACATATGACTGGGCACCTAGCAGCAGGGTTGTGGGTCTTTCATTTGTCCAAATGTGAAAGAAGAAAGAATGGGAGTCTCCACAAAGGCCTGCAGCTGCCTTCCAAGGAATTTCAGTGTATCTGGGAGCACAGAGGCTGAGTCATATTTTGGGAGAGGATTGTGTTTTTATACCCGCAATACAGGGTGTTGCCATAATATTAATCATTATTATGGTTAAAAACAAATAAACTCATCCTGCAGTTATGACAAATCTGTGTCTTGGCTCTTTCTTGCCCCTGCATTGTCTTTCTTTTAGCTCTTGCCTTAGGGAACTAAAGTTTAACTCCATATTGCCAGAATAGGACACTGTCTTTCTAATATCAGTTTTAGGGATGCAGTAAAGCACATAATGAAAAAAAAAAACCTCCACATTTATTTCCTAATTACTTACAGTCTCAAAATTCAAATGCCTCATTAGTCACTTTGATCTTAATATTAATGGGGTTTTACTATTGTTTCCTGAGAGAAGGAGATGGGGCTGAAAGGAATGGACCAATAAGGTCCTGGACATCTGGCCAGGTATAGATCACCCTCAAGGGAAGAGAAAGGCATAGAAAGAGGATGTTAGGACACTGCAAACAGGTCACCAATCTGATGGTTTTTCCACAGACTATTTGTTCACAGAGGCCATGGCTACCAGTGCAGGGGTTCTGTGCCTGGGGTGGGGGGAGCAAGAAGGGAAGAGGGTAACATGAAGTTTCGCACTTAAGTTTAATGAGCCATTTTCCCAGCATGGGCTTCAGACCCTGGTTCTAGAGTGACAGATCCTGGTCTCAAAACAGGAGAGAGAACTGCCTGCTCATACATTTGGCCCAGGTTAGTTGAGCCCCTGGGCATTGGGCAAATCCTGTGGATCAGGGTTTGACTATAGGACCTCTGATTTTCACTGAGTTGAGAGAGATGAACCAATTTAGGAACTTCTAGGTATTTTGGGGGAAGAGGAGAGTGTGTGAGGACTTGGGTTCAGTAAGAGACCCGAATGTCTAGGCAAAGTGTATCTTTAGATGTAGCCCATTCTGCCAGGCTAAACCCCTAGCCTGACTTTATCCAGTGACCCAGGAATATTTTTTGCCTTTTTCTGGACCCCACTCTATTTTTAACAACAACAACAACAAAAACAGGTTCAGTGCTATCCTATGTATCTTTCACCTGGGCTTAAATGAAAGCTAGGGTGGAAAGACTCCAGTTACAGTCTCAATGACCATTTTTACTATCATAGTCTTCACTGCTCTCCTGCTTCTACCTTTATTGCAGTTGTGGCAAAAGTGACACCTTCTCAGAGGCTTTCTCTCATTTCACTAGTTTGATAGCTCCACCAACACTCAGCCATATCACTCTGTTTATTGTCTTCATAGCACCTATTACTACCTAAAATCTCCATTTGGTTATTTGGTTGTTTATTGTTCCTCCCCATCCTTCTGTCCTATGTATGCACCATGAGAGCAGGCACTGACTATATTTGGTGCCTGCTATGTCCCCTGAAGAAATAGAGGAAAACAATAGAATGGGAAAGACTAGAGAGCTCTTCAAGAAAATTAAAGATACCAAGGGAACACTTCATGTAAAGATAGGCACAATAAAGGACAGAAATGGCATGGACCTATCAGAAGCAGAAGATATTAAGAAGAGGTGGCAAGAATACACAGAAGAACTATACAGAAAAGATCTTCATGACCCAGATAATCACGATGGTGTGAACACTCACCTAGAGCCAGACATCTTCTAGTATGAAGTCAAGTAGGCCTGAGGAAGCATCACTATAAACAAAGCTAGTGGAGATGATGGAATTCCAGCTGAGTTATTTCAAATCCTAAAAAATGATGCTGTGAAAGTGCTGCCAGCAAATTTGGAAAACTCAGCAGTGGTCACAGAACTGGAAAAGGTCAGTTTTCATTCCAATCCCAAAGAAAGGCAATGCCAAAGAATGCTCAAACTACTGCACAATTGCACCCATCTCACAAACTAGCAAAGTAATGCTCAAAATTCTCCAAGCTAGGCTTCAACAGTACATGAGCCAAGAACTTCCAGATGTTCAAGCTGGATTTAGAAAAGGCAGAGGAATCAGAGATCAAATTGCCAACATTCGTTGGATCATAGAAAAAGCATGAGAGTTCCAGAGAAACATCTACTTCTGCTATATTGACTATGTTGAAGCCTTTGTGTGGATCACAACAAACTTTGGAAAATTCTGAAAAGAGATGCGAATACCAGCTCACCTCATCTGCCTCCTGGGAAATCTGTATGCAGGTCAAGAAGCAACAGTTAGAACTAGACATGGAACAATGGACTGGTTCAAAATTGGGAAAGGAATACGTCAAGACTGTATATAGTTACTTTGCTTATTTAACTTATATGCAGAGTACATCATGCAAAATGCTGGATGAAGCACAAGCTGGAATCAAGGTTGCTGGGAGAAATACCAATAACCTCAGATATGCAGATGACATCACCCTTATGGAAGAAAGTGAAGAGGAACTAAAGAGCCTCTTGATGAAAGAGGAGACTTTTCAGCTTTTTCAAGCTGACTTAAAACTCAACATTCAAAAAACGAAGTTCATGGCATCCAGTCTCATCACTTCATGGCAAATAGATGGGGAAACAATGGAAACAGTGAGACTTTATTTCCTTGGCCTCCAGAATCACTGCAAATGGTGACTGTAGCCATGAAATTAAAAGATGCTTGCTCTTTGGAAGAAAAGCTATGACAAACCTAGACAGCATGTTAAAAAGCAGAGACATTACTTTACCGACCAAGGTCCATAGAGTTAATGCTATGGTTTTTCCAGTAGTCATGTATGGATGTGAGAGTTGGACCATAAAGAAGGCTGGGCACCAAAGAATTGATGCTCTTGAACTGTGTTGTTGGAGAAGACTCTTGAGAGTTCCTTGGATTGCAAGGGGATCCAACCAGTCAATCCTAAAGGAAATAAATCCTGAATATTCATTGGAAGGACTGAGGCTGAAGCTGAAGCTCCAATACTTTGGCCACCTGGTGTGAAGAACTGACTCAGTGGAAAAGACTCTAATGTTGGGAAAGATTGAAGGCAGGACGAGAAGGGGACAATAGGGGATAAGATGGTTGGAGGGCATCACTGACTTGATGCACATAAGTTTGAACAAGCTCCGGGAGCTGGTGATGGACAGGGAAGCCTGGTGTGCTGCAGTCCATGGAGTTGCAAAAAGTTGGACACGACTGAGTGGCTGAACTGAACTTCTGTCCCCTGAATCTGGCATAATTGAGCAGGCTTCTTCTCTGTTGAATACAACATGCAGGTCCTCATGTTGTATGTTTGCTCAAAGTACTTCCCATTCTTGAAATGTATTCTTACATGTTTGTCCAATCCTTGTCCTGCAATATTGGACTCAAGTCCCACCTCTTCCAGAAAGGCCTTCCTAATCACCTCAGCCCACGGAGCACTTTTCCTTCTCTGACTGCTATAGCTTTGACTGTCTTTGCTATATATTTTACTAATTCTTTGTTTACTGTCATGTATTCCTTCCTATTTGTTTCCTTTCTATTGATGTTACCTCTCCAAGTAGATTGTATCCACAGTATTTTCTGCTTTTGATCTGGTCTAACTCTGCTGTCTCACTTTGGAATAAAAATGAGTTTGTGCTTATTCAGTGATACAAATGATGCAGCAGGACACAGGAAACAGTTTTAACTTTGTGTGGTCCAAGGACAACAAGCAGCTCTTCTTTTAATTCAGATTCCCAGATACTCCCTCCACAGGTTCAGAATAAATATCTTGGGGTGGACCTCTGGAATCTGCATTTGAAAGAAGACTCTTCTGATACACAAAGTTTGAGAGCCGATGATTTAGGGAGACTCCTCTTCATCCTGGCTCCGTCATTAATCAACTTTGAAATGACTTGTCCTCTCTGGCCTTTTGTTTCCTCTTTTTAAGATGAAGAGGTCAGGAAATGTGATCTTTTTAAAAATTTTTAAAAATCAGCAAGTTTTTATTCTGTGAAATCCTGGAAGGTAAATTCCTTGGCTGGTATATCTTAGAATCTCAATTACAACATATTCAAGTGTAGTACCTTAAATGTAGGAGGTATTTAATAAAAACCTATGAGTGACTGAATGGAGTGAGTGGTGGGAGGCAGGAGAGTGGAATCTTCTGACAATTCAGAGACAGCAGCGTAGTGGACCAGAATACAGGCCTGGGTTAGAATCCCAGACTCTGCCAAGTCATGTGATCTCTCCAACTCTCCATTTTCTTATCTGTAAATTGGAGGTGTTAACAGTACCTACTGCATATGGCTGTTGGAAGATGAAATGAGATAATGTCTACAAAAAACTTAATGTGGTGTCTGGCACATAGTAAACACTTAGTACCTCTGTTTTTAATTATGTCATCCCAATGAGAAGCAAATAATTAATTTTCAGTGAGGTAGAACATGAACTTCAACCATATCCTAGATTCCTAAGATCTCCCTCTTTCCAACTGACCACAAATCAAAGGGGAAGAAAATCAATGTATTGGAAACTCCACAGAGGCCCTGACTCTGAGGGCAGGGTCTGGAAGCCTGGCTCTTCTGACAGCCACAACTGTGAGGACCTGAGTTAGAACTTGGGAATGATGGCCTGGGATTTCAGGACATGCTATACCTTATCTGTGGGCTGGGAAAGCCAAGTGTCAAGGCATCATGATCTTTATCATCAGTGGTATGGAGAGAGTATGGAATTTGGAGTGAGAATGTTTGTGTTCAAGTCTTAGTTTTTGCAGGAAGACTTCCTTGACCTTGCTATATCCCACCTCCTTATATGGGTCAGGTACCTCTTCTCTTTGTGCTCACAGTGTCTACTATTTCCCTTATCATTGTATTTACTTTTGTTGTCACTACCTCCTGACTGTCATACACAGTAGTCTGAGCTCCTTGAGAGAGAGGACAATGTCTTGACCATCTCTGTATCCTGGACAAAGAGCTTATTGCCTGAGTGGAACAGATGTATAGGGAATGTTTATAGAGCTCAGCTCAAGTGATGAGCTGATGTACTGTTGAGTTTTGCCATTGATTAGACTTGGGCAAATCGATTAACCTCTTTAAGCTTATATGAGGAGGATGAACAAACAATTTTCAGTTCAGTTCATTTCAGTCACTCAGTCATGTCTGACTCTGCGACCCCATGGACTGCAGCACTCCAGGCTTCCCTGTCCATCACCAGCTCCTGGAGCCTGCTTAAACTCATGTCCATCAAGTCCATCAATGGTAAGGTGATGCCATTCAACCATCTCATCCTCTGTTGTCCCCTTCTCCTTCTGCCTTCAATCTTTCCCAGCATCAGGGTCTTTTCCAATGAGTCAGTTCTTCGCATCAGGTAGCTGAAGTATTGAAGCTTCAGCTTCAGCCTCAGTCCTTCCAATGAATATTCAGGACTGATTTCCTTTAGGATTGACTGGTTGGATCTCCTTATAGTCCAAGAGACTCTCAAGAGTCTTCTCCAAAACCACAGTTCAAAAGCATCAATTCTTCAGTGTTCAGCTTTCTTTATGGTCCAACCTTCACATCCATACATGACTACTGGAAAAACCATAGCTTTGACTAGGTGCACCTTTGTCAGCAAAGTAATGTCTCTGCTTTTTAATATGCTCTCTGTGTTTGTCATAGCTTTTCTTCCAAGTACCAAGGTTACTGTGAGGCCCAACACTCTGTAACCTGTAAGAGAATAAGAGTTACTGACTGC
>SJYA01003305.1:774036-830131 GCA_006410615.1 Neotragus moschatus | reverse complement strand
ACCTTTACCTAAAACTACATCCTTTTTGGACTCTACTTCCTGTCCTCTAGGTTATTTTGTCATCAAATCAGGAAGAGGATTCCATGCTAATGTGTTAAGGGGTGTTAACTGGATGATATATTTACATTTCAACAGGGAGCTTTCCCTGCTTCAGAAAGAATGAGTAATGGGGGATTCCAGGTACTCAGGCACAGGAGGGCTGGGTTTTTTTGTTGTTATTAGGGGGCCTCTTAAGACATTTCTCAGACTGCCCTTGTAGGGGCCACTACTTTCCCTCTACACAGGCCTTGCTCTGCAACACATATTGTGGCCTGCCTGCAGAAAATGCCTAAAACCTCTAGGACCATGTTGGGAGCTTCTCTCTTGTGAGGGCTCCAAAAGTATAAAGAACAAATTTCTAGCAATTTACCTGCTCCTTCCCTGAGTTTTGAGTCACACCAACTCAAGAGACTTGATGAGCTCTGTTCCAGTCTTGGAGATCAGACCTGGGGCCCAGAAAAGCCATTAGTCTGGAAAGATTATTTCTGCTAATCCCCTAAGCAGCTCTTAAGGCTTTTCACATGCTCACAGAATAGCCTGGGGGCCTTTGCTGGGGTCCAGTTCTAAACTCCTTTGGAGAGAGGTGTAATTCCTGGTTAAAAGTTCCTCTGGTGCTATTAATGTCTAATAGAAATAAGTTTTAATGCCTGAAATACCAATGCCAAGGATCTCATGAGTGTTGAGGACCAAGGGATGAAGCTGAGGGGTTTACTGGCTAAGGCTAGTTTGTAGGAACGGGCAGGACAAAGGGGCAGGGGAATGTTCCTTTGTGGGTTGTGGGTATAAGTTTGTATTATGACTGTGTATGTGCTGTGAAATGATCTGCAAATTTGCCCTTTCGTTCTTTTCAGGATTCTCTAACATAAGAGTTCCCTATGAAAAGAAAGGGTTCATCCTTGCCACCTTATATGTAAGTAAAGTCACTGTCTAATCTTGGATCATTGTTCCTGATTGTGTTGAGGTCTGAAAATACCCAAGGCATGATAAGTTGCCACTCTGGATATCAATCTTCTCTGTTCAGAATGTGGTGACCTTGGATATATTTTGGGAAAATGAACCAGGAGACGCAGAATCAGAGGATCTGACTTTTCCAGGGGCTGATTGTCTTGTGGCTTGGTGGGTTATTGTAGGGCTTGCCTTCCAGTTTTACCGGTCTGCTTCTTGGTCACTTCTCTTGCTCAATTACTCAGAGGAAAAGTAAAAAGGAAAAGAGGTGAACATCACTTCCCTTCAGTTGGAAAATGTCTCATTTCCCAGTCTTTGTAGGGTCAGAGGTCACCAGGTTGCCCCACACTTCGGCCCCTTCCAGAAGGGCTGATGAAGCTTAATATGTAAATGTGGATACTAATGTTTTTGATGGGCCAAGAGGGGATTGACAGGTGATTTGCTTTCAGTGCAGTGGGATTGTAGGTTAATTCCTTGTTGTGCCAAAGACATCAGAACAGGAGCTCAGAACTCTGTTGGCAGGTGGGGTGGGGTTGGGAGCAAGCTAAGAGGAGCAGGATTTGTTGATGAAAGTAGTAGTTGCCAAGTGGGAATCTGAAGGCCAGCATTCACACCCCAGGTGACTTAAGCAGTGTTTTAAAACATTTGAATTGTTTCCCTCATTTAAAAATTCAAAAACTTGAAAATATTAAGACCACATAATACTGGGCAAGTTGCCTGCTTAACAGTAATCAGTTGTAACGAGTAATGGCTGCCACATTTGGGCAGGATCTCTGTTTTCCAGTTTGCTATAGTCCACCATTTCCTTATTGGTTGCATTATACCCTGTGTGATTCTTTCACTTAGACTACCTTTCTGGCTCCTATAGACCAGTCTTTGATCCATGAACTTTCAACACTCATCATGGTGGAATAGGCCTTTGGGGGAGATTTTGCTGCAGGGGGTGGGAGATCAGGTGAGTAGCAGGGCTGGAAAATAATCAGAAAGCCTGAGAGAGGCAGCCAGATGTTACGATTTGGCATTCTGTAAGGCAGAGGGATCACAGTAACAAGGAGCCCAGAATGTAGCATCTTGTAAAGACCTGGGTTGGAAGCATTGAGGGAAGGGATATTCTGAAAGGAGGAGGATAGAGCCAGATGGCCTGAGGTCAGTTGACTCCACTATATTCCTATATAAACTATTGATGAGTTTCCTTTGTTCTAAGGATAAAGACAAACAGCCTTACCATGATTAGCAAGGTGCTATATGGTTTGGCCCGATGATGTTGACCTTTATCTTGCGCCCCATACTTTTAGAAAACCCCTTATCCTTTTGCAACTCTTTTGTGTTTTAAGAAATGGCTAACTACAAAGGACCACTTCACCCTCATAAATAATGAGACACTTGCTCCTTTACCCTTTCTAAATGACTCAGCTAAGATCTACCCCAAGTTTTCTCCCTCTCTTTTGATATAATCTTAGTTCATGAACATTATTCCCATTGCAATAACCTAAATAAAATCTTTACCTTAATCATCTGTTGCATTTTGTCTTTCATGGTTTTGGTGCCATGACTTGAATGGGATTGGACCTCACCTTCAGATCCATATTTACTCTACTCAGGTAATAAGACCTCTCAGAACTGCTTATGCTCTTCTGACTGGTGGCCAGGGGCCCCAACAGTGACTCCAGCTCCAGATCCTGGGTTTCAGACTCTTGTCTACTGTTAGCACTCTAAGGATTTCATTTTGGTTATTTTTGAGTGTTTGCATGATTTCCAGTGTTGCCTTCTTTGGCTTCATGGTCTGACCATTCAGTGATCTCTGTAGTGGATTATAGCTCTAGACTTATGATGGAGTTGTGGTGGTGATTTAGTCACTAAGTCATGCCCAATTCTTGCGACCCCATGGACTGTAGCCTGCCAGGCTCCTTTGTTCATGGGATTCTCCAGGCAAGAATACTGGAGTGGATTGCCATTTCCTTCTCCAGGGGATCTTCCTGACCCAGGGATCGAACCCAGGTCTCCTGCATTGCAAGCAAACTCTTTACCAACTGAGCTACAAGGGAAGCCCTTATAGAATGATGGGGTTACATTCTGATAAATCCATCATAAGTTGAAAATATTACAAGTTGAATATACATTTAATACACCTAACCTTCTGAACATCATAATTTAGCCAACCTTAAAAACATGCTCAAAACACTTACTTTCAGGAAAATCATCTAATATATCTATAAAGCCTACACTTTATAATGAAGTGTAATTTATTGTAATTTATTGAATATTGTAGTGAAAATGAAAAACGTAATGCTTATAAGTTTTTCAGTTGTTTACCCTCATGATTGTGTGGCTGACTGTGAGCTGTGGCTCCCTGCTGCTACTCAGCATCATGGAAGGGTATTGCACCACATATTGCTAACCTAGGAAAAGATAAAACATCAAAATTTGAAGTATGGATTCTTCTGAATGCATATTGCTTTCATACCAAATTAAAGCCAAGAAAAAAAAACCCATTAAGTTGAACCATTAAAAGTCTGGGGCTGTTTGTAATGATTTATAGTGATCTTGTCTCCGTTGGGTGAAAGATGATGGTATCTGGTTGGTCTTTTCTATTTCAAACTCAAATCAATTAAGAATTCCATGCCCATCAGGAAGAGAAGAGCTGGAGCTGTTTAATATGGATCAGTGAGTTTTGTAATCTGTGTTTATACTTGACCAGTGGCTAAAATTTTAGAATTAAACCTATAGATTGTCTTTCTATTTATGTCTGTATGTTTACACATAAATCAAAAAGTCTGTATCTTTCATTATGTGACCATGTAATATTTTTATATTTCTGGATGGTATTACCAAATTAGATTGTAAGATCTCTTTTGTTGTTCAGTCACTCAGTTGTGTCTGACTCTTTGCAACACCACGGACTGCAGCATACCAGGCTTCCCTGTCTCTCATTGTCTCTTGGAGTTTTCTCAAACTCATGTCTATTGAGTCGATGATGCCATCCAACTATCTCATTCTCTGTCGTCCCCTTCTCCTCCTGCCCTCAATCTTTCCCAGCATTAGGGTCTTTTCCAATGAGTCAGTTCTTCATATCAGGTGGTCAAAGTATTAGAGCTTCAGCATCAGTCCTTCCAATGAATATTCAGGGTTGATTTCCTTTAGGATTTACTGGCTTGATCTCTTTGCTGTCCAAGGGACTCACAAGAGTCTTTTCCAGCACCACAATTAGAAAGCATCAATTCTTCGGTTCTCAGCCTTCTTTATGGTCCAACTCTCACATCCATACATGACTACTGGAAAACCCATAGCTTTGACTATATAGACATTTGTCAGCAAAGTGATGTTTCTGCTTCTGAATACACTGTCTATGTTTGTCATAGCTTTTCTTCCAAGGAGCAAGAGCCTTTTAACTTCACAGCTGCAATCAATATCTGTAGTGATTTTGGAGCTAAAAAAATAAAATCTGTCATACTTCCCATTTTCCCCCATCTATTTGTCATGAAGTGATGGGACTGGATACCATGATCTTAGTTTTCTGAATGTTGAGTTTTAAGCCAGCTTTTTCACTCTCCTCTTTCACCTTTACCAAGAGGTTCTTTAGTTCCTCTTCGCTTTCTGCCATAAGGGTGGTATCATCTGAGCTTATTGATATTTCTCCTGGCAATCTTGATTCCAACTTGAGCTTCATCCAGCCTGGCATTTTGCATTATGTACTCTGCATACAAGTTAAATAAGCGGTGTGACAACATACAGCCCTAATGTATTCCTTTCCCAATTTTGAACCAGTTTGTTCCATGTCTGGTTCTAACTGTTGCTTCTTGACCTGCATGCAGGCAGGTAAAGTGGTCTGGTATTCCCATCTCTTTAAGACTTTTCTACAGCTTGTTG
The DNA here is from genome assembly GCA_006410615.1 of Neotragus moschatus. Taxonomy (NCBI): domain Eukaryota; kingdom Metazoa; phylum Chordata; class Mammalia; order Artiodactyla; family Bovidae; genus Neotragus; species Neotragus moschatus. The sequence continues at coordinate 825,280 of SJYA01003305.1, read as the reverse complement.
TGATCCACACAATCAAAGGCTTAGTGTAGTCAATGAAGTAGAAGTAGATGTTTTCTTGTAATTCCCTTGTTATTTCTATAGTCCAATGGATGGCAGCAATTTGATCTCTGATTCCTCTGCCTCTTCTAAATCCTGCTTGTATATCTGAAAGTTCTCCGTTCACATACTCCTGAAGCCTCACTTGAAGGAACTCTATTCTGATTGGCTTAGAGATAAATTAGGGCTTGTATAAACTGACATCATGAGAAATACCAGGCTGGATGAAACATAAGCTGAAATAAGGTTTGCCAAGAGAAATATCTATAACTTCAGATATGCAGATGACACCACCCTAATAGCAGAAAGTGAAGAGGAACTAAAGAGCATTTTGATGAAGGTGAAAGAGGAGAGTGAAAATCTGGCTTAAAACTCAATATTCAAAAAATTAAGATCATGGCATCTGGTCCCATCACTCCATAGACAATAGATGGAGAAAAAATAGAAACAGTGACTGGGCTCCAAAATCACTACAGATGGTGACAGAAGCCATGAAACTAAAAGACACTTGCTTCTTGGAAGAAAAGCTATGACAAACCTAGACAGTGTGTTCAAAAGCAGAGACATTACTTTGCTCCCAAAGGTCCATCTAGTCAAGGCTCTGGTTTTTCCAGTATGGAAAACTCCATACTCACATCCATCACGTATGGATGTGAGAGCTGGACTATAAAGAAGGACAGAGAAGCCTGGAGTGCTGCAGTCCATGAAGTCCCAAAGAGTCGGACATGACTGAGTGAACAACAACAAAATAAATTGAATGTTCCTAGAATTCCCAGAAATTAAAGAAATTGTATTGTACATTTTCAATATGCTAAACAAAATTGTTCTTACAGAAACTAATTCAAATATTTTAAGAATTCAAGTTCATATAATTTAGGTAAATATAGCAAATGAGAATAGTTTAATATTTTGATTTAATAAAATCAGCTGTGCTTTTTCTGATTTATCAGTACTGGGAATCCAATATTTAGGAAACTTAAAATCTTAATAAAATACTTGATATGATACTAAATTGAGTTGACTAATGAATATTCATTAGATACCTTAGATAACTTCTAAGATTGAATACTGAAACATTAATTACTAAGTACAACTTTAAGATTGTATACTTTTTTCCCTTGTTTTTACTGCTACAGAGAAGCTATATATACTTGGGCCTATTAATAAATGTGTTTGTTTTTGCTACTTTGGAAAGTTGTAATGGGGTTGTATACAGATATAGAAAGTTGTAGAATGTTTGTGTAAAGGAAATTATTTTGTTAAGTTCAAAGCTGGCTGAGGCTGGATGTGCTTATTTATAAGATTTTCAAAAGGAGCTTTTAGTGTTAAATATCTTTCTGATATAAAACTAGAATTGGATTTTCTTTCTGTTAAAACATCAAATTTTTCTTGGATTATCGATCTACTCTTAATAAGAGGTTGTAAAAGATTATTCTTTACTTTCTATGTATTCTGCTTAGAAGATAAAGATTCTGTGTCTTACTAGAGTAATCTTCTCTGGTATATATTGACTTTTTGATGTCCTTGATTGTCAAAGAAAATGAAGTATTTCCCTTCTTAGGAAAGAGCTGTGGTTCTTTACAATCATGTTATGTTTTATGTTTACTTTTTAGATCTTTTATTGTCAGTTTGGTCATATAGGCATCCAAGTGCTGTTTTTCAGTAATGCAGTGTCCTATCTTAAGTGTTCAAATATACTGACAACTGTTGATATTTTGGATTCCCAGAGTCTAATCCTAAATGATATCTTTTGCACCTACAATTGTCTTTCAGATTTCCCAGAGGGCCTCTGGGGGAAAAAGATTTTGTTATTTTATGTTATAAAATAGAATTGCTAGAGATAATTTGGTTTCTTTGATGAGTTGGACTGTGAAGAAAGCTGAGTGCCGAAGAATTGATGCTTTTGAACTGTGGTTTTGGAGAAGATTCTTGCAAGTACCTTGGACTACAAGGAGATCAAACCAGTCCATCCTAAAGGAGATCAGTCCTGGGTGTTCATTGAAAGGACTGATGCTGAAGCTGAAACTCCAATACTTTGGCCACCTCATGCGAAGAGTTGACTCATTGGAAAAGACCCTGATGCTGGGAGGGATTGGGGGAAGGAGAAGAAGGGGACGACAGAGGATGAGATGGCTGGATGGCATCACTGACTCGATGGACATGAGTTTGAGTGAACTCCAGGAGTTGGTGATGGACAGGGAGGCCTGGCGTGCTGAGATTCACGGGGTCACAAAGAGTCGGACATGACTGAGTGACTGAACTGAACTGAACTGAACTGATATAGTATTACTGATGAGTTGCCTGAGGAGAGTGGTTAAATCAGAGGAGATCCTTAACCTTTCCTAGGTTAAAGTGGTATAGGTAGTTCAGTTCAGTTCAGTTTCCAACTCTTTGTGACCCCATGAACTGCAGCATGCCAGGCCTCCCTGTCCATCACCATCTCCTGGAGTCCACCCAAACCCATGTCCATTGAGTTAGTGATGCCATCCAACCATCTCATCCTCTGTTGTCCCCTTCTCTTCCTGCCTTCAATCTTTCCCATCATCAAGGTCTTTTCAAATGAGTCAGCTCTTTGCATCAGGTGGCCAAAGTATTGGAGTTTCAGCTTCGAAATCAGTCCTACCGATGAATGTGTAGGACTGATCTCCTTTAGGATGGACTGGTTGGATCTCCTTGCAGTCCAAGGGGCTCTCAAGAGTCTTCTCCAAAACCACAGTTCAAAAGCATCAATTCTTCGGTGCTCAGCTTTCTTTATAGTTCAACTCTCATATCCATACATGACCACTGGAAAAACCATAGTCTTGACTAGATGGACCTTTGTTGAAAAAGTAATGTCTCTGCTTCTCAATATGCTGTGTAGGTTGGTCATAACTTTCCTTCCAAGGAGTAAGTGTTGTTTATTAATTTCATGGCTGCAATCACCACCTGCAGTGATTTTGGAGCCCCCCAAAATAAAATCAGCCACTGTGTCCATTGTTTCCCCATCTATTTATGGTGCTCCAATTTTTGTGGCTGCAACCAGGGGATGCCTCTTGATCACCTGGATTTGGAGGCCAGGGTAACTTGCATTCCTGGTCATATGGGACTGTAATAGTGTCACCCAGAAAGCAGTTTCCACCCTTGTCTGGTGTCCCAGTTTTTTGACTCCTGGCAGAAGACACCTATACATCATCTTGCTCTGGTGGCCAGTGGGGCCACTTGTGCGTCCATTAGGACTGTAACCAAGGGATAAAGAATTCTTAAATAGCTACCATCCTCAAACACAGCAAGAGGCAATGAACCTAAGAGCTCCATCTTTCTGTGAAGGCATATTAGCTAACCATCATGACTGTGGCCCGGGGGGCAGGGTTCTAGTTAAATATGTCTCTAGATGCTAACTATAATTCTTCTCAAAGACCTCAGAGGGTAGATACTATCTTTACCGTAACCCTCTGGTATGCTCCACAGAGCCAGTGTCTCCTAGACAGGAGTTTTACATGCATCTAATGCCAGGGTTTTGTGGCTGATGCCCAGGAGACATTCCTTGATCACTTGGCTTAGGCAGCCAGAAGAATTTGTGTTCTTGACAGAACTGTGACAATCAGAGGTATGGTTCTTGGCAGACTACCTCCCCCAGGGCACTGCACAGACTGTGAACTAAGGCATGCCCTCTCCCCTAGTTTCTCTGTGAAGGAGGCCACTTTGCTCATCTTGGAGCTTTGAACTGATGGCAGACTTCTGGTTTTGCACACATTTAGCCTATGGAGCTTTTCTCAAGGAACGCAGGGCTGTGTACACCAATCTTTGTGCTCTCCCTCTGTCTTACTCCAGCTTGCCAGTATCTCCCAAAAAAGAACTTATACACTTGTTTGGAGACCCTAGTTTTGTGACTGCTGCCCAGGGGACATCTCCAAGATCACCTGGTTCTGGCAGCTGATGTGGCTTAGGCTTGTGGTCCCCCAGGACTGTATGGATTTGTATACTTTTAAAAGCTTCTGCCTTAGCATCTGGCTTCCAGTTAGCCTGGATCAGGCGCAGAGATCCTCCCTTTGGGACACTGACAGGTTTTGGCACATCCTCAACTACCGGGAGCTATTAAAAATATAATAGAATGTTTGGACAAGCCCAGAAGTTTGACAGATGACAAATGAATTACGCAGGGCTGAATGAAGTTTCATCTTCTACGTGAGAACACTTTTTCAAGACTGGCAGAGATTGTTGTTTCATCTACTGCACAGAAACCAACACAGAGAGTCAAGCAAAATGAATAAACAGCAATATGTTCCAAATGAAAGAATAAGATAAAAATCTCAGGAAATGGAGATAAGTAGTTTACCTGATTAAAAGTTCAAAGTAATAGTAATAAAAATGTCCACTGAACTGGGGAGAAGAATAGATGAAAACAGTGAGAACTTCAACAAAGAGATGGAAAATATAAAAAAGTACCAAATAAAAGTCACAGAACTGAAGAATACAATGACTGAACTAAAAAATATGCTAGTGGGTGGAAGAACACAATAGATGAAGCAAAAGAAAAGATCACTCAACTCAAAGACAAAGCAGTAGAACTACTCAATCAGAGCAGCAAAAAGACAAAAAAGAATGGAAAAAAATGAAGATAGCTTTAAAGACATATGACAAAATCAGACAAATATTTGAATTATAGGGTTCCCAGAGGAGAAGACAGAAAGGGGCAAAAATATTATTTGAAGAAATGGTGATTGAATGCTTTCCTAACTTGGGGAAGAGAAACATATATCCAGATCCAGGAAGTTCAGAGAATTCCAAAAATGATGAATCCAAAGAGACCCACACCAAGACACATTATAATTGAAATGTCAACAATTAAAGATGAGGAAGAAATATTAAAAGCATCAAGAGAAAAACAATTTGTTACATGCAATGGAACCCTAATAAGACTACCAGAAGATTTTTTCAGCACAAACTTTGCAGGCCAGAAGGGAGTGGCACAATATATTCAGAGTGCTGAATAAAAAAAGCCTTCCAACCAAGATCACTGTGTCTGGCAAAATTATCATTCAGAATCGAAGAGGAAATAGAGTTTCCAAGAAAAGCAAAAGCTAAAGAAGCTTATTACCACTAAAATACTGAAGGGACTTCTTTAAGCTGAAAAGAAAGTGTGCTAATTATGTTAACAAGAAGACAAAATGAAAGAATGAATCTCACTGGAAAAGTGAATGCATAGTAAAGGTAGCAGATTAATTAATTATAAAACTAGTGTGATGATTAGAAGACAAAAGCAATAAAAATATTATTGTGCCTCACAATTTTTTTTTCTCAAATTGAAGAATAGCAGGAACTCTATGTCAAGCAAGTCTATTGGCATAATTTTTCCAACAGCATTTACTCACTTTGTGTCTCTCTGTCATGTTTTGGTAATTCCTACAATATTTGAAAATTTTCATTACTGTTATGTTTATTATGGTGCTCTGTGATCAGTGATCTTTGATGTTACAACTGTAATTGTTTGGGGGAGCTATGAACCACATATGTAAGATAGGCACCTTAATCGATAAATGCTGTGCTGTGTGGGTTCTGACTGATCCACTGACTGGCCTTTCCCTGTGTCTCTCCTTCTCCCTAGGTCTCCCTATCCACTAACACAACAACATTGAAATCAGGACATTTAGTAATCCTACAATTGCCTCTAAGTCTTCAAGTGAAAGGAAGATTCACTTGTGTCTCACTTTTTAAAAAAAGCTAGAGATGATTAAGCTTAATGAGGAAAATATTGAAAGCCAAGACAGGCTGAAACTAGGCCTCTTACTCCAAACAGCTAGCCAGGTTATGATTTCAAATGCAAAGTTCTTGAAGGAAATTAAAAGTGCTACTGCACTGAACACATGAATTATAAGAAAGTGAAACAGGCTTATTTATTGCTGATATGGAGAAAGTTGTAGTGGTCTGGATAGAAGATCAAACCAGCCACAATATTCTCTTAAGCTAAAGCCTAATCCAGAGCATGGCCCTAACTCTCTTCAATTATAAGAAGTGTGAGAGAGGCAAGGAAGCTGCAGCAGGAAAGTTTGGAGCTAGCAGAGGTTGGTTCAGAGGTTTAAGGAAAGAAGCCATCTGCATAACATAATAGGACAAGGTGAAGCAGCAAGTGGTGATGTAGAAACTGCAGCAAATCATCCAGAGTATCTAGCTAAGATAATTCATGAAGGTGGCTGCACTAAACAACAGGCACACACAGCCTCATATTGGAAGACAAACAGCCTTATATTGGAAGAAGATGCCATCTAGGGCTTTCATCATCAGAGAGGAGAAAGTCCATGCCTGGCTTCAAAGACTCAAAGGACAGGTTGACTCTTGTTGGGGGGTTAATGTATCTGGTGAGTTTAAATTGAAGCTAGTGCTCATGTACCATTCTTAAAATCCTAGAGCCCTAAGAATTGTGCTAAATATACTCTGCCTGTGCTTTATAAATGGATCAGCAAAGACTGGATGGCAGCTCATCTGTTTATAGCATGGTTTACTGAGTCTTTTAAGCTTACTTTACAGACTTACTGACTAGAAAAAAAAGATTCTTTTTAAAATATTACTGCTCATTGACAATACCCCTGTCCACTCAAGTGCTCTGATGGAGATGTACCATGAGATTATATTTGGAGGCCTGCTAACACAACATTCATTTTGCAAGCCATGGATCAAAGAGTCATTTTGACTTTCAAGTCTTATTGTTTAAGAAGTACATTTTGTAATGTAATAGATGACATCGACATTCCTCTGATGGGTCTGGACAATCAGTTGAAAGCACCTGGAAAGCATTCACCATTCTAGGTACCATTAAGAACATTTGTAACTCATGGAAGAGTCCAAAATATGAACATTAACAGGATTTGGGAAGAAGTTGATTCCAACTCTCATGGATGCCTTTGAAAGGTTCAGGACTTCAGTGGAGCAAATCACTGCTGTTGTGGTGGCAATATTATAGCAAGAGAACTAGAATTAGAATTGGATCCTGAAGATGTGACTGAATTGCTGCAATCTCATGATAAAATTTTAATGGATGAAGAGTTGCTTCTTATAGATGAACAGAGAGTGGTTTCTTAAGATGAAATCTGCTCCTGGTGATGATGCTGTGAAGATTGTGGTGGAAATGACAACAAAGGATTTAAAACATTTAGTAAACTTGGTTGATAAAGCAGTGGCAGGGTTTGAGAGTTTTTACCATAATTTTGAAATAAGTTCTATTGTGAGTAAAATGCTACCAAACAGCATTGCATGACACACAGAAATCTTTCACGAAAGGAAGAGCCATTATTGATGTGGCAAACTTCATTGTCTTATTTTAAGAAACTTCCACAGACTTCTCTGGTGGTCCAATGGTTAAGGCTCCAAGTTTCTATTGCATGGGCATGGTTTCCATCTCTGGTTGGGGAAGTTTCATATGCTATGTGGTGCTGACAAAAAACAAAAAAAAAAAAAAAGGAAAAAGAAAAAAAAATTGCCACAGCTACCCCAATCATCAGCAGCCACCACCCTGATCAGTCAGCAGCCATCAACATAGAGGCAAGACCTCCACTAGCAAAATGATTACAATTTGCTTCAGTGAGATGATGTAAGCAATTTTTAAAGTAATGAAGTATTTTTAAATTAAGCTATATATATATTTTTAGACATAGTGATATCGTACGCTTAACAGACTACAGTATTGTGTAAACACAACTTTTTTATGCACTGGAAAGCCAAAAACTCATGTGACTCATTTTATTATGATATTCAATTTACTGCAGTAGTCTGGAACCCTAAAATATCTCTAAAGTGTCCCTATAGTTAATAATACTGTATTGTATACTTGAAATTTGCTATAAGAGTAGATCTTAAGTGTTGTCACCACACACAAAAAATACTGGTAGCTATGTGAGGTGATGGATGTGTTAACTTGATTGGGGTAGTAATTTCACACTGTATATTAAATCATCACATCATATACCTTAAAAATGACATTGTACAACACAATATATCAATTTTTATTTGAGAATCATACTTCACTAAAACTGAAAATAAAGTCTTTTAAAACATTGCAAAAAGAAAGAAAGAAGCTACATTGCCACATCTCAGAAAACCCCTCAGTTCTGGGCAAATCAGAATGGTTGGCCAATTTAAGCTTGCATTTACTTTCAGCTCAGTTTAGTCTCTCAGTTGTGTCCAACTCTTTGCGACCCCATGGACTGCAGCATGCCAGGCTTCCCTGTCCATTACCAACTCCCAGAGTTTATTCAAATTCATGTCCATGGAGTTGGTGATTCATCCAACCATCTCATCCTTTGTCATTTACTTTACCTCTCAGGTAAATAAATTTGGGCTACTAGTCCCTAGAGCCAATAGGGATCCTCCAGTCAAGATCTTCAAAACCATTCTGGGGACACCATTTCCTCACCCATTATCAATATTAATACATCTTAACTATTTCTGGGATGTACTGCTTTTATATATAAGTAGTCTGTCTCTCTCTCACATACACATCACTCAAAAAACTCCTCTATCTCTCAGAAGTACACAGTTCATGGAGTAAGAAGCAATGTTTGACTTATCTGCTCTGGGTCTGTTCTCATTGCCTCAGATCTAGGATTCATGGCCCTCATGACTTCTGGGCAAGAGTTTTTGTTGTTGTAATTTTAAAAACTGAGATAAAACTTGCCATTTACAAGTGATTTTAGTGTGTGTGTGTGTGTGTGTGTGTGTGTGTGTGTTTTAGTATGTTCACAATGTTTTACAACCATCACCTCTTTTTATTCCAGACCATTTCCATTACCCCTCAAATAAACTTTGTATGTGGGAAGAGATCCTTAAGATTCCCCACCACTATTGAATAAACTTGTTTTCACATGTGAAAATAATGATAAAAATAATAGATCTTGCATTTTCAATTGTTTATTAAGTGGAAATGGGATATACCAATCCAACATGCTGTATCCCATTTGCAACCAAAGACATCACATCTGAGGTTAGATTACTAAAAATAACACTTTCCTACATTACATAATATAAGCAATAGTGTTACCTGCTTTCATTTATATGCCACCTTACAGCTCAGAAGGAGTTCTCACATACTCCCTTTCCCTTATATAACTCTCAGCCTCATGAAAGGTCTCACAGCTGGTCAAGAGCAGAGCCAGAGCCAAACCTTTGACTTGACTCCTAGTCAAATTCTCTTCCCTGAATTTATGCTGCTTCTCTGGCTGGGCTGATTGTTGACCTAGCCAGTATTTATAGTCAGTCTTCATTTTGATATAAAGCTGATTGGCTTTTGATATGACTCTAACTCCTGAACTTGGTTTTATTTGCCTACTCAAATTCCAATCAGGCAGAGAGGCAACTGAGGATGAACCCAAAAGAGAGTTATGACCCAAACTGATGGCCCAAATTGGCACCTGAGGACAAGGTGAAAATATACCCAGAAGAATAGATAACACTGGAAGAGCTCTAGCCTCACCAACCATACATTTCTCCTCTTTAGAGGTCACCCAGACTAAAATAGACTCCTTTATATTTCCCTCTTGATCTTGGGATGTCTTTATTCTCTCCTAGAGGTGCTAGGTAGAAACCAGACCACGCGGTAACAACATTGGATCCCTATATCTGTACCAGCCTTTTTGTGATTTTTAATTCTCTCAACAACCTTGTGAGGCTGATTAACATCATCCTCATTAAAAAATATTTTATTGAAGTAGAGCTGATTTACAAAGTTGTGTTAATTTCTGCTGTACAGCAAAGTGACTCAGTTATACATATACGTATATATACATATATATTCCATTTCATATTCTTTTACATTATGTTTTATCCTAGGATATATTTTTAATTAATTGATTTTGATTAGAGGATAACTAATTTGCAATATTGTGGTAGTTTTTGCCATACATCGACATGAGTCAGCAATGGATGCATATGTGTCCCCCCTCATCCTAAACCCTCCTCCCACCTCCCTCTCAACCCCATCCCTCTGGGTTGTCACAGAGCAGCAGCTTTGAGTGCCCTGCTTTGTGCATCAAACTTGCCCTGGTCATCTATTTTACATATGGTAATATATATATTTCAATGCTATTCTCTCAAATCTTCCCATCCTCATCTTCTCCCACAGAGTCCAAAAGTCTGTTCTTTACATCTGTATCTATTTTGCTGCCTTGCATATAGGATCCTCATTGCCATCTTTCTAAATTCCATATATATGTGTTAATGTACAGTATTGGTGTTTCTCTTTCTGACTTACTTCACTCTATATAATAGGTTCCAGTTTCATCCACCTCATTAGAACTGACTCAAATGCATCCCTTTTTTATAGCTAAGTAATAGTCCATTGTGTATATGTACCACAATTTCCTTATCCATTTATCTACTGATGGACATCTAGGTTGTTTCCATGTCCTAGATATTGTAAACAGTGCCACAATGAACATTGGGGTACATGTGTCTCTTTCAAGTCTGGTTTCCTTGGTGTGTATGCCCAGCAGTGGGATTGCTGGGTCATACGGCAGTTGTATTCCCAGTTTTTTAATGAATCTTCACACTGTTCTCCATAGTGGCTGTACCAGTTTGTGTTCCCACCAACAGTGTAAGAGGGTTCCCTTTTCTCCACACCCTCTCCAGCATTTATTGTTTGTCGACTTTTTTATGGCTGCCATTCTGACTAGCATGATATGATACCTCATTGTGGTTTTGATTTGCAGAAGCAACAGTTAGAACTGGACATGGAACAACAGATTGGTTCCAAATAGGAAAAGGAATACGTCAAGGTTGTATATTGTCACCCTGCTTATTTAACTTATATTCAGAGTACATCATGAGAAATGCTGGGCTGGAAGAAACACAAGCTGGAGTCAAGATTGCCGGAAGAAATTTCAATAACCCCAGATATGCAGACGACACCACCCTTATGGCAGAAAGTGAAGAGGAACTAAAAAGCCTCTTGATGAAAGTGAAAGAAGAGAGTGAAAAAGTTGGCTTAAAGCTCAACATTAAGAAAATGAAGATCATGTCATCCAGTCCCATCACTTCACGGGAAATAGATGGGGAAACAGTGGAAACAGTGTCAGACTTTATTTTTGGGGGCTCCAAAATCACTGCAGATGGTGACTGCAGCCATGAAATTAAAAGACGCCTACTCCTTGGAAGGAAAGTTATGACCAACCTAGACAGTATATTCAAAAGCAGAGATATTACTTTGCCAAAAAAAGTCTGTCTAGTCAAGGCTATGGTTTTTCCAGTGGTCATGTATGGATGTGAGAGTTGGACTGTGAAGAAAGCTGAGCACTGAAGAACTGATGGTTTTGAACTGTGGTGTTGGAGTAGACTCTTGAGAGTCCTTTGGACTGCAAGGAGATCCAACCAGTCCATTCTGAAGGAGATCGTCCCTGGGATTTCTTTGGAAGGAATGATACTAAAGCTGAAACTCCAGTACTTTGGCCACCTCATGCGAAGAGTTGACTCATTGGCAAAGATTTTGATGCTGGGAGGGATTGGGGGCAGGAGGAGAAGGGGACGACCAAGGATGAGTTGGCTGGATGGCATCACTGACTCGATGGATGTGAGTCTGAGGGAACTCCAGGAGTCAGTGATGGACAAGGAGGCCTGGTGTGCTGCGAATCATGGGGTCTCAAAAAGTCAGACACAACTGAGTGACTGAACTGAACTGAACTGAATAAAGAGTGATATTGATCATCTTTTCATGTTTGTTAGCCATCTGTATGCCTTCTTTACAGAAATGTCTGTTTAGTTCTTTTGCCTGGTTTTTGATTGGGTGTTTTGTTTTGCTGGTATTGAGCTGCATGAGCAGGTTTATATTTTGGAGATTAATTCTTTGTCATTTGCTTCATTTGCTATTATTTTCTCCCATTCTGAGGGCTGTCTTTTCACCTTGCTTATTGTTTCCTTATAGTGCAAAGTGTTTTAAGTTTAATTAAGTCCATTTGTTTATTTTTGTTTTCATTTCCATTACTTTGGGAGGTGGGTCATAGAGGATCTTGCTGTGATTTATGTCAGAGAGGGTTCTGCCTATGTTTTCCTGTAAGAGTTTCATAGTGTCTGGTCTTACATTTAGATCTTTAATCCATTTTGAGTTTATTTTTGTGTATGGTATCACAGGGTATTTTATATAGTCCCCTGTTGTTTCGCCACTACACACACACACACACACACACAAAACTATTAGTCGTTGCAAATTATTATATATGTAGTTTGCATCTGCTAATCCCAAACTCTCAATCCTTCTTTCTCTAACCCCCACCCCCAATTACTGCTTGGCAACCACAAGTGTGTTTCTCTATGTCCGTGCGTCTGTTTCTGTTTTGTAGAAATCATACTCATTTAACATATAAAAGGCAATCAGGATCCAGAGGAGCGGTCAGAAATGTTTTTTGTCCCAGAGTTAGGTGGAAGAGCCGAGTAAAAGACAGGTGCCTTGACAGGGACACATGTTGAATATCCAGCTTCCATCCTGTTAAAACTTGACTAGAGGGTTGGTCTTCTGGTACAGACTTATGACAGTTAGCTATGGGATCCCTGGGCCAAGGAATTTATATCTTTTTATGCTCCCAGCACCTAATTCCAAGGTACTCAGTGCCTTGATATTGCCTGTCCAATCCACACCCCCACCCTCTAAATTAAGTCGTTCCCAGAAAGTTTTACATAGAGAAATAAAATTATTAAATACATTCTAAGCAGCATTTTCAGCCTCCCACTCCACCTTTGTGTATACCTGCCATTCTATCTGGGGTCTTGACAATTATAGTTCTTTCTGCTGGTTTATAAAGGGTCAGGGATCCTCTCCAAGTTCCAAAGTCCTTACAAGAAGAGGCAATCAGACTTGAAACCGATAACTGATTCTGTTTAGTTCATGACCAGAGACCTGGCTCCAGCTCTGGCTCTTGGCTGGCCTCTGTGAACAGAAAGAAGGAAACTCGTTTTTCATCCTCTCTTTCCAAAGTCCCATCTAACTGTCTGCATTCAAATTCCATGACGGAGTTAGGCGTTTTAGGCGGCAGCAGGTGGAAAGTGTTTCATTCCTGATGGGAATTCCTGGGTCCAAATCCCAACCCCTCCTCCCCTAGAAACTCACAGGCCCTTGTTCTCTGAATGCCAGGCTGTCTCCTAAGCAATGGAAACAGAATCCTAGCTTAGCCTGACCCCAGCAATATCTCCCTTAAGTGCTGATTGCTTACCTGAAATAGCAACCAGGGTCTCCAGGAACTAATTGAACTTAGTGTGTGGGTGCAGGGATAAGTGCCTTGGGCTGGAGATAAGCACTCCTAGGTTCACCTCTATCTCAGATCACTCCTTGTGGGGTCTGAGTTTTCTCATCTAGAAATCAAAGGTAATAGTGGCTTTTCAGCTTGCCTCTACAGGGTTTACACAGGAAATGAAAAATCCTATTAAAAATTACAGAAGGTATGGAATCAATTTGTTAAGCCCACAATCCATTAAGCCTCAGTCCCAAGGCACACTCAGTCCTTGATTAGGGAACAAGAGTGCTCCAAGGACAATGGAACAGTTAAAACATCCAGTGCTTTTCCAGAACCTTCCACTCTGTTCCCTGAGTCTGAAGGTTATTTAAATAGAGGCTGTTGCAGGTGGCATGTGAAGACAATGTGTGTGTAGAGTGCTTCCCAAGTCGACACGAGAAAGGTCTGGGCATGAGTCCATTTGTGTATGAGCAAGCATTGGAATAGGGGAATTGGGATGCCAAGAAGTATAATGACTAATGTGCCTAAAGCATATGAGTCACATCTATGTACAAAGCACAGAAGTGCCCATTCTCATCCAGCCCTCTTTTCTGCCTGTTATTAGCTAACTCCTCCAACAAGACACCCTTTGCTGAGGCTTATGCAGGGAACAGATCCCTCTTCATTGTGATGCTGGCTTGGCTCCAGTCTATGAAGACAGCGAAGGAGCCCAGGTTATGCCCTCCAGGAGCTCATACCTATAATGAGGGAAAGAGACACTCATAGACTTGAAGACATGTCTCACTGTTTAAGACATGTTTGATTTGAGATATCTAAGGGACATCTAGATGGAGGTTTCACCAGCCAGTTGAACATCTGAGGCTCCAAGAAAAGGTAAAGTCTGGAACTAAAGATTTGAGACTCATCTTTAAAGAGGTGAGTGCCAAAGCCAAGGGAGTAAATAGGATCTGTCAGAGATTTAAGGGATACCTTCTAGAGCAAGAATGGAAGAGGATCAAGGATGGACTCTTGAGCCCAGTTATTTTGAGAAATGGGAGGAAGAAGTAAAATAGTTCAACCAAGGAGACTGAGAAAGAGCAGTTAGAAAGTAGAAGGAAAACTAAGAGAATGTCATCATGAAAATCAGGGGAAGTTCTTAGAAAGAAGGGAAGCACAGTGAAAAGTGGTCAAGGAAATGAACACAGAATACAAGTTTGATTTGGTAAGCTTTGAAAGAATTAAGCCTTGAGGGAAAAATCTAGACAACAGAGAACTAATATCTGAGAGGTAGGGTAACCAGAGCTGGTATCCAGATCTGAAAGATTTGTGGACCAATGATAGGATGATGGGAACAGCCAGATTCTTACATGAATAGCAACGTCAAGCAGAGGACTTTCAAGGGGTGAGAGAGCTGAACTTTTTGTCCTTTAGACTCCTTGGTATCCTTCCAGTCCTCTTCTGAGCTTATCCCACTTCCTGCCCTGTTTTATCCTGTTTCCAGTAAGCTACAATGAACTTGACTGAAGAAATATAAGACCATAGCAAACACTTGCCTTCTGATACCACCAGGGATCTGCCTACATTTTCCAGCTATTTCATGTTTACTTCCCAAAGTGATGGTTTCAATTCTTGTCCACTTTTCTTAACTCACTGGCTATCACCTATTCTTTCTTGGCAGATAATTTCGCCTGCTATATCTATAAGGTGGTTTTATCAGGCCCAACTCTTACTGCTCTATGTCAGATGTCTCAAACCCTTCTCACTCTCCTCTTTCCTCCTGTCTTTGAGAACGTCAGTGTCCCAATCCATGCCTTCGATTCAGCTCCTCTTAGTTTCCCTCCAGAGTTCTGCTCTCTCACTTTATCCCTTCTCAGACTGATTTAGATGAGTGCATCTTATCTCCTCAACAAGACCCTGAGCTCCTTGTGGCAGAGACTGTATTACATTGTTCATAGTTTCTGCAGCAAAGCTTATAAAGAGCAAATGATTTGAGATAGAAACCTGATTTCAAGTATATGATATGTTAATAAGTCCTTGGAAAACCAGCTTCAGAGTAGCAGTTTAGCATAGTTGTTAAGAGCATATACTTTGGAGCCAGATTATTTGAGTTAGAATCCTGGCTGTATCATTACTATGTGATTTTGGACAATTCACTTTTTAAAAAAAAATTTCCAAGCATATACAAAAGTTGAAAGAATCTTACAGTGAATACCCATATATCTAACTCTAGATTCTATTATTAACATTTGTAATACTTGTTTAATCTCTCTCTCATGCATACTTATTATTCATCCCTCTATCCATCAGATCATCCTTTTGTTCTTGTTGTATCTCATAGTATGAGATACAGGCAATAGCACACTTACTCCTAAACACTTTAGTATGCATGTTATTAACTGTTTATTTTTTTTAATTAAAAAAAATTTTTTTGATAACTGTTTAGAATAATTTGCATTTAACTTCTCTGTGCCACTTTCATCATCCATAAAAAACAGGGATAATAATAGTAGCTACCTCAAAATCTTTGGGGGAGGGTTAATACATGTAAACACTTAGAGTAGTGCCTGCATATAGAAAGTAGTCAAAAAAGTTATTACTGTTTTACTTTAGCAAATCCCACCTATTCAATTGCTTCTAAGAGGAGCAGGCCAGTGTGCCAGTATGGTATCTCCTCCTTTCCCTCTTAAACAAATTCATCAGTTGTCTTCTAGGTCTTCTGAAGACACCAATAGGAGTTTATACTTTTTGCCCAAAGAGACAGCTTTCTTCAACCTTCACACCCCTAGGCACTCAGTTGCCATGACCTGAAGCCCTAGAGCTTCCTTATTGCCTGTGTGACTCCTTTGTTATCTGTTTTGCTGCATCCTAGTTAGGGTCACTTGGACAGAACACTAAGGACTAGAGGAGTCTTTGTCAAAGGAAGTATCTTTCTTTTACACCATACTGCCTTTGATTCTGTTTCAAATCACAGTCCAATCTAACTTGAAAATCACAGGTAGGGGAAAAACCGGCTGAATATTTGCCCTGTAAGCCAAATAAACAACTTAGGGTAGCAAGGAGGGAGTGGCACAGATTATGACCAAAGACATTCTTCCTCTCTCCAAGATGAGCCATATTTCTGAAGATACTTGCCTAACAATCCAATGTCACTCCTTGTTATTATATATAACTGAGTGAGATTAGTCTTAGCCCAAAGGAACACAATTCACCCACTTCCCTGAATAATTTTCTCTCTGGGCCCCATTATCACACTTCTTGACCAAGTTGTATGTGGCAAGCAGAATTCTAAGATGGTCCCACAAGATTCCTGGCTCCTGGTGTACACATCTTCTCCCACTCATTCAAACACTAATTTAGGTGTTTCTGTGAAGAGATTTTACAGATGCTATGAAGGTCTCTTATCAGTTGACTTTATTTTAGGGAGATTATCCTGAGTGGGCCTGACCTAAT
The DNA here is from genome assembly GCA_006410615.1 of Neotragus moschatus. Lineage (NCBI taxonomy): Eukaryota > Metazoa > Chordata > Mammalia > Artiodactyla > Bovidae > Neotragus > Neotragus moschatus. The sequence goes on along the minus strand of SJYA01003305.1, from coordinate 808,628 downwards.
CAAGTGAGCACTTAGACTATGTCAGAGGCATTCAAATCAGTGTAGATTCTCCTATTTGTCTGGGAGAGGCCAAGCAGCTATGTTGTGAAGTGCCTGTGGAGGAGGCCACATGGCAAAGACATGGGGGACAACTTATAGGAACTGAGAGTCATCTCCAACTGATAGCCAGAAGGAAAACAGAGACCTCAATCCTACAGCCACAAGGAAAAAATTTCTGCCCCAAATTAGTGAGCTTAGAAGTGGACCTCAGGCCTCAAATAAAATTACAGCCTTGTGGACACCTTGATGTCAGCCTGGTGAGACCCTGAACAGAGGACCCAGCCAATCTGTACTTGGATCCTAACCATGGAAGCCGTGGGATAATAAGTTTGAGTTGTTTTAAATCACTGAATTTGTGGTAATTTTTTACAAGGCAATAGGAAACTAATACAGTGTGGAAAATTCTTCTTTTCCCTTAGTTCAGTGAAGACAAGTTTGGAATTTGTCAGGAAGAGTTTTTACCAGGAAACCAAGTGCAAACAAAACAAATACTAACACAGGCCCAGCTGATTCTATGTAACACTGAACTCTGATCCCAAAATAACTCAGACGGGTTGGCCTGTCTGACATAGCAAATGGGACATAACATCCCAGTCTCTTCTTCTTATACCTCAGCGCTGCTTCTGGGAGTGAAGGAGTCAGTGCGAAAACAAGTCACTGACACATAGAACCTAAGGTTATGGGCTATATTTTTTACTTCCAAAGTCTCCCTAGCCTTGGACAGAAAGGCCTTTTCTGTTTCTGTCCTGAAGATTAGTCTTTGGGGTTATATACCCTTCGGCACCAAACTTGCAGTCACTTCTCCAGCCAATCAGAGAGATTTTCAGGATTCTGGCCACTGGCAATCTTACCTTCTATCTTGATCTGGTCTGTCCTCTGGTCTGCGGACCATTGACTGAAGTTTATTCACCAGCCAGTTTGTAGATTTATGCTCTTTAGTGAAGTGAAAACAACTGCGAGTTGAAGCTTTGAAGCTGCCTCCTTCCTTGATTATCAGATCAAATGTGCCTCCAGAAGCTGCTTTATTCTCTTGGAATAAGGTGACAGTCTATGAAAAAAATTCCATGAAAATTCCCTATATCATGCACAGAGATACAATTCCAGTTTGTATAGTACTTTCCAGGATAAATAGCAATGTACAATCACCAACTATTAGAGACAGAAGGGACCTTCGAGATCATATCGTTTTGTGGTATCCAAACATGTCTTATTAAGAGAATGGACTAGAAAGTTTGGTACAAATCCTGTGTCCCACGCCTAAATATTAGCATTCAGAACACCTAGGGTATAGTTCAAGATTCTGTACTTTCAAAAAATGTCTCCAGATGATTCTGATACTCAACTAGCTTTGGAAATCAATCCTATTTTTATTCCTTCCAGGTATGTGGCTTTCTTCTCCTATACCACTGTGAATTATAGTACTGCTGTCTCTTATACACATCTGTTAGGCAAGTATCTTCAGAAATATGGCTCATCTTGGAGAGAGGAAGAATGTCTTTGGTCATAATCTGTGCCACTCCCTCCTTGCTACCCTAAGTTGTTTATTTGGCTTACAGGGCAAATATTCAGCCGGTTTTTCCCCTACCTGTGATTTTCAAGTTAGATTGGACTGTGATTTGAAACAGAATCAAAGGCAGTATGGTGTAAAAGAAAGATACTTCCTTTGACAAAGACTCCTCTAGTCCTTAGTGTTCTGTCCAAGTGACCCTAACTAGGATGCAGCAAAACAGATAACAAAGGAGTCACACAGGCAATAAGGAAGCTCTAGGGCTTCAGGTCATGGCAACTGAGTGCCTAGGGGTGTGAAGGTTGAAGAAAGCTGTCTCTTTGGGCAAAAAGTATAAACTCCTATTGGTGTCTTCAGAAGACCTAGAAGACAACTGATGAATTTGTTTAAGAGGGAAAGGAGGAGATACCATACTGGCACACTGGCCTGCTCCTCTTAGAAGCAATTGAATAGGTGGGATTTGCTAAAGTAAAACAGTAATAACTTTTTTGACTACTTTCTATATGCAGGCACTACTCTAAGTGTTTACATGTATTAACCCTCCCCCAAAGATNGGACATTGCACAATGTCTGGAGACATTTTAAATTGTCACAACGGAGGCAGAGTCTGCAACTGGGTAGGGAGTGCTATTGGCATTTAATGAGTAGAGGCCAAGGATGCTCCTAGACATCCTATAATCACAGGACAGGAACTCCTCCCCTGCCAACATACACACACCAGAGAATTATGTGGCCCAAAACATTGAATGCTAAGGTTATAAAACCTTGACCTAGAGTGTAAGAAAATGGTTGAAGATGGGAAATTATGCTTATTTTAGCTAAAAAAATCGGAAATATTGTAGGAATAAGGTAGAAAATAAGGTCAGGGCCCAGACACCACAATGTCCAGCCCCTGCCCAAAGGGATCTCACAAAGTTGTGGAGGCCTTTTGCTCAAGAGCCCAAAGTGATATACCAATTCTTCCTTTGTCTGGAGTTTTGAAAGAACTCTTTAGAACCAAAGTTCCCATCAACTTTTAGAACTGTTCACACAACTATGAGTGAGAATTCAGTTCAGTTCAGTCACTAAGTCATGTCCAACTCTTTGCGACCCCATGGAGTGCAGCACCCCAGGCTTCCCTGTCCATCACCAACTCGCAAAGCCTGCTTAAACTCATGTCCATTGAGTCAGTGATGCCATTCAACCATCTCATCCTCTGTCATTCCGTTCTCCTCCTACCTTCAATCTTTCACAGCATCAGGGTCTTTTCAAATGAGTCAGTTCTTCACATCAGGTGGCCAAAGAACTGGAGACAGCATCAGTCCTTCCAATGAATACTCAGGACTGATTTCCTTTAGGATTGACTGCTTAGATCTCCTTGCAGTCCAAGGTACTCTCAAGAGTCTTCTCCAACAACACAGTTCAAAATAATCAATTCTTTTGGCACTCAGCTTTCTTTATGGTCCAACTCTCACATCCATACATGACTACTGGAAAAACCATAGCCTTGACTAAATGAACCTATGTTGGCATGTAATGTCTCTGCTTTTTAATATACTGCCTAGGTTTGTCAAACATTTTCTTCCAAGCAGCAAGTGTATTTAATTTCATAGCTGTAGTCACCATGTGCAGTGTTTTTGGAGCCCAAGTAAATNACATGACTACTGGAAAAACCATAGCCTTGACTAAATGAACCTATGTTGGCATGTAATGTCTCTGCTTTTTAATATACTGCCTAGGTTTGTCAAACATTTTCTTCCAAGCAGCAAGTGTATTTAATTTCATAGCTGTAGTCACCATGTGCAGTGTTTTTGGAGCCCAAGTAAATATAGTCTTTCACTGTTTCCATTTTTCCCCCATCTATTTGCCATGAAGTCATGGGACCATATACCATGATCTTAGTTTTTTAAATGCTGAGTTTTAAGCCAACTTATCCACTCTCCACAGAAGGACTGTACAAAAAAGATCTTCATGACCTGGATAATCCCGATGGTGTGAAGACTCATTTAGAGCCAGACATCCTGGAATGTGAAGTCAAGTGGGCTTTAGAAAGCATCACTACGGANGATGCTGAAGCTGAAATTCCAGTACTTTCACCACCTGATGGAAGAGCTGACTCATTTGAAAATACCCTGTTTCTGGGAAAGATTGAGGGCAGGAGGAGAAGGGGATGACAGAGGATGAGATGGTTGGATGACATCACCAACTCAATGGACATGGGTTTGGGTGGACTCCTGAAGTTGGTGATGGATAGGGAGGCCTGGTGTGCTGCAGTTCATGGGGTTGCAAAGAGTTAGACTCAACTGAGTGACTGAACTGAACTGAAGAAGATTTATATATGTTAAAGATTAACTGCAAGGGGAAAAGAGCAGTAGGAAAGTCAAAGAAATAAATGTAGCAAAAATAATAGGGTTAAGAAAATTAAAACTTTTAAAAGAGAGAAAAAAAAAAAGAAGGAAAAACTCTACAGAACTCTGCAAAAGCCTAATGTAGAGGCAGAGGTTTATGACAACAATGAAAAATGTGACTGAGGGGGAAAAAAAAAAGGCTCAAAAGCGTAATTGCATTTCTTAGTGCCAATAAAATCGACAACTACAACAGAGGGGGAAAGAGGAAGAAAAGAAAATCCTAAAGAATCTACAGAACAAGTCAAAAAATACGAATAATACATGTTTTTCTTGAGTCACTGCTTTCAGAATCCTTTCCTGTGCTGGGAGTCACAGTCCACCTCACCTCCTTAGGATGCCCTCCAACACTGTGCTGATCTCTGGACCTGCTGTGGGGGCAGCTCAGATTCTAATATGGTCCTCCTCCTCTGTGTTCTTGTCTCCAGTGTCCACAGCTGTCAGAGCCTAGTGCATTTTCTTTTGTAGGAGCTCTCAATGGCCTTTTATATATTCCATCGACACAGAGTCTGCTTAGTTAATCATGTGGATTTAATCTGCAGCTTGTACAGCTGGTGGGAAGGTTTCGGGTCTTCTTCCTTAGCCACGCTGCCCCTGGGTTTCGATTGTAGTTTTATTTCCAGCTCTACATGTGGATCATCCACTGGGGTTTAACTCCTGAGGCTGCCCTGGAGGGCTTGGGTTTGCCCCTGTGAGGGCCAGGTGTGGAGGTGGTGCAGCTGCTTGGGTCACAGGGGTTCTGGCAGCACCAGGTACTCAGGGGTTTGCAGCTAAGACAGCAGGAAATGTAGTACTCTAGAAGGGTATGGCAACCAGTATTGGCCAATATGCTCCAGTATTCTTGCCTGGAGAACCCCCTCTCCGACAGAGAAGCCTGGCAGGCCACAGTCTACAGGGTTGCAAAGAGTTGGACACAACCAAAGCGACCCTGCATGCAAGACACGAGACTTTTTTTTGCCTGTGGCAGCTCTGCCCCAGTGAGAGTTGCGTGAAGGTGGCACAGCTGTTGTCTTGCCAGGGACCTTGGCAGCACCAAGTGTGCAGGGACACAGACTGCCTCCACCACAGGAATTATGGCCCTACCGAGTCTTTTTTTTGACTCTCTTGTAGCTGGCCATCAGAAGGCCTCTTTGGCCAGTCTTTCTCTGTGGCAAGGTCCTTCTCTGTTATTTGGTGTTTCAGGCATATAGAGGGGGCCCCCCCTGGCTGGGGTCCTACTCTGTAGTTCAGTGTGTCAAGAGTTATTTTTCTTTAAGCCAACTCATTTAATTGAGCCTTGGGTACTCAGGAAATTACACATTTTCTCCATTAGATTTTTTTCCTCTGAATACTATTAGAACTTAATATGCATTAGCAGAAAAGGCAATGGCACCCCACTCCAGTACTCTTCCCTGGAAAATCTCATGGATGGAGGAGCCTGGTAGGCTGCAGTCCATGGGGTCGCTAAGAGTCGGATACAACTGAGTGATTTCACTTTCACTTATCTCTTTCATCCATTGGAGAAGGAAATGGCAACCCACTCCAATGTTCTTGCCTGGAGAATCCCAGGGATGGGGGAGCCTGGTGGGCTGCCGTCTGTGGGCTCGCATAGAGTCAGGCACAACTGAAGTGACTTAGCAGCAGTAGCAGTAGCAGTAGCAATATGCATTAGAATAAATACATGACTATTAAACCTTAAAAGGGATCCTTCACATATATTGAAAATTCCCTCTCGTACCATTCCCTCACATGCCACTAGCAAAATGTGTACTACACTTTAGGGAACACTGTATTGTAATATTATAAATGCAGAGAAGAAGCTGTTTACATTTGGGAAGATCAGGAGAGGCTTGAAGCAAGATGAGGAGGCATGTGCAGTGAACCTAACATTTATGAAGAGGATATTTTTTAACCACTTTATTGAGGTATGGTTGACAAGCAAAAAGCTGTACATAGTTAATGTATACAACTTGAGTTTGGAAACAAAAGTTTAATAAATAAATTAAGATGACCACACGGAGGGGAGTTTGCTTGTGGCTGCAAGGGTGAGGGTAGACTTCATGGAGGAGAAGGCTGGGTCTTGACAGATGAGTATGACTTTTCACAAGCAGAGATGGAAGTGGAAGGAAAGGCACTTCTGGCAGAAGAAATAGAAAACAGACAGCTCTTGTTTGGGCTGGAAGAGCACTTGGTGCTTCAGGCTTGAGGGACTGTGACCAATGTGCAGTGGGAAAGTGTCCCCAGGGCAGGGCGCTGAGTGAACCGCCAGGAGCCAGCATTTGGTCAGCTATGGGCCCACCAGAGTCTGAGCCGGATACTAGAATCCACTTCTTATGGAACTTGCACCTGAAGGTTCACCCACAGCAGGAGCATGCATGAAGGTCATGGCAGACAGGCCAGAGGAAGGAAGAACTAGGTTTGGAGTTGGTCTAACTTGGGTTTTAGTCCTGACCATGCTACTTAGCTGCTCCACTTCTCTCCACAGTCTCCANATTCTAATATGGTCCTCCTCCTCTGTGTTCTTGTCTCCAGTGTCCACAGCTGTCAGAGCCTAGTGCATTTTCTTTTGTAGGAGCTCTCAATGGCCTTTTATATATTCCATCGACACAGAGTCTGCTTAGTTAATCATGTGGATTTAATCTGCAGCTTGTACAGCTGGTGGGAAGGTTTCGGGTCTTCTTCCTTAGCCACGCTGCCCCTGGGTTTCGATTGTAGTTTTATTTCCAGCTCTACATGTGGATCATCCACTGGGGTTTAACTCCTGAGGCTGCCCTGGAGGGCTTGGGTTTGCCCCTGTGAGGGCCAGGTGTGGAGGTGGTGCAGCTGCTTGGGTCACAGGGGTTCTGGCAGCACCAGGTACTCAGGGGTTTGCAGCTAAGACAGCAGGAAATGTAGTACTCTAGAAGGGTATGGCAACCAGTATTGGCCAATATGCTCCAGTATTCTTGCCTGGAGAACCCCCTCTCCGACAGAGAAGCCTGGCAGGCCACAGTCTACAGGGTTGCAAAGAGTTGGACACAACCAAAGCGACCCTGCATGCAAGACACGAGACTTTTTTTTGCCTGTGGCAGCTCTGCCCCAGTGAGAGTTGCGTGAAGGTGGCACAGCTGTTGTCTTGCCAGGGACCTTGGCAGCACCAAGTGTGCAGGGACACAGACTGCCTCCACCACAGGAATTATGGCCCTACCGAGTCTTTTTTTTGACTCTCTTGTAGCTGGCCATCAGAAGGCCTCTTTGGCCAGTCTTTCTCTGTGGCAAGGTCCTTCTCTGTTATTTGGTGTTTCAGGCATATAGAGGGGGCCCCCCCTGGCTGGGGTCCTACTCTGTAGTTCAGTGTGTCAAGAGTTATTTTTCTTTAAGCCAACTCATTTAATTGAGCCTTGGGTACTCAGGAAATTACACATTTTCTCCATTAGATTTTTTTCCTCTGAATACTATTAGAACTTAATATGCATTAGCAGAAAAGGCAATGGCACCCCACTCCAGTACTCTTCCCTGGAAAATCTCATGGATGGAGGAGCCTGGTAGGCTGCAGTCCATGGGGTCGCTAAGAGTCGGATACAACTGAGTGATTTCACTTTCACTTATCTCTTTCATCCATTGGAGAAGGAAATGGCAACCCACTCCAATGTTCTTGCCTGGAGAATCCCAGGGATGGGGGAGCCTGGTGGGCTGCCGTCTGTGGGCTCGCATAGAGTCAGGCACAACTGAAGTGACTTAGCAGCAGTAGCAGTAGCAGTAGCAATATGCATTAGAATAAATACATGACTATTAAACCTTAAAAGGGATCCTTCACATATATTGAAAATTCCCTCTCGTACCATTCCCTCACATGCCACTAGCAAAATGTGTACTACACTTTAGGGAACACTGTATTGTAATATTATAAATGCAGAGAAGAAGCTGTTTACATTTGGGAAGATCAGGAGAGGCTTGAAGCAAGATGAGGAGGCATGTGCAGTGAACCTAACATTTATGAAGAGGATATTTTTTAACCACTTTATTGAGGTATGGTTGACAAGCAAAAAGCTGTACATAGTTAATGTATACAACTTGAGTTTGGAAACAAAAGTTTAATAAATAAATTAAGATGACCACACGGAGGGGAGTTTGCTTGTGGCTGCAAGGGTGAGGGTAGACTTCATGGAGGAGAAGGCTGGGTCTTGACAGATGAGTATGACTTTTCACAAGCAGAGATGGAAGTGGAAGGAAAGGCACTTCTGGCAGAAGAAATAGAAAACAGACAGCTCTTGTTTGGGCTGGAAGAGCACTTGGTGCTTCAGGCTTGAGGGACTGTGACTGATGTGCAGTGGGAAAGTGTCCCCAGGGCAGGGCGCTGAGTGAACCGCCAGGAGCCAGCATTTGGTCAGCTATGGGCCCACCAGAGTCTGAGCCGGATACTAGAATCCACTTCTTATGGAACTTGCACCTGAAGGTTCACCCACAGCAGGAGCATGCATGAAGGTCATGGCAGACAGGCCAGAGGAAGGAAGAACTAGGTTTGGAGTTGGTCTAACTTGGGTTTTAGTCCTGACCATGCTACTTAGCTGCTCCACTTCTCTCCACAGTCTCCACATTCTCGTCTGTAGAACTGGGCCTGATAATGCACAGGCCACAGAGGGCTTGTGAAGAGTGTGAGAGCATGACCGAAGCCACCTCTAGTCCCAACTCCTGGACCCCTGAGCTCTGTCCACCCCTCTCCCAGCTCCAAGTACAGCTGGATGTGGCTGACGAGGAGACAGCAATGAGCTTTAAACGCTTTCACTTTGGGGAAATGGACCCCAGACTTGCCTATTTCAGGCCTTGAACTTCTCTGTCACCTCTGCTGGTATCTCTAAGGCTCCAAGGCTCCAGGTCAGGTGAGGACCTGCACCTTCCACCATAGACACAGCTGCTCCTTGCCTGGCTCAGCTTATGCGCATGCTGGGGAGAAGGCCTTTCCCCTCGAAAACTCCACGTGAAGACACCATAGTGAGTCTAACCCCTTCCTAAAGCCACTGCACCCCACCTCCAGCACAGTGCTCAGCACAACGGGTAGCTGATCTGCCTGGCACCTTTCCACGGGCGGTGATCTCGCATCAGTGGACCCACCGGAAGAGCAGCCACAAGCACCACACAGCTAGAAGGCTTGCCCTGATAAGTAAGAAAGGATGAGAACATATTCAAAAGACTCTTGGGTTCGTGGGAACACTAGGTCCAAGCATGTAGAGCTTTTGGAGAGATTGTCAAGGAGCAAAGGAAACGTGGAAGAAGAGGAGGAAAGAAGCTCTGCAGGGCAAAGTAGCAAGGTAGCTTGCTGATTCATGGGCTAACACTGAGACAGCCTCTGTGCCAGGCACTGCACCTGGCAGACTCAACACAAATTTCACCAAGTCCCTCAAGGTACTCACAAGCTGCTGGGACAGAGAAGGTTCATGAGAACATGGAAGATTCATAACAATTCCAGGACATCTGTGTTTAGGGACAAGTGAGTGACTCGTACACCCAGGGCTGAAAGTACTCAGAGGAGGAAGTGAGACCTGCAGATTGAGGATGGATGAGGAGTGGGCTTTCACTGCACAATGAAGATAGAGCTGAAGCTTGAGGGGAAGTAGGATTTGGGAACAGAAAGGAGAGACAGTGAGAAGGGGATGAGAAGCACTTTTTAACTACCATGTGCCTAATGCCTGTTAAACTAACAAGTTAGTTGTTTTGCAAGTTAGATGTTTTCATCCTCCATTATACAGATATGGAAAATTGAGGCTGGGGAGGTTAAATAACTTTGCAAGCTCAGATTTTCAAGACACCATGGACTTGGGGAGTGGGAGATGAGAATAGGGCAAGTTAAAATGTCACAAAGATATTCTTTTTATCAAGATTCAGCCATTTTTAATGAATAATAATCCTTGGATTGGTGTAAGCTTTTGGTTAATTCCATAGTTCTGAAAACATTGATTCTGAATTAGGGAAATGTAGATTCAAATCCTCAATCTGCCATTTCTACCTGTATGAGCTTGCAAAGTTACTTCCATGTCTGCACCATGGAGTGATAAATCACAAGGACAAGATAAATAATATAATGAGTACCCCTTAGATTGAATGGGGAGAGGGGTTTTGTTTCAGGGACCAAAGAAAGAGAAGGTGAAGAGATTAGCTGGGACAGGTTCTGAGTGTTGCAAGAGAGCATGTACTTGACAGTTTAGACAACCAGATCATTGGAAAGTTCCAAGCAACGGACTGATATGATTTGCTTTATGTTTGTAAAAGCTTATTGTGGATGCTGAACAGATTATAAAATGCAGAGATAGAAGAAGGAAACCCAGTGAAGAAGATGTTCACTTTAGTGTTCTTAGGGAGAAGGTAATGGTGGCTGGGGTCAGGGTGAGAGAAATGGAGGTGACAGTGAGAAATGCTTAGGCATGAGACAATTCTAAGGAACTGCTTGGCTTCCCAGGTGGTGCAGTGGTAAAGAATCTGCTGGCCAATGGAGGACACAGGAGACATGGGTTCGATCTCTAGGTCGGAAAGATCCCCTGGAATAGGAAATGGCAACCCACTCCAGTATTCTTGCGTAGAAAATTCCATGGACAGAGGAGCATGGTAGGCTGCAGTCCATGAGGTCTGAGAGTTGGACACGACTGAGCACGCATGCACACAAGGAACAACTCACGAGATTCAGTGAATGGGTCAGGGAGGGAGAGGAACGTAGTAAAGATGTCTGTCCCCCTTGGATGATAAAGAGAGATATGGTGAAGGTGCTGAATTTGGAGATAACCAGACAAGGATTCAAATACTGGCTGCCCCATGTACTGGTTAGGTTCATTTAGTCAAGAAGGAGCATGTGACTCCCAGTGGCAAATAAAGCAGGAACGCCCAATGAGAAGAGATGCTGAAGCATCCTGGCTGTGGCCATGGGGACACTGGTGACTAGGTAAGGGATGAAGAAGGGCTGAGACGGCAGAGGGGAGGACATGAGGACATGGAACACGTGCTGTAGACTCTCCTTACAAGAAGCTCAGACAAGAAGAGGGAGAGGAATGAAAACATCAAGGGACCCTGGGAGAAAAGAGGGGTTCTTTGCCTGCTGATCTGTTCTCTTCTGTTGGCTTTTCTCCTCTGGGGGCAACTAGCAAAGGTGTGTAGGCCCAGTGGAACAGGCCAGTGGAGACCTCAGCCAAGCTGCCTCCTCTCACTTAGCTTCCATTTAGGTATCTATAAAGTGGATCAAGGGATTTCTCGGGTGACTCAGTGGGTAAAGAATTCACCTGCAGTGCAGGAGATGTGGGTTCGATTCCTGGGTCAGGAAGATCCCCTGGGGGAGGGCCTGGCAACCCACTCCAGTGTTCTTTCCTGGAGAATCCCATGGACAGAGGAGCCTGGCGGGCTACAGTCCACGGGGTCGCAAGGAGTCGGACACGACTGAAGCGAGTGAGCACGCATGCGCGAAGTGGACTGAGCTGATACATATTCAGGGCTGTTGTGAGATCGCAATGATGATTTAAAAACTGCTTAGAGGGGGGCTTTTGTAGACCAGGTTAGGCTAAACTTGTTGACTTGGGTAGTGTGTACACAGGTGTGTTGAGTTTATCATTCACTCATTCCTCAGCAGCTTCCTCCCTCCTGTTACTCCCCAAAGGCTTCCAAAGCATGCCTGTTCCTATTCAGACTTCCTCACCTGACCCCTGAGAATATCATCTGGAGTCCCACGTGCACAGCCCAGCTGAGTTCGATCCTGCTTTGACTCTCAGGGCATCCCATGCATCTTAGGACTGTCTCAAGACATCATGGTTCTGTCTCTTGCAGTCTCTCTAAGCTTTTTTCAGCCCATATTTACAACTTTGAACCTACCAAAACTTGTATCTTGGATCCAGCATAAGTGAACAAGAGGGCAGGGACCAAACTTTCCCCAAACTTTACTTTCAAGTTTTTGCTATGTTATAAATCTTTAAGGTTTTTTGCATTAATCTGTTTTCCCAAGATGCTTCACACTTTGTCTTTCACAGTTGTTCTGGGACCTCTATTTCCCAAGACCTCTTTTCTGACCTCCAGTAGGTCCTCTTGGAGGCCTTCTGACACTTTCTACGGTGAGCTGCAAAGCCCAAGCAAGGATCACACCATCCTGTGACTGCTCAGTATAATTATCTATTTGCCCAACAAGGCTTTGCTGCTGCTGCTGCTAAGTCGCTTCAGTCGTGTCCGACTCTGTGCGACCCAGAGACGGCAGCCCACCAGGCTCCCCCGTCCCTGGGATTCTCCAGGCAAGAACACTGGAGTGGGTTGCCATTTCCTTCTCCAATGCATGAAAGTGAAAAGTGAAAGGGAAATCGCTCAGTCATGTCCGACTCTTAGCGACCCCATGGACTGCAGCCTACCAGGCTCCTCCATCCACAGGATTTTCCAGGCAAGAATACTGGAGTGGGGTGCCATTGCCTTCTCCCAACAAGGCTTTAGGGAGCCTTAAAGGCAGTGTCTGCCTCCCTCTGTAGCCTTGTTCTGGCACAAAGGTGGAGGTTAAGGGATGTGTGTGGAATTATTAAAGAAAGCTGAAGAGATCCTTGATGTCTAGAGGCCTGGCGGAAGATGTTCCTAGCACAGGTACTTGTGTTTAGTTGCTCATTCATGTCTGACTCTGAGACCCTATGGACTGTAGCCTTCCAGGGTCCTCTGTCCATGGGATTTTCCAGGCAAGAATACTGGAGTGGGTTGCCATTTTCTTCTCCAGGGAATCTTCCTGACCCAGGGATCGAACCTGTGTCTCCTGCATTGCAGGCAGATTCTTTACCAGTTGAGCCACCAGAGAAGCCACACAGGTACTAACTATAGCAAATATTTAACAGTCTAGTAGGGTTGGTTGCTCAGTTGTGTCTGGCTTTTTGCGACTCCATGGACTGTAGCCCACCAGGCTCCTCTGTCCAAGGAATTCTCCAAGCAAGAATACTGGAGTGAGCTGCCATTTCCTTCTCCAATTTAGCAATCTACCCTTTCCCTTTCTGGGTCTGGCCAATTCTTCTTCATCCTTCTTGACCCACTCAAAGAGTCACTTCCTCTGGGAAGGTAACTCCATCTCTTCCAGACCAAAGAAGTTCTTCTCTCCGGTGTCCCCCCAACACGTGGTCCTTTCCCTGGAATAGCAGTGATCACACTGTACTGTTGCGGTCTGTGGATATGTTGGTCACCCCTCCTAGATGGTGACTTATACCTCTGTGTCCCCAACACCTAACACGAGGCCTGCCTGGGCAGAGCAGATCCCTGGGGACTGTTGAAAGAATGACTAAAAGACTGAATGGGAGAATGGGTGAGTAGATGGATGGATGGACAGACAGATGGATCCCCCTTTAGACCTCTTGTCCCAAAGTCAGAAAGTTCTGCTTTCTGGGTAGCACAGAGCCCTAACTCTGCCAGGCTGAGGCTCTAGTTGGACTTTCACCCACAGTGACCATGACAGACAGGCCCCCTGTGTCTGTGAGCATGAGTCTGATGACATCAGCCTTGGGCAGTACTACAACTCCGCTAAGTAGGTGAAGTCACTCAAGGCTGTCTGGCTCTGGCAGAGTTGATTCCAGGAGTCATGGCCCTTCCACTTTGCCAGGCTATTGAGGCTGGAAAGAGCTGCCAATCCAGCACAACCTGCCCCCTGTCATTTATCCCACGGGGCTGCAGCACTTGCAGTGAGCAGCTGCATGTGTGTGTGTGAGAGAGAGAGAGAGAGGATTTACAATGTGACTCATGGACAGAGCCTTCTCATTGGCTACCAAGGGTCCCGGCTCCAGTCTGTGAATCTCTGGGCTGCCAGCACTGCCCTCCCCTGGGAAGGCAAGGCAGGAGAAAGAGGGGAGAGTGGAGTGAGACTCCAGGTGTATCTGACAAGGAGCCAGGTACACCTAGTGGCCACACTGGGCATGCAAGAGACATCTGGCTGCGTTCGTTCCCAGTCTGCAGCCTGGCAGCCTCATGTTCTGCCTAGATTTTCCCAGATCTCGGTCAGGACTGGAGCCCAGAGTCCATTGGCAGCTGTCACTTACAGAACTGGATCCGTCCCCCAGCGGAGCAGGGAGCTGTGTCACTTAGAACTCCCGAGTACCACATTCCTTCACTGGTCGCTGTCACACTCCCGGATTAGGCTCTGTTATTGGCCCCTCGGTCCTGCGAGCTTCTGCAGATGGAGCTGTGAGCTAGCGGCAGCAGAAATGACAGCACTGGGAACAGAGGCGGCCAGGGATGGTGAGGGCTGGCAAGGTGGGTCCCCAAGGGCACCCGTGCTGGCCCCGTCTGCAGAGGCAGATTTGGTGGGGGCTCACTAAGGTTCTCCTGGAACCTGGGCTGCTCGACCTGAGTGGAGCACCAAGCAAGGCGGAGGGGGAGGAAGGGGGAGAGAGAGGAAGGGAGGGAGAGAGAGAGGGAGAGGGAGGAAGAGAGAAAAGAGAGAGAGGCTGGGAGAAGCTCCTAGCAGGCTCCAGTCCAAGTGAGAGGGTCAGGTCTGGACAAATGTGTGCCAGGAGCACAAGTGGGATTTGGATGAGCCATGTGTGTGAGAAGCAAAGCTGAGGTGATGTAAGCACCTGGGGAGGAGCACAGGCAGAGGAGGAGGAGGAGGAGGTGGGGGGAGGAGGAGGAGGAAAAGGAGGAGGAGGAGGCGGCGGCGGCAGCCACAGGGCGGCTGCCAGTCCAGAACAGAATGATGGGCAACTCTCACCACAAGCAACCGAGGAGTAAGAGCCAAAGCGGGATGCATTCAGCAACAGGTACTCTCTTCCCTTCCCTCCTTTTCCGGGGCCCCTCCAGCGAGGGCCTCCCCAGCTACAGCCGCGCGGGGGCCCCTGACCCTTGGCGTGACTTTCAGGGGCTGGCTGGGGGCGGGGAGAGCTCGAGGGAGATGCCGGTGAACTCCCAGCTCCCCTGCTCCCGCGCCAGCCCGAATTGCATAAGTCAGAGCTCCCCAAGCTGGTAGGGGCCAGCCTCTTTGCCAGCAACCCCATGTAGCCTCTGGAGGGTAGCTGGAGCGTCAGGGAAGTGAGCAACGTGCCATGGACTGAAGTTTATTGCTAAGACTGTGCTTTCTGTCTGCATCCAGTAGGCAGAGACCTGGAACCATGCACGGCTTATCCTTTACGAGCCTCCTTTGTTATTCCAACCTTCATCTCCCCCAGCTGCCCGCACCCTGCACTGAACACCTCCACCTCTCTGCCTCTACCTCCTCTGCTGCGTGCACGGAATGATCCAGATGAATCTGTTTCTTGCTGTGTAATGCCCTGCCCCCGCCGCCTGCCCCAGCCCTGGCAGAGAGCTCTCCTCTCTGCAAGGGCGAGAGGAGCATGTGCCAGCTTTAAGCTTGCTGCCCTCCTACCCTGGGTGTGCCCTGCTTCGCCCCTGGGCCCTCTCCAGACAAGGACTCACTCAAAGATGCTGGCATAGCTCTCCCCAACAACCCCTTCCTGGATGCTAACAGTGTGGAAATCAGGGAGATGGGATCTGCAGACAACTTTTCCTAGCCCACCATCCCAGACAGTGCAAGAGCAACATGGACGCAACTTCTCTTGTCCTGTTCACTTCCCACCAGCTCTTTTCCTTCCTGCTTTTCCCTTGGTCACTGGGAAGCACCCGATCAGGCAGCAGCAATTAAGCTGAGGGTACCTTCCCTGTCCTCCTCCCTCTGTCTGGATGGTGCCTCCCTCCCTTCTCAGCATCTCTCCTCGCAGAGAAGCCTGTGGTTTTTCCTCTGTACCTGTTGGGGAGGCCCTCAGCTACCATTCAGGCCAGTGGGAAGAAAGAAAAAAATTTTGCTAAGTTTAATGCCAGTTTACCATCAGAAAGCAGCAAATAGGTGTCTTGCTGAAAGCGTGCTGTGTCAGGCCCAGAGGGTTGTCCAACCTTTTCCTGGGGACTCAGCTGGCCATCAGGTTGAAGGAAGTTGTCCAGGGCCAAGCAGTCCTAGGGGTAGCCCTAGAACGGGAGTCTCATGGGATGCAGTGGGAGGGAAGCTACAAAAAGTGATCTGGAATGTGCTGCCATGCAGGCTGATGGCCATGGGGGCCCACGTGTCAGAGCAGGTTCTGGTTTGGCCTCCTGGATGGGCTGAATTGGGGCCACTATGGTGGACTGAGCCAGTAGCAAAGGTTCTGGGCATTGGAGTTTCTTTGGGATCTTCCGTGGACACACTCTTCTAAGGCCACCGTTAGGTCAACGGCCCAACCACCAGCTGCTAGCATCCTGCATCTCTGCCGCAGAAGCTCAGGACCTGCTGGTGTTACATAGAGATGCTCGGTACAGGCCACGATGGGAGCTTGAGGGAAACTTTCCATGTAACTCTGGTGCCATAGCTCATGACAGTTACTGACTTCCATTTCATCTTTTAAAAACTGCTCTGCATCTTCAGTGCCAGCTCCAGTCCAAGGTCATCCTGGAAGCAGTAACTACTGACCAGCTTCTGGCTGCCTGAGAAGGGAGTCTCATGACCAATTCTCCCTCTCTCTCTCACTCCACCTTCTGCCCTGCTTCACTTCTTAGCCCTTGGCTTCCCCCAGCACTGCACCTGCACACTCACCATCCCTAGGCAGTCCCAGAAGCCTTGGTTGAACATTCATGCTCACCGGGCTAACTAGAGAAAGGCTGGTTAGCCTCCCAGGCCCAAGCTGCCCACAAACTGGTCAAAGAGAGGAGGGAAGCGCAGGAGACAGTCAGCTAGTGGTCTAAGGGAGGGAGCAATGCATTGACCATGGGAGGCAGTCTGTCCTGTGGTTACTAGGAAGTGCTTCATGGAGGGAAAAAACTTCCTCCATTGCCCACCCTTACATGCAGATTTCTTTCCTCAGAGCATTGTCTCGGACCTGTGTCTCCTCCTGCTTTACACCCTCTCCCTGGTGGTCAAGACCACACCCAGAGACCCTTCCAGAAGCTTGGCCTCCAAATCTCTACCTCCAGCTCGCATTAACATAGTGGATTACTCCATCTCCATCTGAATAGTACACAAGGGTCTCACACTCAGCCGAGCGCATCTTCTTGTTCCACCCTCCGCCCCTGCAGAGAAGCTCCCCTTTCTGTTTTCCATTTTCACTTGCTGACACCATCATCTCTCCAGGAACCCAAACTAGGCACCTGGGAGTCAGCTCCTCTTGCTGCTTCATCTCATACTTACACTCTTCCACCCACCCATCCATCCATTCTTCAACAAGTCTTTATTGTCGAATCTTCTCTGAGACCTGGAACCCCTCCTCTTATCACACTGTCAGTGTCTGAGTCCAGGCCTTTATTACCTCTGGCCCATTCCAGAACTAGGCTCCCTGCCTCCACATTTGCCCTTCTCCCGGCCATGCCTAGCAAAGTCCCCAGAATGATCTGCCCCGCACTCCGTTGGTATGAACCCAAAGCTTGGGTTCATAATTTCAGGAGGGGAGGTCAGGATTGCTCCCAGCATGTACCCTGCACACCCCAGGTGGCCCAGGAGATCAATTACAGGTGATATAGACAAAACTTTTTTTGCCTTTCAGAGTTCTGGGCATATTTTAATGTGCATTAGGAAAAAATATAACTAGTAAATCCAACCCACAGTTACTCATATATTTTTAATTAGGGCAAGATTAAGCGTTTTTAGAGTAAATCTCTTTTAATAAAGTGGCCAAGTAAGTAAATAGTACTATAGGTGGTGCGTGAAAAAAGTTGAGAATACAAAACCGTATTGCCTGAGGTTTGGGAAGCAGCAGTTCCTAGGGTAAAATATATGTTCCTTAGCACAACTTAGAGACCTTCCATGATTAGACCCTGCCTAGCTCTCTGGCCTTACCTCCTTTTACTTCCTGTTGAACTTGATGATCCACCCATCTTGAATCACTTGTGGTTTACCAAATACACCATGCCCATTCAACATGTCCATGCTTTTACAAGTGCACTTTCCTCTGCCTGGATGCCTGCCTCTTCTACCTATCTTCTCTTGGCAATTTCCTAGCCACCCTTCAAAACCCTGATTAGGTGTCATCTCTTCTTCAAAACCTGACCTGACCAATCTCCTTCCTCCATACAGAATTAATTAACAGAGTTCATCCTTCGTTCCTCTGTTCTGATTTGGGAACTTGTGCATAATTTTATCATTGCTGGCATTGTCTTTTTTTCAATGTGCTTTTCTTCTGTCTTTTTAAAAGTAAGGCCTTTTATTTTTAAGAACAGTTTTAGATTCACAGGAAAATTAAAGAGAAGGTATAGAGATTTCCCGTATGCCTCCTACCTCCACACACGCATAGTTTCCCCCATGGTCTACATCCCCCTCAGAGTGGTACATTTGTTATAATTGGTGAACCTACATCGACACATCATAATAACCCAAAGTCCATAGTTTACATTATGGTTCACTCTTGGTGTTGTACATTCTATGGGTTTGGGCAAACGTATAGTGACTTATATCTATAGTCACAGTATCATACAGAATATTTTCACTGCCCTAAAAATCCTCTCTGCTTCACCTCCATCTCCCCTCCACCACCACCACCAATCCCTCTAGCAACCACTGATCATTATAATATTAACATAGCTTTGCCTTTTACAGAATATCATATAGCTGGAATCATACAGTGTGTAGCCTTTTCAGATGGTTTCCTTCCAGCATTGTCATTTTTATGGTTGTTGTTACATGCTTATATGCCCTAGTAAAACGTGAGCTTTGCTAAGATAAGGCCTAAAATTGAGCTTCCCTGGTAGCTCAGCTGGTAAAGAATCTGCCTGCAATGTGGGAGACCTGGGTTTGGTCCCTGGGTTGGGAAGATCCCCTGGAGGAGGGCATGGGAACCCTCTCCGGTATTCTTGCCTGGAGAATCCCCATGGACAGATAAGCCTGGTGGGCTACAGCCCATGCTGTCTCAAAGAGTTGGACATGACTGAACAACAAGCTAAACTAAGCTAAGCTAAGCTCAGCATAGCACAAAACTTATTTACCAGAAATGAAGTCACTCAGTCGTGTCCAACTCTTTGCAACCCTGTGGACTGTAGCCCGCTCAGGCTCCTCTGTCCATGGGATTCTCCAGGCAAGAATACTGGAGTGGGTTGCCATTTCCTTCTCCAGGAGATCTTCCCAACCCAGGGATTGAACCTGTGTCTCCTGCATTGCAGGCAGACGCTTTATCCTCTGAGCCACCAGGGAGGTTGGAGAAAAACTGTTAACCAGATCTTGGAAGGCTTGGGTTCTGATCTCTCTTGGCTATAAACCAGCAGTGTGATCTTAGGCAAGTAATTCACCTCTGTTACTCCCATCCTTCAGCTATAAAGCTGTAAATCCTTAAGAGGGATTCTTATCACACATACCTCTCCCCAAAACTGCCAAGGGGGCTTGGGAAGATATGATATGAGATGCTAGGAGAGCTTTTAAAAAGTTGAGATTGCTTTTCAAATGAAACAATTTAATTGTAGTTGTAGATAGAAGAATAGCATGGGTCTTGCCCTGAGAATGGAACCAGGAGTGAGCTTGGTATGTTTGGGGGACCATGGGGAGCAGCCGGTACAGTTGCAAAGCAAATGGAAGTGGAGGGTGGGGGCAGGGTAGTCACAGCATGCGGAAACCCACCATGACCTTAGAGCATAGGTTGCTTTGACTCTGAAAAGACTTGTCTACCAGGCTCATGAGTTGGAATTGACTTCTCATCAACTTTCACACCCCTTTTCACTTCTTGAGTGAGTGTAGCCATGTTGCCCTATGAATATGCATGGACTTTAGGGGAGATACATGCTAGCGTCACCCGAACTACACAGCATTTGCATAGCTGTGCACATATGAACCATCTCTGGGAACAAGTATCCCACAGAGAAGAGACAGGGAACCAATGTCACACACGTACTGTATGCCAGCACATTTTTTATTGACGTATAGCTGATTTACAGCATTGTATTCATTACTGCTGTACAGCAAAGTGATTCTGTCTTACATATATACACATTCTTTTTTAATGTTGTTTTCCATTATGGTTTATCATAGGATATTGAATATACTTCTCTGTGCTATACAGTAGGATCTTGTTGTTTATCCATTCTGTATATAAATGCCAGCATGTCTCATTTACAACTTTGCTTAATCCTCAGAACAACCTCCAAGCAGGGACTGACTTTTTTTCGGGGTGGGGGGGGGGTTGTTTTCTGGAAAACGATAAACATTTTTTTATTTTGATAATTCTCACATATTGCATTCAACTTCCCATGTAGTATAGCTCCTATTTGTTCTGTGAAACGGTTTTCAAAAATGGTTTGCCTGAAGGTGAGATGACAAGTCACAGTCTTGGACTTGATCGATCTCTCCTTGTAAATGACCCACACCAAGTTTTACTGCTCCCTCCCCACCCCCATCCCCCTTTCCTCCTCCAGATACCCCTCACCTTTTCCCCCAGAATGCCTCTGACCTGTACCAGCTGGAGCTAGCCTCTGCTCATGGGTAGTCTTGTCTCTGCTGGGCAGGCAGGGACTATTGACACCATTTTACAGAGGAAAACACTGAGACTCAGGGGTGAGCTGCCTCATGGTCCAATAAAAAAGAAGCTGTAGAAGCAAGATTGGAAGCCAAGCCTGTTGGACTGTCAAAGCTTGTGCCTACTGCGCCATGCCACGTGCTTTTCAGCATCTTTGCATCTGTGACAGGAGTTAGTAACCCTGGAGGCCGGGTGCGGTGAAGGGTGGAGTATACAGTTCTATGCTGATAAGGCTAGCAGATCTCTATAGCAACAAGGCCTGCAGTTCCCAGCCTTGTAGAAGTCCCACCATATATCTGTCTAATGACATGTTTTGGTTGTTGGAATAACTGAACTCAACTCATCTGAAGCTCCATGTTGGTTCCAGAAGCTAGAGCTGGTTCCTGAGCTAGTGAGAAAGTAGGGGAATTCTTGAGTTTAAGCCCAAACTGGGCATCGAGAAGGGCTTCCAATGTGGAGATAACTGATATCATACTGGTTTCCACCTCCCTTTCCACCTCACCTTGCTCGTTGTCAAGCAGCAAGGTGACCTGTGCTTCAAGATGAAGATGAGTCCACCATTCTCTCCTCTGTACCTAAAAACAATGGAGAAACGATCTCATTGCATTTACAAGGCATTTTTGTAATTGACCTAACCCTTGTATAGTCCACAAGCTTATGGAATCCTCAAAATCTTCGATTTCAGTTTGATGGATGCTGAAGTGGCAGAGACTTATAAGGGAGTCAGGTAGCCTCTATTCCCCTGGGAAACCTTCTTCCCAAAGGCATAATTCCTAATCCAATTTAATGAGCCCATTGGAAGGTATGGAAGAAATTGAAACTCTAGGCCACCAAACAAAATGTTTCCTGGTGCTCCTCACCTCCCACAAATGAGAGACATGTTGAAGGTATAGGCATGGGCCCTGAGCTTTAGGCCAGTGGTGATGCTCCCATATTCCTTGGACCGGAACTAGAAGAAAACAAAAAGTGGGTATAAAAAATTACAGTAAACCCCCCCCCCCATTGTCAAATAATAGGATAATGGCTAAGTAAATCTGATGCAGCCATCCTCACTGAAGTGTAGTGGAGTGCTAAAGAGCTAATTATAAAGACAGTTGAGCAACATGGACAGTGCTTATAGTAAAGCATAATATGCAAACGGCATGATACAAAATTTTATCGAGGCTGAGCTTTACAAACCTTGTAAAAAAAAAAAAAGCATGTCTGCACATGAGCGAGGATTGGAAGGATATTTGTGGAAAAAGCAAAACTTAATTTATTGTGGGTGGCAGGCTTATTGGTGAATTTTTCTTTCTAGACTTCCATTAACGTTGTTATAATGCTTGTGCAAAGAAAAATAAAAACCATTAATATATAGAACAAGCACCCTGGAAAATCATTCTGTCAAGCTGAGAGACCAAATCGTATCATGTCCCTGAGCCAACAAACATAGTTGAAAGACATAAATGCAAAAGTCTGCACCTCTTTTGACAGAAAGAGGCAGCCACAGGGAACAGGGAAATGTGTGGATTTAGTGTGGGAAACCTCAGGTTTGAATCCAAGCTCTGACCCTTCCTTCGGGTCTTTAGCAGAAGTAACTTCACTGCTGTAGCCTCAATTTCTTCATCTGCCGCGAGAGGATGATCATAATCATCACCACCACTTTACAGGGCTGTGGCAAGGAACCAGTGGTGCGGGATGTTCTAGAGGGCTTTTGGTGTAAAAATGCTGCACAGTGTAAGCCTTATCATGGTAGAGATATAAAGACTTGGAAACAAAACTAATAGGTATTGTTTGTCCCTGTTCCACCTCAGTTGACAACAAAGCCAGGCTGGGCCGGTGCCGCTGGGTGGTTTCAGATGTCTTCTCTGATTATCGAATGCCAGTGAAATGTGGTCAAGCATGTGAAGCTTTCTGGTTTTAGCCATAGTTGGGGAATATCTGGGGCAATGTTATAGGTTTTTCTCATCTAAAATGTTTAAACTTCATGGAGAGATGAGAATCGTGAATGTAGAACTTGGTGAAGACTTCCACAGCTCCTTGGGTTCTCAGCCAGACTTGGCCACCTACTAGCTGTAGGCCTTTGGGCAAGGGACCTAAGCTCTCAGAGTCTCTGTTGCCTCCTTCATCTGGTAGGATTCATAGTGTCTCCCTCATAGGGTGGTTGTGAGGATGAAATAAGATGCTGCGTGCAAAACCCCTGGCACATAACAGGCAAGGAGGACAGGTGTGCTGCCACCATCACTGGCTGAAACTGTCAGAGGAAGAGAGGTCTCTAGGGATCGCCCGATTCCAAGCTTCTCAGTGGGTGCTGAGAGGGGTGTGGAGGGAGTCTTGTGGGGGCACAGTGTGTACATATGATAATATTTGCGTGTCAATGTTGAAAAGTCTTCTATGGGAAAAGTAGACTTTTTGTCTATAATGGTGAGACCTGTTTATTTTAACCCGCTGCTGCTGCTGCTGCTGCTGCTAAGTCACTTCAGTCGTGTCGGACTCTATGCGACCCCATAGACGGCAGCCACCAGGCTCCCCCGTCTCTGGGATTCTCCAGGCAAGAACACTGGAGTGGACCACCATTGCCTTCTCCAATGCATGAAAGCGAAAAGTGAAAGTGAAGTTGCTCAGTCGTGTCTCACCCTCAGCCACCCCATGGACTGCAGCCTTCCAGGCTCCTCCATCCATGGGATTTTCCAGGCAAGAGTACTGGAGTGGGGTGCCATTGCCTTCTCCACTAGACTCCCACAAACCTTGCATTTTATAGACCCACACAAGTGAGGTGATGTGCCCACAATCACCTAACTACAGAGATGAGATTACTGTGGGCCACAGTCCAGCTGCTCTCTGCCCCTGCCCTCACCCCTACTGCTGTTACCACTGCCCAAGAGATGTCTTCATGGCCTCTGGGATTTCCTCATCACCCTGGTGGAGACACCCTGTGCCNACTCCCACAAACCTTGCATTTTATAGACCCACACAAGTGAGGTGATGTGCCCACAATCACCTAACTACAGAGATGAGATTACTGTGGGCCACAGTCCAGCTGCTCTCTGCCCCTGCCCTCACCCCTACTGCTGTTACCACTGCCCAAGAGATGTCTTCATGGCCTCTGGGATTTCCTCATCACCCTGGTGGAGACACCCTGTGCCACATAGCCACAGCCATATGACCAAACTCAGAGAAGACAGACAAAGCTTTGACATGGAGAAGAGGCAAGAATGATGCTTGAGATGATGAAGAAAGATGCCCCTTCGAGGTGGTCCTGCATGCTGACAGGCCAGCTCTGCATCATCCCCATTTGGTACTTCCAAACAATCGAGGCTGACATGGCCTCCCAAGTGCCATCTGCATCCCTGTAGAGTAAATGGTCTTTGATGAAACCTTCATCTTTCTCAACAGCAGATTTTCTATTTAAAAAGTCAATCTCCTGTCAAATTCTCCAAGAGCACAGATGGAGGGCTGTGGGATCCCAGAAGTGAGATGAGACTCCCAGTTGCTCCTTGCCATATGAGTGGAGCATGTTATCCACGTCTGGTTTCTGGCTTTGAGGAGGGTAGCACAGAACCACCCCTGTGAATTTCTTTTGTGGAATTTGTAGACTTGGAGGTTGGTGGGGAGTGGGGCCAGTTTACTGATTAGGCCCTTTAGGCTTGACTCAGAGATGTTCCCACCTCCAGTGCCACACAGGAGATAAAAGGCACATACTGTGCCTTTCATAGTGCTTCTTTGAAATCGTCTCACCCACCTAGCAGCCTGGGACCTTACTCCTGCTTCCGAGAACCTAACTTCAGGGGCCTGACTCCTGGGATTTCTGACTTACTTTCATTGCAGAACATTGATGCTTCCCCCATCTCTTTTTCCAGACACTTGACTACCCCTGTCCCTGCACCATGGATGTCTTCCTGGACATCTACTCCCACCTTTGGTTCTGTCACCAGCTTCTTCCTCTTTTCTGGATACTTCAGGGCCTGGCCTAGGGGATAGGACCTGTCTGATTAGGGTAAAGGGCAAAAGGGGGAAGGGTGAGATCTCTTTTGGTGGCCATCCAAGCCAGAGTCCTGATCCAGAGAGCCCAAGGTCACACCGCTTGTTCTGAGGATGAAGACAACCGCCATCCTCGTCATTGTCAGGCTTCCACTACCGCCTCCCAAAATGAAGTGTATGTTGTAGAAACTGACACACACCAATCATTTCCCCGCCCAGGGGCAATTGTTTGCCCTGACTCCAGCCAAAAGAACACAAAAACCTGAGTTGGGAGACAAAAGGCAGGTATCAGTTGAGACTCTAATTATGGAGTCTTCCCATCCCAAACAATGTGGCTTCAGTTATGCATGGTAGTGGCCCCCTATCACAGCAACAGCAGCTAGCTCCAGCCTAGAGGAACCCAGGCGAGAAGAAGCTGCCAAGGGGGATGACAGACTCCAGCGTGAGCCAGGCAGGCCAGGGATGATAGCCGATGGGAGGCCAAGCTGACCATGAGACAGTGGAAGACACAGGCCAGCCCCAACATTGCTTCCATCGAACTAGGCAGCATTCTGAGCACTTTACAGATATTAACTCATTTGATCCACACAACAACCTGATGGTATAGGTACTTTTATTATCTTCTATCTTGGAAGAAAAGTTATGACCAACCTAGATAGCATATTCAAAAGCAGAGACATTACTTTGCCGACTAAGGTCCGTCTAGTCAAGGCTATGGTTTTTCCAGTAGTCTTGTGTGGATGTGAGAGTTGGAATGTGAAGAAGGCTGAGCGCCGAAGAATTGATGCTTTTGAACTGTGGTGTTGGAGAAGACTCTTGAGAGTCCCTTGGACTGCAAGGAGATCCAACCAGTCCATTTTGAAGGAGATCAGCCCTGGGATTTCTTTGGAAGGAATGGTGCTGAAGCTGAAGCTTCAGTACTTTGGCCACTTCATGTGAAGAGTTGACTCATTGGAAAAGACTCTGATGCTGGGAGGGATTAGGGGCAAGAGGAGAAGGGGACGACAGAGGATGAGATGGCTGGATGGCATCACTGACTCGATGGACGTGAGTCCAGGAGCTGGTGATGGACAGGGAGGCCTGGCGTGCTGCGATTCATGCGGTTGCAAAGAGTCGGACACGACTGAGCGACTGAACTGAACTGAACTGAAAGGGATATATAGTTTAGAAACTGTCGATTATGTAACTAATCTATAGGTTAGAAACTAAGGATCAGAGAAGGTAACTTGCACAAGGGCACACAGGTGAGACTGGGGTTCGAGTGCAGATAGTAGATATTTCAAGTCGGTCTTTTTAACCACCCTGCTAAGCTGCCAACGTAGGAGAGCTAAGCCAGTCAGGCCAATTTGCCTTCAACCCACTAGCCGGGTTAGGGCTGGACTTCAGTCTCTACTAAGAATTAGTGTAATGATTCCCAACCTGAGGAGATTTAGAACACCATCAATGCCTAGTCTCCACGCCTGAGAAATTCTGGTTTAATTGGTCTGAGATGAAGTCCAGCACACAGGGGATATGGAGGATGGGGTGAGCGGCAATTCTGGTGAGAGCTCCTCGACTGAAAAACACACAGCACCTCTCCCATCCTGACAAACATCTAACTCCCAGCCAGAACTCTGTCACTCCCTCCAGCTATGGCTCTCTTTCCTCTCTAACCACAGCCAGACTTCCTGAGAGTTGGCCCCCTCCCCTCCCATTCCCCCCCTTAACCTGCTGCTGTCTGGCCTCTGCAAGCCGGCCTTGCCAAGGCTACTACCCCTCTTGATACTGCCGCGGCGCACATTCACTGCTTGGTCCTCAGCCTACTTAAATTCTGGAATGCAATTCCTGATGTCAGTTGGTCCTTGCTCCTAGAAGCTAACCTTCTCCCAGTCTTGGGGTCACAAACCCATTGTCCTTGTCTGGAAATTTCACATTAGTCTTTTTAGATGGCTTTTTGTGTCAAGTCATACAAATATTTTCTGGGACCAGGGCCTCTAGAGACCCACAACTCTGCCCTTGAGGAGCTGAAAGTCAGCACAGGAGGGATTCAGTATCCTCGTCCTTGAGGTGACAAGGTGGTTCCTCAAGGGGAGCCCCCCAACTCCCTCCCTCAAGTTGCTTCCCTGTCTCNTGTGTCAAGTCATACAAATATTTTCTGGGACCAGGGCCTCTAGAGACCCACAACTCTGCCCTTGAGGAGCTGAAAGTCAGCACAGGAGGGATTCAGTATCCTCGTCCTTGAGGTGACAAGGTGGTTCCTCAAGGGGAGCCCCCCAACTCCCTCCCTCAAGTTGCTTCCCTGTCTCTTTGCACTTCTGGCAAAAATAAGAAAGAGAACAAAGCTCTGGCTAGATCTTTTCACTCTGTGAGCAAGAACTCTCAATATTTCTCTTCCAGTTAAAAGCCAGTTGCTGGGACAGGGCACAGGTCAATGCCTGTGCTCTTTTTGCCAGAAGAGTCATGGAGTCCCTCTGCAATGAGCTTCTGGCATGCACGGATTGTTTCCTGGGCCCTTGTGTTTCTAAACACACACAAACAAATTGAACAAAAATGCATTTTAAATGTTTTAAAACCAGCAATTCTCTCCTGTTTTGTGTCCTGGGAAAATAGGCTTTGCTAGTATTTGCAGTACTGATTCTAGAATGCTGGAAGGGTGGAGATGGGAGAAGCAGTGAGGGAGGCCAGCAGGGTTCTCCACCCGATGCTATGGAGAGAAAAGGTGGACTCTGAGTCGTGCTGTTCTCTGGCTGTTGGGCCTTGGGAAAACCCCTTTCCCTCTCAGAGCTTCAGTTTCCTCCCCTGGTACTGGGACCCATCATCATTAGCTCCTCTGTCTGTGGCAAGGATGCTGGGAGATGACCCCTGCCTGCTGGAGGCACGATACTCTGCTGGAGGAGGCACTCGCTAGGAGTGGTGGAAGCTGAATTGAATTGTGTTCGGCCATCATGCACAGACTTGTTCTAGGCCAAGAGAGAAAGTGTGTGTGCAAGAGAGATTTGCAAAAAACAAGGCCTATCTCTCTGCACGTCTCTCCTCTGGAAAGGAAGGGGCCCGCACGGTGACAATAGACCAGGGGCGCTGACTCAGACAGCCAGTTCCTGCTCATTTCCCCTCGCCGCAGGACGGCCACCGAACGGGAGGTCAGCCCTCTGTGGGGCTCTGATTCAGGCCTTTGGCTGAGAACCTTTCCTAGAGAAAGACGAGACCAACTCACAAACAGGTCTCTCTGTGAGAGGACGGACTGGACCAGTGTGGCTGTGGGCAGGCAAGTGGGGGCAGTGGAGAGTGGAAAAAGAGAGAGAGGAAACTCACTCTTTGAATCCTGCATTGCTTTCCCTGGGCTGGGCGGCCTAGAAACAACTTTACGGGCAACAGAGCATGTGACTGAAGGGGCCAAACTGACCCGGCCAGGGTGCTGGGAAGTGGGGTTCAGGAGGAGTCGCTGGGTGCCCACGGAGGAGCCCAGGAAAGGGATTCAGAACAGCGTGGAGCTCCTTGGCTCCCTGCCCCCACTGTGGAGTTGCCGGATGTGGAATCTTAGTCGTCCACACCGCTAGGATGGAGAGAGCCGAGGCTATCACCCTCTTCTGGAGCCGGGGAGGTGAGTCGCATGGAGGAGGAGCAGGTTCAGGGGCTCAGCAGAGGTGGCATGGGGAGGAATCAGCGCTCGCTGTGGGAGAGGGTTGAGCACTCGGAGGTATCCTGAGGCAGCCTGGACTGTTTGGGGGAACATGGATCCCTTTTTAGTCCTAGAGGCATATGAGGAGGGACAGGCTAACCACTTAGCAGAGGGGCTATAAAAGGAATTAAAAATTGGGTGGCTCTGGAGGAGGGGAGGGTGGATGTGATCACATCCCAACCCTGATAATCTGACATTCTAGAGGGACAAGAAAAGTGACTGAAGAATTGTAAGTGTGTGTGTAAGAAACACTCTCTCATCTTCTGTAAATCGACTTAGCATGCTCTCTGAAGCCTTGTCCCTTGCATGGTGGAAAATGCTGTTTCTGTCACCCTCAGGGCTTTACCCAGCTCCTGGACTGCTGCTAAAACGCTAATTTTTTCCCACAGTACCGACAGGGAGGACAGGGAGAGGCAGGAAAGTGGTGTCTGTCACTAGTCATCCGTCGACACAGGTGACTGCTAAGGGACCAAGTGCTTGCTAAGTGCAGGTCAAGCCAGAAGTAGTGGCAGTAGGGTGGAATCAGTTTCAGGGTCCTGAGCCACACCAGGGGGCTCCTCTCTGTTTTGTGTGACAAGGATGTTGCCTGCCCTTGACAGTGTTCCTGAAGATCCAGTTACAGCTGCAGAGGTAGCTAACAGGAGCAGGAGTTGGCCCTCTGTGGCAGACTTAAAGGAGTTTATGAGCTGAAGGAGTTTGAAAAGCAGAGTGATGGCGCCGTGTGAGGACTGCATGCTGTCTGGAGAAGAAGCAGAGGAAAGTGGTCTTTGGTATCCAGGTCTTTGAGGGTCTGTTACAGGGGGAAGGGAATTGAAAGGGGCTCAGGAGACAGAGCTGTGTGACCTATGGACAAGGAGAACTTTCTAACAGACTCTTGCCTTGCAAAGAAGTAACGAGTCTGAGTGCCTTTGGGAAATCACAGGGTGAGCCCTTGAGAAGACAAGGGCAAGTGAGAGCTGGCCTTCTTCCAAAGAGGAGCGAGGGGGGCACCAGGATTACCTGGGCTCCCTGCTTTCACTCTTGCCCTTCTCCAGCTCATTCTCCACTCAGCGGCCAGAGTGCGACCTTCTAAAACAGCCCCAGCTGCTCAAAAATCCTCCAGTGGCCGCCCACCACCCACTGGTGCAAGTCCAGATTTATTTCTCTTCTCTATTGCCTCCTTTCTGCTCTCTAAAAACAGTGCAGAGATAAGATCGTTTCTCACTCTAACGCAGATCTGACATTTCATAAATCTATGTCCTAGACAGCTGGAAAGGGCTATATTTAACCTTCCGCCTTGTAGCTTATAATGAAGGGACTCGCTTCAGGCGCTGCCTTCTAATGCTGCTGCAGGAGACCAGTGCCTTTTCTTTGTTCTCTGTAAGACCAAGACCACAGCAGCCTCTCCCTCCAGTGGGGGCAGGCCGTTTGCCCCAGAGCACCCACCCTCCCCTCTGTCTCTAGGTGAGGGACATGCCTGTCCCACCCCCTGGAGTGTGCCCGCTCAGCTTTCTTATCTGCAAATACCTGAAAGGCTCTTTACGAAACCTATAACCCAATATGTGGGGCAGCAGGTGAGCTCAAGAATAGGACAGAGGACAGGGCCAGGGCATGGGCCGGGCCAGGCGGGGGAGCCAGTAGAGAAGAAAACATCTCATCAGAGGTCTTGCTGTGGACACAGAAAGGGGGAAGGGAGTAATGCTGAGTAATGTGCTGTGGTCCCTGTATGCGATGTTTTGTACACATTGCCTGGTGCATCCTCCTAGCAATCCTAGGAGGTAGGTACTGATAGTACCCACCATCGTCTCCAGTGAGGCGATGGGCTCAGAGCAGTTTAGTGACTTTAGCCAAAGTCAGACATAGCTGGAAAGTGACAGAATCGGCATTGAACCTAGGCCTGCCAAACTCCAAATCCTCCCCGAATGAGTAGGAACTGCCCTTTGGAGCAGCCCTCCCTCATTTCCTTGCGTGTCTGCAAATGCTGGAGCCTCCTGAAGGCTCTGTCCATGCTGCCCATCACGCAGGCCCCAGGCCCACCTCAGCCTCCACCCCTAGCTGTGGAACCCAGCCCAGGAGATCCAGTCTTTTGATGGTACCCCCATGCTCTCAGGCCTGATGGGCTGGCTTCTCCCATCTCTGCTTCCACATTCTGTTCTCTTCTGCCTTGCAGGTAGCAGCTACTAGGACCAGGAGTCTCAAACAATAAGCTTGTTTGAGAAAGAAATAGAATTCTTTCTTCCATGTCTGCCCCCTAGACTGCTAACACTAACACCCTCTGTGGCCTTAGACAGATTGTGTCCCTGCTCTGGTCTCAGTTTCCCCAGATGTAAAGTGGGAAGATTGGATGTTCTGTAAAGGTCCTCCAAGTTCTAAGAGCTTGTGTTGCCCAAGATCCTGCCCCTCTCTCAGCCCCACCCTGCTGCTTTCTCTCACACAGTGTGGGAATGATGGTCACCACAGGCACTGGTTTGGAAATCTTCACTAAGCCAAATGAAAGGACAGCTACATCAAAGTAACTGCCCCAGTGCCAATGGACAAAACAATCAAGTGGTACTAACAACCACATTTGTAGGGCACTTTATTGTTTATACCGACTACTCTCACAGCCAGCAGAGTGCTAGGGAGGGGGACTCCAAGGTGATCGTGATGGTACATGGTACAGCTTTAAAAAAACACTAAATTACATGGTGAGAAAATGATTCTTGCTTCCTTCTCTTTTCCAGCTTTCTTGATTACATCAAGGAAAAAAGCTCAGTGTGATGCTATTCTTCACCCTCTGTAATGCTTGCTAATCTTCTTTCGGAACAGAACGAGAGCAGGCCTCAGGCTCAAAGACAGTGACAGGCAATGATGTCTACATAGAATTTAATTACTCTGTTCTATTTCTTTGTATTTATTTTTACAGTTACTTTCTATTTCTGGCAAGTGTTATTCTTTTTGGTTCTTGGGTGCCATATAAAAATTAATATACATTTCTTTAAGCAAAAAAAAATTCACATTGAGAAAAAAATAAATAGTAAATAAATACAGCCAGCGGTGCCTAGATATGGCAAAACTTGTGGAGTGGTTCCTAAATGGTGGAAGCTTGGGCAACACTGAAAGGCGGCATTCATTCAACACCAAGATCCTCAGTGTGGCCCATAGGGCCCTGCAGTTTGCCCCTGCTAGTATCCCAGACTTTGGTGGCCCGTACTCCCTTTCCTCCCACACCTTGCGCCCTTTCATGCCTGCCAGCCTTTGCACATGTTGCCCCCTGTACCTAGAGTGCCTCTCCTACATCCCCTGTCCCCCCCATCAGACTCTAGTGCAGCCTTCAAGACTCAGATGAAATGGCACCTCCTCTAGGGGGCTTTCCTTCAGCTAAGCACTAAGTTCATTGACTTCTCTATTATAGTGTCTCTCTCAGGGCTATGTTTATTTTCTTCTAGGCTAATATCTTCTACCCTGTTGGTTCCAAATGCATTTTATAAGAAAGAGAGAGAGGAAGAAAAATGTAACTGTGAGAGAGGCGTGTGCACAGCTCCTGGGATCACTTGGAACTGAGACTTCCCAAATGCTGATCCAGAGCCTACAAAGGCCACAAAGCCGACCTGGGGGCTGCCTCTGAGGGACAGTTGCAGGCCACATGTAGAACATTCATTGGGATGCCTTTGAGATCAACACCTGGGATCTAAGAGAGGACAGCAGGATTGGTTCAAGGAAGAAGTTGGGCTGGCATAGCTCGTGACAGCCTCAGCTGACCATGAGGAGCTCTGGAACTGGCTTGGCCCTTCAGAGTTGTTCTGAGTTAGGATGAGGGGCTCAGACCTTGACATCAGCCCATATGGACCGCTTATTTGATGCAGGCTGTACCCAGGGAGGGAGCACAGTCTTGGGCAAGGCAGCATGGGTCTGAGGAGGCGGCTGGGCAATCCTTGAAGAGGACTGTCAGCCAACAACACTCAGTCCTAGGCAAGTACGTGAAGGAGGGGTATCACGACAGGACCTTGCCTTCCCCGCGGGACTTCAGTGCTGGGAGGGCAGGGAGAATACTACGGTGGTTTAAAGGGCAGAATGTAGCTGTGAAGAGTTGGAAACTGGAAGAGTCTAATAAATGTTCATTTAAAAATGAATGTCCGCGTATGAGGTTCAAGGCAATGTGCTTAGAGGCAAACAAGTCACAGATAACTTCCGGTAGGATTAGGGTGACAGATATGGAAAAAAAAAAAAAAAAAAAACCCTATTCCAGAACAACCTGCGTAGAACAATGTGTACCAAAGACCATGTTGCCACAGCGTCTCCTTCTTGCTTCTTTTGGAGGCTTTAGCTTACCACCTTCTGAAAACCCTCTAAGGCATGAATTCTTGTCCTCACTCGACACGTGAAAATTGAGAGCCCCAGATTTGCTCTAAAACTCACTGCCACTCAGATCCCCCAAGCAAGCAGCCCTAAACCACCCAGCCCTCTCCAAGCCACGTGTAGTCCTTTACGGAGTGCTTATTACATATATTCTATCTTGCCACAGCACTGTGAGGAAGCAAAATAAAGGTGCCAGAAAAAAGCTGTTTTTTACCTTTATTTTCTTAACCTGCCTGGTATGCTTTCAGATATATTCTGATCATATTTATAACAGTAACATTCTTTTTTATTCTGTTTTTTTTTTCCACACATTCTTAACCACCTGTGAAATTCTTCCACTACACTCATCTGTTCTTCCATATTTTATCTCAAAAATGAGAAAATTATGATCAAAATCCAGTTCATTCCTTTTGTGCTGTGAGGGGGGGAATTATGGTTTTGTTTTTTTTTTCAGCCTTACTCAGGCAAAACTTTCTTGGTTTGAAACGTTAAAAATGTATGAAACCAAGAATATCTCTGATTCTAAATGTGATTAATACTCTAGGAGAAATGTTCTCTGGGGAAGATTGTGTAGTTTGAATAAAAGACCACTTGCTGCTGCTATTGCTAAGTCACTTGGGAGCAACTAAAAATCCCAAGACCCACTTGGGTCTTGGGCGGGCTTGCTATTCCTTGCTCCCTCTACCACCACCCCAGGCTGTGCCCTCTCTCCACCTTTGTGCCCATCCTCCTCCTCAAGCTTCAGGCTGAGGTTTTTCTTCTCTTCATTCACAGCCTTAAAGATTTTCTGTCAAATGATGATGAAGACAAATTTTGAAGCTGCCCTCCCCCCCAATTCTAGCATCTCTTCCAATAGATTCTGTTGTAGTCTCTCTGGTCCCAGAGTTCATCTAAAGCAAAGCTTTTCTCTAGAGTTTTCCGAGCAGAAGCTGTCACATTGCAGAGAATCAACAGTTGCTCTGTGTTGCACAGGAGGAAAGTCTCCATATGTAATCAAGGAAAATAACAATTTACACGATCTGTGTCCATGCCTAGCCCTGCGTGATACTCTTTGCCATCACTATTACGGGACCATAATTAAAATGTCCCCTCTCGTTATAACTACTAAAATACCATGCTGGCCTCGTGGGGCTAAAGAGAGCCGTCCTTTCTACTCTTTTCCTCGACTTCCTTGTAGGGAGCTTGCAATAGGCAATAGAAGCTGAAGTGAGGTACGCGAGTCAATTTTGTTTTAAAGATTAGCAAGGTAAAGAGATCACCCTTATTGAAGTGTAACTTTCAAAAAATTAAAAACATGACTGTCATTTAAATATATAGTGATCACGTATCAAAAATTTATTAAACTCGTTGATGAAATAAACAGCGTTATGGTAAAGCTGGTTTTAAAAGAAATGAGATTTTTAGCAGTTCCTCAAAAAGTTAAATACAGAATAACCACTTGATGATGTGAAGTTGCTCAGTTGTGTCCAACTCTTTGCGACCCCATGGACTGTAGCCTACCAGGCTTCTCCATCNATTAAACTCGTTGATGAAATAAACAGCGTTATGGTAAAGCTGGTTTTAAAAGAAATGAGATTTTTAGCAGTTCCTCAAAAAGTTAAATACAGAATAACCACTTGATGATGTGAAGTTGCTCAGTTGTGTCCAACTCTTTGCGACCCCATGGACTGTAGCCTACCAGGCTTCTCCATCCATGGGATTTTCCAGGCAAGAGTACTGGAGTAGGGTGCCATTACCATATGGGCTAGCAATTCCACTTGTAGGTATATATCCAAAAGAATCGAGAGTAGGGACTTGAACAGATACTTGTACATTAATGTTCATAGCAGCATTATTCACAATAGCCAAAAGGTCCATTGCTCACAACCCAAATGCCCACCAATAGATGAATGAATAAACAAGATGCGGTATATCCATACAACGAAACATTGTCCATCAGTAAAAGGGAGTGAAGTTCGAATCCATACCACAGTATGGATGGACTTGAACACATTACGCTCAGTGAAAGAAGCCAAACACAAAAGAAATGGTGTATGATTCCATTTATGGGAAATGTCTAGAATAGGCAAATTCATAGGGACAGAAAGTAGACTGGAAGTTACCGAGGGATGGGAAAAGAGGGAAAGGGAAATTACTGCTTAATGTTCTTGTTCGGGATGATGAAGAATTTTGGAAATGGATGGTGGTAATGGTTGTACAATATCATGAGTATAATTAATGCCACTGAACTATATGCTTGAAATGATTTTAATGACAATTTTGTGCTATATATATATATATATATATATATATATAAAAAACTTCATTAAAAATAGAAAAAAAGTGTGAGAGGC
>SJYA01003305.1:734058-764041 GCA_006410615.1 Neotragus moschatus | reverse complement strand
TCAGAATTTTCCACAGTTTATTGTGATCCACTCAGTCAAAGTCTTTGGCATAGTCAATAAAGCAGAAATAGATGTTTTTCTGGAACTCTCTTGCTTTTGCCATGATCCAGTGGACGTTGGCAATTTGATCTCTGGTTCCTCTGCCTTTTCTAAAACCAGCTTGAACATCAGGAAGTTCACGGGTCATGTATTGCTGAAGCCTGGCTTGGAGAATTTTGAGCATTCCTTTACTAGTATGTGAGATGAGTGCAATTGTGTGGTAGTTTGAGCATTCTTTGGCATTGCTTTTCTTTGGGCTTGGAATGAAAACGGACCTTTTCCAGTCTGGTAGCTACTGCTGAGTTTTCCAAATTTGC
The DNA here is from genome assembly GCA_006410615.1 of Neotragus moschatus. Taxonomy (NCBI): domain Eukaryota; kingdom Metazoa; phylum Chordata; class Mammalia; order Artiodactyla; family Bovidae; genus Neotragus; species Neotragus moschatus. Next base: position 763,685 of record SJYA01003305.1, on the reverse strand, counting down.
TGGCATTTTGAGTGCAGCACTTTCACAGCATCATCTTTCAGGATTTGAAATAGCTCCACTGGAACTCCATCACCTCCACTAGCTTTGTTCGTAGTGATGCTTTCTAAGGCCCACTTGACTTCACATTCCAGGATGTCTGGCTCTAGATGAGTGGTCACACCATCGTGATTATCCGGGTCATGAAGATCTTTTCTGTACAGTTCTTCTGTGTATTCTTGCCATCTCTTCTTAATATCTTCTGCTTCTGTTAGGTCCAGACCATTTCTGTCCTTTATCGAGCCCATCTTTGCATGGAATGTTCCCTTGGTATCTCTAATTTTCTTGAAGAGATCTCTAGTCTTTCCCATTCTGTTCTTTTCCTCTATTTCTTTGCATTGATCGCTGAAGAAGGCTTTCTTATCTCTTCTTGGTATTTGGAATTCTGCATTCAGATGCTTATATCTTTCCTTTTCTCCTTTGCTTATTGCTTCTCTTATTTTCACAGCTATTTGTAAGACCTCCCCAGACAGCCGATTTGCTTTTTTGCATTTCTTTTCCATGGGGATGGTCTTGATCCCTGTCTCCTGTACAATGTCACGAACCTCTGTCCATAGTTCATCAGGCACTCTATCCCCAGGTAGACAATGACACATATGCCATGAATGTTCATGACAGTTGTTTACAAGAGTAAAAGCTTGAGAAACAACAGGAGGACATATAAATAAAATCATTGATTATTGTGGATTAAAACAGTGGAATTAACACAGCATAAAATGTCTGAACCAACATTAGTGTGACTATTTCTCACATATCTAATGTTGAACAAAGAAAGCACATTGTAGAAGGCTATATACAGTTCAGTAATAATTTGTATAAAGTTTAAGGATGTGCAAAACAATACTGTATATTGTGTATTGTTTAGGAGCATATGCAGAGTATATTTTTAAACATGCGTGTGAATCATAGCCTGTCAGTTCAGGGGATGGCTGCCTTTGGGAGGAGGGACACAAGAGGCTTCAACTGACCCTGTGATATTTTATTTCTTTAAAGGAAATATTCTAGGACAAATACTGGGAAATGTGTTGTTCCTAATACTTTTCTGTATGTTTGAAATAGTTCAACTTCTTCAAAACAGAAGGAAAGAAAAGCAGGGCAAAGATTCCCTTTACTCTTTTTGTGAAGATGAGAAAACTGAGGCTGAGACAGGTTCACAGCCCCTCTGGAGTTCACCCTTTTGTTCAGGGGCAACCAGTACACCAGAGAGACCAATAACCCCTATGAGAATAGAGTTCGCACCCTGATTCACTGAGAACCTCCTTCTGTTTCAGACTCCAGTACAAATCCTTGAAGTGGATTGCTTGGGTGATAACATTATGATGCTTGACTTGCCGACCTAAGAGGGTGACCACTGAATTTTTGCTATTGTCACCCAAATGCTGGAGTCTGCCTGCCCCCCCCCCCATCTAGGCATTCTGAGTGTACTCAAATCAAGGGTTTGGGGCAAATGTTAGATCCAATCCTGATTTGGTAACACCCTTTACCAACACCCTTTACCCTGCCACTGCACCACAGATGCAAGGAAACAGGAATATTGCCAAGCTTTTCCTAGAACTGAAGTTTTGCCACAATGCCTCCTGCAAGCAGCATTGCCCTGATTAGGTGACACAATGGAACCATTAGGCCTTATCAGCAGCACTTGGTCTAAAACAGAAACTAGGAGGAATAGGAAGGGCAGTCCTCAGTGCTTGGCCCTGTTGCCATGGCCGCTGTTGCCATGGTTCCCAAGCACTTTTGCTTACTATTTCTTTCAACCATTCATGGCATCCATCAGCAAGCAGGACCTAGAAGCTCTCTGAGGCAGACCAGAGAGAAAGTGATTATCAGAAAAGGTAAGAGTGAGTAGGGAAGTAATTAAACAAATGAAAAGAATTTGGTGTATAGAAACATGAGGCCAATAAAACAGTTTCTTTTAAGGACTCTTCTTGAGATGTGATGGATCGAGGTGGCTGGGTCAGAATTAGCTGAGAAGTGCCCATTATGCAGCTGCTTTGGGTTTCAAGTATAGCAACTCTGCGCCCTAGATTTTCCAGAAAAGTCCCAGTTTAAAGTATTGGGTTCTGTTTGTCAGACCAAGGATCCTGATTTGAGATTCAGAAAAATAAGGTCACTGTAGTTATAGTAGCTCTCTAAATTATCCAGGAAAAGCTGACTTAGAATTCACTCTGCCCCCACTGGGTGGCAGGGAATCCCCACAGTGCCTGCCCCTGGGCACTAAAGCCCTGAGTAAGGTGCCCTTTTATACTGCCAACAAGCATCAGAGTGCCTCCTTGCCCTCCACACCCCTGTAGCTCTCTATGGGGTGTGTAGCCAGAAAGGGATAGGTTTTGATCCCCATAAACCTAGGTTTCAATATTCTCTGCATTAATTCTGTCAGTTTGGGCAGTGCTCTGAGCCTCAATTTCCTCGTCTGTAAAATAAGAACAACAATACCAGGTTTATTCCAAGCAAACATCAAATGAGATGTTTACCTTTAAAGCTCAAACAAAAGTTAGTTATTAAAATTAACCCCTTCATTCATCCAATAAGTGTCTACTACATGTCAGGCTCATATGAGGCCAGTCCTGGGGATACAGACATGAGCAAAACAGACAAGGTCCTTGCTAGCATGGAACTTTCAGCCCAGGGGAGATGGCAGACAGTAGCCAAAGAATCACTTATTCAGAGTTCACACAGAGGAGAGATGAGGTACAGCTTTTCTTTCTAAAAGCTGGCTCTGGCTGCTTTGTAGAGTGAGGCAGTGAGAGAAGGGGCTGGAGGCCACTTAGGAGGCTTCTGCCAGCCACAGTAGCGTGGGCTAGGGTGGTGGCAGTGGTGGCAGTGATGGTGAGAAGGGGTCAGATTCTGGATCTATTTTGAAGGTAGAAGCAGCAGAACTGGGTGATGAACTGACGTTTCGGAGCAAGGAAGAAGCAAGGAGGTATCTTAGCTAGCTGTGTCCCCAGGGCTGGGGCCACTGGAGCCACAGAGACAGTCCCAAGGCTGCCGAGGGAGCCCATATGTAGCTTGGGTTTCCTCTCTTCTTTGTAGCTCAGACGGTAAAGAATCCACCTGTAATGCGGGAGACATGGGTTTGATCCCTGGGATGGAAGATCCCCTGAAGGAGGGCATGGCAACCCACTCCAGTATTCTTGCCTGGAGAATCCTCATGGACAGAGGAACCTGGCGGGCTACAGTCCATGAGGTTGCGAAGAGTCGGGGCAACCACAATTGAGCAACTAAGCACAATCACCCTTCTGTGGAATGGTGCAGTTCCCATCAAATCTGTTTGCTAGACTTGATCTTAATCATCTAGTATTTAAAATTTTGCTTTATAGTTGATAATAAAGGCAAATATATGGCATTCTGTCTTTATAATGAATGCAGATTTCCTCTTATTGGGAAATCCTTTGCTTCCAAATTTCAAATGGAAATTTTGTTTCCAAATAAATTTTTTATTTATTTTTAATTGAAGGATAATTGCTTTACAATTCTGTGTTGGTTTCTGCCATACACCAACATGAATCAGTCATAGTTATACATATGTCCGCTCCCTCTTGAACATCCCTCCCACCTCCCACTCCATCCCAGCCCTCTAGGTTGTTACAGAGCCCTGGTTTGAGCTCCCTGAGTCATACAGCAAGTTCCCACTGGCTATCTGTTTTACAAATGGTAATGTGTATGTTTCCACACTACTCTCTCCATTCGTCCCACTCTCTCCCTACCCTCTGCATCTGCAAGTCTTTTCTCTATGTCTCCATCAAATGGAAAGTTACTTTAAAAACAACATAGTTTCCATTCATTTAGGATGCTGAAAAACTTCAATCTAGGTGATCTCAGGGCCAGCATATGTTCTTTAAATTGCATTCCTTTCAGCTCTGGCTTGGGATTTTTTATTCTGAGAGGCTGGGAAAGAAGACGGCCTGAAAGGAGAGGGGGAAACAGGAAGGCCCAAAGACAAGGTTGAGTTTCATAACAATAATGGACCATACTTTATGGTTTTCAAAGGAATTTCATGCCAATTATTTGTTGTCATGTTTTGCAAATTCAGCTATGTCCTGACTCCCAGTCTGGTGATTTTGCTACTTATAGCACTGCCAAATCCTTAACTTTGGGGACCAGGTGGGGGAGGAGCAGAGCTCTCCATGAAAAACAAAAATGATTCAGTAGCTGTACAAGGCCCTTCTTTATCGAAGCAATTTATTTCATTTGCATTGAAAATGATTGTTAAAAGAAAATTTGGTATTTTCCCACACCACTTGTCCCCTACACATATCAGCAGGGCTTTCATTTCTCAATCCTTGCAGGCCTACCCTTCAGAAGCTATTATCTGCTTGACAACTGGCTGAGACCTCTTGTCTCTTTTCCTCTCTCAATTAAACACTAAGGATTGAGGTTCCGTCTGTCCTGGAGCAGACACATCTTTTGTTATACCTGTTTCCAAGAAGCTGAATAGCTTTATTGCTTTCTCCAACCTCTGTAGTTCTCTTTTCAAAACACTTGACCCTCAACTGCAGATGGTACATGAAATTGGTTTCCCTAACTTTGAGCAAGGCTCTCCAAAGCCCACTGCTTCAACCCTGCCTCCACCCATCCCTGAACCAGGAAAGAAAAAAAACCACACACGTTTTCCTAAGTTTTTTTTTTTCTCTCTTTTCTAAGCAATCTCATCTTAACATGAATGTGGCAAACTCCTAGGGAAAAACGGTAGGATGTATCTCCACTGAGTAGGTTTTTCTCTCTGTAGTGGATGGGGCTCACCTGGCCATCTTTGATAATGCTGTGGGTAATTGCACTTTATCCAGGATGGTGCCTTCCTCTTCTATGGGAAGACAGAGGGAGCCTCAGGTTCAAGCTGAGCAAGGAGCCAACAGATGTGGAATGGCTCCCCATGCACAGGGTTTTGAGGGGAGAGGAAAGGGAAGGTGAGGAAAGAAAAGGCAGAAAAGGAGGAACAAGAAAGAGTAAGGTGAGAGGGGTATTTACAAGTAGAAATAAAGCTATGAAAAGAATAATAGAACCTCTAATTTTTTTGGTTGAAAATTATTAATACTTTTATATAAACTATTATACTAAATTATTTCCCAACATATAAAATTTAAATGAATGTAATGGTTTCATTATTGTAAAAATATCACATTTGTCGTTAAAACTTCAAATAGCACTCAAGAGTTTAAAGTGAAAAATCTGGGTCGGAGTCCTTCCCCTTCCCTCTCAAAGCCCTCCTCATGGCCCCCAGAGGCCTGTTAGTGGTAACAGTTTTTGTGTGTCCTTGGCAGACAGACTAGCTCTGTTCATATGCAAACTTGTGTGCGCTTTCTAGATGCATAAATGAGATCATGCTATTTATTATGGCCCATTCCTAGCCTTTTTTCCTTAAAATTAATAATAACTATCTGGAATTTTCCCATTTCATTTTTAATTTAATTTTTGGTAGTTTAACAAAGGTTTTTTTTTTTTAATTGAAGTATAGTTGATTTACAATATTGTGTTAGTTTCTGGTGTACAGTAAAGTGATTCCACTATACATATATATTTTTTCATATTTTTTATTATACTTTATTACAAGATACTGAATATGGTTCCCTGTGTTATACAGTAGGACCTCGTTGTTTATCTATTTTATATATCCCAAACTCCTAATATATCCCTCCCCTACCATTTCCTCTTTGGTAACCATAAGTTTCTTTTCTATGTTTGTGAGTCTGTTTCTGTTTCATAAATAAGTTCATTTATACCATTTTTTACATTCCACATATAAGTGATGTACAATATTTGTCTTTTTCTGACTTATTTCACTTTTTATGATAATCTCTAGGTCCATCCATGCTGCTACAAATGGCATTATTTCATCCTTTTATGGCTGAGTAGTATTCCATTGTACATATGTACCACATCTTCTCATTTATTTTCACTGAAGTATGGTTCATTTACAATATTTGACGTATTCCCATTTCTTCTCATAGAGATCTACTTCATTCTTATTAATGGTTGCATGACATCCCATTGTATATGTGCCCTGTGTTGTGTGGAACCCTGCTGATGGACATTTAAATAAAATAGGGAGCCCAGAGCAGCACCACCCAATAGAATAAAATGTGAACCACAAATGTGAACTGCCTATAGAATTTTGAAATTTCTAGTAGTAGCCATATTTTCTTCTTGCTTATTTGAGATGCCCCTTTTATACATGAAATTGTTTTGGACTACTTTATTGCATTCACCAATTTGCCTATTTCTATACCATTTCCAGTAGCCACATTTAAAAAGTAGAAATAAAAAAAGAACTTCTAGAAACAATTTTTAGCATAGTTGGTTTTTTCCATTATATATCTTGCTTCAGTTCATTTCCATACTCAAAAAAAGTAAACAGAAAGAGGTGAAATTTTTATGAAAATGTTTTAAATATTTTAGAATAATATAAGATTGTTATAGTCGATTTACAATGTGTGTGTCAGGTATACAGCAGAGTCAGCTACATATATGTGTGTGTGCGTGTATATATGTACCTTCATTCTTTTTCAGATTCTTTTCCATTATAGGTTATTACAAGAGTCTGAATATAGTTCCTTATACTATACAGTAGGTCCTTGTTTATCTGTTTTATATACATTAATGTGTATCTGTTAATCCTAGACTTCTAATTTATCTTCTCCCCACTCTTTCCTTTTTAGTAATCTTACGTTTACAAGAAAGAGATGAAAGTAATCTTAAGAATATATTTTATTGAATCCCATGTATCAAAAATGCTATTTCAACATGAAATCAATATTAAATATTATTAGTAAGATATTTAACACTCTGTTTCATACTCAGTCTTTAAAATCAGGTGTGAATTTTACACTTCTAGCACATTTCAGTTCACAGTAGCCAATTTCAAGTGCTCAAGGGCCACACAGGGCTGGTAGCTGTGGTCCTGGGTAATGGAGGTCAACCAGACAGAGGCCCAAAAGGTCGCACAAGCTGTGTGTCACTGTGGTGGTAGGAATGGCTTAGAATGGCGGAAGCTAAGGATGAAAACCTCAGTGTCACCACTTGGGACAACTCCTGGGCCCTCTTGCATCATTTGTGTGTGGGTCCCATAAATCTGCTGTGTGCTGCCCTGGTGCAAGGCAAAATAGCTGACCCACGTACAAAAAGCCCAGCTCCTTACCCCCTGAGGGGCTCTCGCTCTGCTGGCCACAGAGATAAAGAAAGGACCTTGAGTGCTCAGGAAGTGATTATCTGGGGCTTGTCACAGGTTCCCCTTTCTTTGCTTCCAGAAGTGCATCTGTTTGCAGCTTCTCATTGTACTTAACAAACATTGTACCCAGTGCTCCATTTCCTTTTTTCAAAAGTAGAGTGATGTGCCAATGGGGCTCTGAGGAAAGCCCTTCACTGGTGTCAGGGAGGGTGTGGTGGGAGGAACCCACACTGTGGCTTACTCAACTGTAAGGTCTTAACCCAGAAGCTCCCAGAGCTACTGTGTTCCCTGGTGGCAGTGGCAACAGCGATGGTGGCCCAGCCTAAAGCATGGAATGGTGAGTATGGGCATGATTTCATACTGCAAGGGGATTTGCAATGGGGTTGGAGGTTGGAGGTTGGCGCCTGGATGGGTGCTGGCAGTATGGGAGGAGGCAGGTGGCTGGAGGACACTGAGGACGGGGAGGCCATCTTTGGCCAGGTTTGGGAAGCATTTGGACTTCCCAGCAGGCTTGAGGGCTTGCCCCCAAGTTGGCAGGAAACTGGGAAATATGATTATCTCCTGCAGCACAGCATGCTGTCCCTGGGCAAAGGCAGTGGCCCCATGCCCACTGCCTGACTGATTTCCACACCAGCCCTACCCCAGCCCAGCCTTTCCCTGCTGGCCAGCCACAAGAATCCACGCATGGTGGTGAGCTGCTCCAAGGGCTCAGAGTGGACTCTGAAACAGGAGAAAGGGAGCTTTTCTTCACTGGCCCCACTCCCAGTTTCCAGCGACTGCCTTACATGGGGATGCTCAGCCTTCTTTATGATCCAACTCTCACATCCGTACATGATCACTAGAAAAGCCATAGTTTTGACTAAACAGACATTTGTAGGCAAAGTGATGTCTCTGTTTTTTAATATGCTGTTTCTAGGTTTGTTATAGCTTTTCTTTTTTAATATGAATTTATTTATTTTAATTGGAGGGGGGTTCAGGATGGGGAACAGGTGTCATGGCTTTTCTTCCAAGGAGCAAACATCTTTTAATTCCATGGCTGCAGTCACCATCCTCAGTGATTTTGGTGCCCAAGAAAATAAAATCTGTTACTGTTTCCACTTTTTCCCCATCTATTTGCCACAAAGTGGGACCAGATGCCATGATCTTAGTTTTTTGAGTGTTGAGTTTTAAGCCAACTTTTTCACTCCCCTCTTTCACCCTCATCAAGAGGCTCTTTAGTTCCTCTTCACTTTCTGCCATTAGAGTGGTGTCATCTGCATATTTGAGGTTATTGATATTTCTCCTGGCAATCTTGATTCCAGCTTATGACTCATCTAGCCTGGCATTTTGCATGATGTACTCTGCATATAAGTTAAATAAGCAGGGTGACAATATACAACCTTGACGTACTCCTTTCCTAATTTTGAACCAGTCTGTTGATCCATGTCTGGTTCAAACTGTTGCTTCTTGTCCTGCATACAGTCTTCTCAGGAGACAAGTAAGGTGGTCTGATTTTCCCATCTCTTTAAGAATTTTCAACAGTTTGTTGTGATCCACACAGTCAAAGGCTATAGCATAGTCAATGAAGCAGCAGTAGGTATTTTCTTGGAATTCTCTTGCTTTTTCTATGATCCAGTGGATGTTGAGAATTTGATCGCTGCTTCCTCTGCCTTTTTTAAATCCAGCTTGTATATCTGAAAGTTCTCTGTTCACGTACTACTGAAGCCTAGCTTGAAGGATTTTGAGCATTACCTTGCTAGCATGTTAAATGAGCATAATTATACAGTGATTTGAACATTCTTTAGCATTGTCTTTCTTTGGGATTGGAATGCAAACTGACCTTTTGCAGTCCTGTGGCCACTGCTGAGTTTTCCAAATTTGCTGACATATTGAGTGCAGCACTTTAACAGCATCTTTTAGAATTTGAAAAAGTTCAGCTGAAATTGCATCACCTCCACTAGCTTTGTTTGTAGTACTGCTTCCTAAGGCCCACTTGACTTCACACTCCAAGATGTCTGGCTCTAGGTGAGTGACCACATCTTGCCACCTCTTCTTAATCTCTTCTGCTTCTGTTAGGTCCTTGCCATTTCTGTCCTCTATTGTGTCCATCTTTGCATGAAATATTCCCTTGGTATCTCTAATTTTCTCGAAGAGATCTCTAGTCTTTCCTGTTCTATTTTGTTCCTCTATTTCTTTGTATTGTTCACTTAAGAAGGTTTTCTTATTTCTCCTGGCTATTCTCTGGAACTCTGCTTTTAGTTGGGTATATCTTTCCCTTTCTCGTTTGCCTTTTGCTTCTCTTTTCTCAGCTATTTGTAAGATCTCCTCAGACAACCACTTTGGCTTTTTGCATTTCTTTTTTTGGGGGATGTTTTTGGTCAACATCTTCTGTGCAGTGTTATGAACCTCCATCCATAGTTCTTCAGGCACTCTGTCTATCAGATTTAATTTGAATCCATTTGTCCCCTCCACTGTATAATCATAAGTGATTTGATTTACAGCATACCTGAATGGCCTAGTAGTTTTCCCTACTGTCTTCAGTTTGTCTGAATTTTGCAATAAGGAGCTCATGATCAGAGCCACAGTCAGCTCCTGGTCTTGTTTTTACTGACTGTATAGAGTTTCTTCATCTTCAGTTGCAAAGAATATAATTAGTCTGATTTTGGTAGCTTTCTGCCTGATCCTCTAAGCTGAGGCCTCCCAACAAGTTGAGCCTGAGCCGGAGTAAAAGTACTAGGAAGACAGAGCAGCTTCACAGCAAATCAAAGTCCCATATGCATACGATGGCCTCATCCCAGTTCCACTGTGCCAGTCCGCTTCTCCAGCTGACCAAAGGGTGGAGCCCTGCTAATGAAGACTCATCCCTGAATGTCAGTAGCTTAGCATAGAGTCTGGCACATACATGGGAGCTACCCAGTAGTGTTTTCTTGGATCGATGGGTGAATGATCATGTTCTAGATTTTGTCTTTGCTGTACCACTTACTCCCAAAGCCCTCAAACTAAAATCTCTCATATCACTTTTGCTCCTTCTACTCCAGGCACCTCAGCTGCCACAAATCTCTACTAAGAAAAAGTCATGAGTACAGCCAACCCAAGGACTCCTGAGGGTAGGCTGGGAGAACGATCTCACTGTGCATTATTGCTTGTCTCTCTTCACGTTATTGCTTTTAGGGTCTTCTGGGCTGAATCATCCTACTTTAAGAATCACAAGCATGGGATTGGATTCTAGTCTCAAGCCTTCTTTTTCCTATTAACATGACCTTAATCAAAAGTTACATAGCCTCTCCAAGACTTACTACTCTGCTTTGTAAAATGGAGCTGAAAATCCCTATCTGGGATTGTGGTAAGGAATAAATGAGAAAATGTATTAAGGATGAACCCTAAGAAATTGCCCCAAAACAGTTGAACACCAGCAGTTTTGTACAATTCAACCTAATATATAAAGTGCTTCCTCCTTTTCATCAGAATGCAGGTCAAACTTATAGTAGCAGCTACTCCTCCACCAATCACAGCTACAGGCATTTCCTGGAGTAGTTTGGCGTGGGAAATCGGGACCAGGTATTTTTAAGAGACTAGACTGGTTCATGGAAAGCAAAGGAGGTGAGAAACAGGGTGGCTTCTGGCAGCTCCTACCTGGGAATGATTTACCCAGAAGAGCACCGTAGGAGTTGGCAGCTTCTCCTGACCTGGGCAGGAGTGCCCACTTCATAAGTCAGGTTCCAAGGCAGAGATGGCCTAGGACGGGCTTTCCTTCCCAGGAGCAGAGCCACAGGGGTCCCAGACCATCAGGCATTTGGAAACAATCGAAAGCAGCTGCCTGCCAGCTTTTTTCTGCCTAGTGGCAGCTGTCAAGCCCAGCTTCTCTTAATCCAGCAAAGATTCAGGCCTGACAAAGCTCCAATTTGGAACCGACAGCCATGATGATCACAGTAGGGAAAGCCCTCTCTACATATCTGCTACTCAATCCCAGCTCTATCTGTAAAATTCATGGGGTTTCAAGTTGGAGGGGATGGGAGAAGTCCAAAGAAATGCCCATTGACTAGCTGTGCCTTGGATGCCAGTGCTCCAGGCCGATGGAGACCACAGGGGCACCAAGCAGATACTTATAGAGTGCCTCCTCAGTGTTTCCCACTGAGGGCACAGTTGTCATTTTGGTCAGTACAGTTCATTGTACTGGACTGTCCCATGCGTTGCAGAACAAGTAGCATCTGACAGCAAGATAAGGATAGGGTGCACCTTGTAAGCCTAAGAGCCAAATGAATCCCAGTCACTGAAGCTCAGGAGAATGGCCCCAGCAGAGTGGTAGCCTCTCCATCACTCTGAACGGCACCTTGAAGATGACTTTTTAAAGCAGATGCTCCACAACTACGTGTTGGCCTGATGGCCATGAGCTATCCCATGAACCCAGTGACTGGGTGATCTTGACTGGGCCAGTGGAGACGTGTAAAATCAGTCAGATGGGGCCTGGGACTTCAGGGTAGAAAAGCTAGGAAAGGTATTCCCCCAGGAGCTGCCCGAATGGGGGTTATACCCCTGGCAGGTAGTGAACCACTCTGCTCAGGGACCCAAGCCCTGGCCAGCCTGTGCCAAAGAGTCCACACAGAGGGTGGGGCTAACTCAACCCCAGGCCCAAGTGCCAGTTACTCAGCATCAGGCAGGATGGGAGAGGGATGTGTGAAATTTTTTCAGGGAAGTATGATGAATCTCCAAGCTGAGCTACTACGTTGACCCCGCCAGAGCACAGAGGTGCTTGACCAGGAGTCCATGTACTTGGATGGGAAAAAAATTACAACTTTGTCTTCACTACCCTCTAATTGAAATTTCGACTTCCCTTCCATTATGAATGCAGCAACACCCTGCAGTTGTATTAGCACTACCAGCGACTTTGTCTCCAATTAAAACTGCCGAGATTTTTATATCTCATTACTCTTGCTGTGGGCTTCCCAGATGGCACAGTGGTAAAGGATCTGCCTGCTAGTACAGGAGACTCAAGGATCGTGGGTTCGATCCCTGGGTCTGGAAGATCCCCTGGAATAGGAAATGGCAATTCACTCCAGCATTCTTGCCTGGAAAATCCCATGAATAGAGGAGCCTGGCGGGCTACAGTCCATGGGGTTGCAGAGTCAGACACGACTGAGCATACACACACCACCACATCACTCTTGCTGCAAATATCTTGAAATATCATTACACTCGTAGCCATGAGTGTGGTAGTTACTGGACGTGCCACTAGATCATATTACTCAATATGCTAATAATGAAACATCTATTACTATATCACAAATTTTAAAGCATACATGTTTACAATAATCTTTAAAAATAATTGGCTTCCCTTGGTATCCTATGTATCTTATTTTATGCTCATAGAAACATTCCAAGAAAGGGTCCGTAGGTATCATTAGATTCCCCAAATGGTCCAAGCCATAAATGTGTTAAGAACTCCTGGGTTTGAGATTTGGCAGGAAATCAGGCCAATTGTGGTCAACAGGAGAGGCCTGGATGCCAGAAGAGGCAACACAGGGTTGTGCTCTGTAGGCACCAAGAGGATACTAAAGGTTTCTAAGCAGGAGACTGCCGAAGATGGTGCTGAGGTTTCCAGCCTGGGATTCCAGAGATGGTGGTAGCATTAACAGTAATTGAGAAGTCAGGAGGAAAGGTCAATTAAGGTAAAGACTTTTGCTTTAAACATTTAATTCAGGACTAAAAATTGGACATCTACATGAAATTGTCCACCCAGCTCTGGAAAATGCAAGTGAGCAGACTGGGAGAGTGGCCATTGCAACAGAAAAGATTTGGGGGGGGTCATCCTTCAAGATGGTCTTAGAAGAGTTTAGAGTAATTGTAGCCTTCAACAGAAAAAAGGCAGTGGGAGAAAAGAGGCCAAGGCAAGAGGCTGTCATAGGCTGGATTCTCTGGGAAACAGATTCTGAGACAGAGATTTGCATGCAGGTATGCAAGGAGAATGGCTTCTAGAACGCACCTATGAAGAAGTAATTGAAGCAGGATTAATCAAAGACAAGAGTTGAACTGCAAAACAGTCACACTGGAGACCTTAGCTGATCTCATGAAGAGTTCTGAACTGGGATGTCCTTCATAGGGTCCTATATGTGGCCGGGTGGCTGGGTCTTTCTCTTCCTACCACCCTTGACCCCATATTTTGACTAGTCTTTGGATATAGGCTGCCCTCCCCCGGGGCATTTCCTTGGATAGGGACTCAACTACGAGCCACCAGCCAACATCCCTAGCAACTAGGGGGATGAGTTCCTTGCTCCTGAACGAGGGAAGGGAAAAACTTCAAGTCTGCTGTCCCAGCCCTGTGGAAAGTGCAGATAACTATCCCCAACCCTGCACAGGCCTTTGAGGAAGTCCCATCCTGCAGTCTACAGCCAGTTTTAGGAATCTAGAGACAGGGAACCATGGCCTAAAAGGAATTTGAGTCTTTGGTGCCTGTAACACAGAGTTCTTAGTATTTACTCCAACTTCTCCCATTTGGGGCTAAGCTTGGGGGGAAGTTGGAGGGAGCTGAGCCATTGCAATCCTCCACTGTTTGTTTTTAAGAGGTTACCAAACTAAGCAAACCAACCACAGCAGAAACAAGTTCTGTGGCCTCTGGGTCCCTCCCTTCCCTTTGGGGTGACCCACATCTCAAAAAGGAGATGTCACCACAATTGAGGTGAGAACCCTGCTCACAAGGCCTGCAGTCTGTCCAAGAAATGATACTGTTAGAGCTGCGAAGTAAAAGGAGGTTGGGCTTCAGTTTGAAAGTGACACATGTACAAACTAGACTTTTGGTTTTGACATTTATGACCTAAGACCAAAAGAGAGAACTAAATAGCAACCAAACTTATTAGGCACAAACTCTTCCCCAAATGCAAAATCCAGAAAAATTGATTCATTTGTTCATTCATTCCATAAAAAAATAACAAACTTTGAACTTGCAAAATGATAGGCCAACTATGGCCTGAAGGTCAGTTTTTTCTTGTTATTGTACATAGTTTTTAAAATAATTTGTTAGTTGCCAACTCACTTTTTTAAAAATTCTAAGATCTGACCACAGTGAACCTGTCAGAACTGAGAAGTCCTGTCCGCTTGTGAATGGGCATACCTCCTATCCCCTAGTTTACCTCCGGCCCCATTTAGCCCCCTGCTCTCCTGAGTTAGAGGCCCTGCATGCCAGCATTCATGTTCATGAACACTTATTCAGTTGCTCAGTCCTGTCTCTTTGCTGTCTGATGGACTGCAGCACGCCAGGCTGCATTTGACTCCTGATTGATGCTGCTTCCCCTACAATACATTGCTCCAAAGTATGCATCCAAACAGGATCTCAACTGAGAAGGTCCAGGTTGTTCCATTTTTTCATTCTTGTTTATTTAAAAAACCTAATTTAGAGAAGGTAGATTTGCCCCTCAGAATGCAAAGCAGAGTTCCCAGTCAGTGAGAAAGTCCTCCTACCCCCGTGGGAGATGCAGCTAAAACCCAAAGGACTGAGCATCTCCTGGCGGATGCAGGAACAGAAGGGTGAAACGCCTCCCTCTGGCCCCGGTATCTTTTCTCAACCAACTTCTTGTTACTCAGAGTGTGATAAGAGGACCAGCAGCAATAGCAGCACCTGGCTCTCAGTTAGGAACACGGCATCTCGGCACATACCCCTCTCCACCTACTGATTTGAACTTTTACTTTAACAAGACCCTCGGGATTCTTATGCATGAAAAGTTGAGAAGCATTGACCTAGGGGGCAACCTTTGAGATTGACCTGACTCCTCACCAGATGGGAGCTCCCTGAGGGCAAAGCTGTGTCATCTTGTGCCCCCAGGGTCCTTGCACAGTGCCAAGCACCCAGCAGGTACTCAGTGATGTGTGTTGAATGAGTAAATTTCTGAAGAATCTAGCCACATACAGCCAACTTAGGTACAGGTAGAATCATGTACCAGGCACATTGTACAGCCCTGCCTGCACTTGTCACCTGCTCTTGTAAGCTGCCCAAGGCAGAGGGTCCAGCCCTGGGGCTCCCTCCCAGCCTATGGTCCCGTGAGAGAGGCCCACCAGCAGGAGGTTTGTCTCTATAGGCCTTAGACTTTGGCTAGGATGCCAAACAGGCTTGCTTCCTCCATCCTCCCATCCTGAAAACCCCAAGGAGGAACTTCGGAGGCACCTACACTCTGGTTTTGCTCTCTTCAGAGGGCCTGGCCTCCTCAGCTCAAGTGACCACTGCCATCCCCATGTCATTTCTCAAAGGCATCCCCCTCCTGGAAATCCAGATCCCTTCCAAGGTGCAGAAGGTGCTGCCAGGTGCTGGCTACCAAGCCCTCTGTGAGTGTGCAACCAAAATAAACCTCTGTTGATATGGAAACGGGTCGAATTATTTTAAGAAAAAAAAATTGCTCCTTAAGTCACGTTGTTATGGCAACTGGGATTAGGAAAGTTACTTGGCCAAGGAGGTTATGTTCAGTGTTTTGGGACTGAGAGTTTTCAGAAGAGCAGAAAACGTTTTGTGAGCTCATCTCTCCATCTCCTGGCTCTGCCTAGAGTAGGAGGGGGAGGAGAGGAAGAGGAGGGCCAGTTGAGAATCAGGCCGTCCGGCCTGGATGGGCTTGTGCAGGGGGCCTGGGGGCCACTCTCCGGGCCCTGCCTGTGGTGATGCAGGCTGAGGTCATAAAGGATATGTGGGAAAGGAAACTGCTGGGGAAGAGGATATCCTGACCAGAGGTCCAGCCCTGCATGTGCAAGCAAGCCCACTACTCTGCTGCCAGAGGAGTGCTGCAACTTCCTGGAGTAAGGGAAAGGTGGGAGAGTTGAAGAAAAATCACAATAGCTACTCTTGATTGGGTCTTTACCGTGTGCTGGGCACTGAGCTAAGTCCTTGACACTCTCACATTCAATCCTTGCAACAACCCTGCCAGGTAGTATTATTACCTCAGTTCTTCAAATAAGGAGACGGAGTATTAGGTCAATGGGGTGACTTGTCGAAGTTCACACAGGAAGTGCAGAGCTGGGATTGGAATCTTAAGTCACTGTTTGCAGCCTCTGCTGCAAAGTCAAAGGACTAATCACCTGAAACAAGAAAACAGGTATTATCTTAAGCCCGCATTCATTCATTCAGTGAAAGATCATTTATGGAGTACCTACTCTGTGCCAGGCCCTGAGAAGAGCATACACATATTGCATCTGCTTCTTGCCTTCAAGGAGTCAGAAACCTTGTGGGGGAAGCCTTGCAGTAAGGTGGGTGCCAATACAGGCTGCCCCAGGCAAGATGCTAAGCAGTCAGGGAGCCCAACAGCCCTGAACAGAAGAAATGGCAAGTCTGCCCTTCCTCAGAGGGGCCCTGCTCTCCCTTCCTGCTTCCCTCTCCCTTTCAGATATTCCAAAGTGCTCCTTAGACTCAGGAAACACTGTCCTTTGGCATGGAAGGCAGAGAGGTTGAGGGGCTCAGGCCAACAGAAGAGAAGGGCAAGAGCACCTGAGACTCCAAGGGTCAATAAGGGAGGCCAGTCAGAGGGCCCAGCCTTGGTCAAGTTTTCTGCTTCCTTCCCTACAAGTTTGGGGAATGTACCATGAACCTCACAGTGATGGAGGTTAGGAGGCTGCTGTGAGGTGTCCTGGTCCCACTAGAAAAAGCGGGTTCCATCCGGCTAAACTGAGTCATTGTGCACCAAAGCTTCTCTTAACACATAGCGAAATTTGTTGCTGCTTTTTAAATCGCCAGTTAGTATTATGTGACTAGTGCTGAGGCCCTATGCCCTCTTTTCTTTCTAGCCTCAAATAGGCTACTGTTGTGAGATTATCACCAGTGTGTTGTGTGCCACTTTGCTGTCAGCATAGGCTGGGGCCTGGCTGAATAACAACTTAAGCGAGAGCCCCTAACCCAGCCCAAGACAAAGCCTTCAGAGCCTGCCTGGAGGATCACCAACCTGGGACCCAGTGGGTACACCCTTATTCCAGCACAGCTTAGTCAGTGCTCAGCAGGGAGTACAAAAGGGTTCCATCTGCAATCCAGAGACTCACTGAGGACCCTCACACACACACACACACACACACACACACACACACACACACACACACGCTCACACCAGGTCTTGTGCAGTTTTGAGTGGGGGAATAAAATTTGCTAGAAATTAAACATCTCCATTCCCATTTATTCCTCACTGCAAGGTAGATGCTATTTTCCTCATTTTATAGAAGATAAAATGGAGACTCTCAGAAGGCTAGGGAAATGCCCATGGTCACACAGATGGGAAGGCACAGAGCTGGGACTAAGAACCACAGAGGTTCTCATCCTTTACTGCTTCCTGGGCTGAAGAACCCCCCAGAAAACTGCCTTATGACTCTGTTGACTGCCTCAGCAGCCCCAAGGACTATTTACATTCTGCTCAGCATTAGCAAAGCCACTGCCCACTGGAATCACTGGGGATATATCTGATTAAGAAATCATATCTGTTTCTGCAAACTGGGTTGGGAAATTAACTGTCAGAGAGACCTGAATTTAAGTGTAGGGCTATTGTTTACTAGCTGCGTGATTTACAGAGCCTCTCAATCTCATTTTTAAATGAAAGCTTGTTGTAAGAATTAGAGATAATATATACACAGGGCTTACCTAATGCCTGATATACAATAGGAACCGAATAAAGGGATAAATAAAAGAATCATCTGGAGAGTTTTTGAAAACAGCCCATGTTAGAGCCCTACTCCAGACCAAGTAAATCAAAATACCTGAAGGTGGAGCCCAGGGATTAGTATTGTTAAGTTCTGCAGTTGGTTCTAAGGTACAGGTGGGGTTCCAGGAATGATGCCCATGGCCCCTGTCCACAAGGAGCTCCCAACAAATGGAAAAGACAGAGGCAAGCAACCACAGCCCATAGAAGCCAGGACTGCAACCGGGTACTGGGACAAGGATTGGGTTGCAGCTGACTGCAGGCTATAAGCGCCATCTAAAGCTAAATTAAAGCATTACAGAGAATTCCCTGGTGGTCCAATGGTTAAGACTCTGTGATTCCACTGCCGAGGGTGCAGATTCAACCCCTGATTGGGGAACCAAGGTCCTATAGGCCATGCCAGGCGGCCAAAAACAAACAAAAAAATCCAGCAACAAGTAGCAGCTCCACAGTAGCATGTTAGCAGTAAGGAGGGGCTGTGCTGACCCTTTGCACACTCACACTCAGCCCCCCTCAGCATCAGGGTGGATGTTTGCAAGGACAGCTGGCTGGAGTGGGCTTCCCTGATAGCTCAGTTGGTAAAGAATCCACCTGCAATTCAGGAGACCCCGGTTTGATTCATGGGTTGGGAAGGTCCGCTGGAGAAGGGATAGGCTACCCACTCCAGTATTCTTGGGCTTCCCTTGTGGCTCAGCTGGCTGGAGTGAGATTCACTCGTTTATTCATTCAACATGCATTACCGAGCACCTACTGTATGCTAGGCATTGTGGATACCCTGGTGACCAAGACAAAGTCCCTTGCCTTGGGGAGTTTACCTCCAATGAAAGGCAAACAGATAGGAAACAATAAAATCAATAAACCAGAGAAGTTTCAAATGGCGGAAGCACTATGAAAGAAAGCAAGCAGAGATGTGGCCAAGATGACTAGGATCTGGGCACCATAGGACTGCAGGATCAAAGAAGGTCTACCTAAGAAGGTGATGTTTGAGTGAAGACCCAGATGAAAGAAGAAAGCAAACCATGTGACTACCTGGTAGAAGAGTGTTCCCAGGCAGAGGGAGCAACCAGTACCAAGGCCTTGAAGTGGGAATGGGCTTGGCATATTTGAGAAGCAGCAAGAAGGCAGCAGTGACCAAAAAAGAGCTTGCAAGGAGAGTAGTAAGCGATGAGGCCAGAGAGGAAGCCAGAGGCCAGATGACGGTAGGGACTTTTCATCTTCATATAATGTGATGAGAAGTAGTGGGAAGGTGTGCTGGGGAACAGTAAGATATAATGAATTGTTTTCTTTAGTAACAGGTTTATTGAGATATTAATATAATTCATATGCTATACAATTCACCCATTTATTTATTTATATTGAATATAGTTGATTTATTAATACAATGTTGTATTAGTTTCAGGTATACAGTACAGTGATTCAGTTATATTCGATATATATATGAAAATATATGCATATACTTTTCTAGATTCTTTTCCATTATACTTTATTACAAGACATTAAATATAGTTCCCTCTGCTATACAGTAGATTCTTGTTGTTTGTTTTACACATAGTAGTTTGTATCTGCTAATCCCAAACTCTTAATTTATCCCTCCCCTACCCTTTCCCCTTTGTAACCATAAGTCTATTTGCTATGTCTGTGAGTCTATTTCTGTTTTGTAAATAAGTTCATTTGTATCATTTTTTAGATTCCACATATAAGTGATATCATATGATATTTGTCTTTCTCTGTCTGACTTCATTTAGTATACTAATCTCTATCTAGGTTCATCCATGTTGCTGAAATGGCATGATTTCATTCCTTTTTTATGGATGAGTAGTATTCCAGTGTGTGTGTGTGTACCACATCTTTTTATCCATTCATCTGTCAACGGACATTTAGGTTACTTCTGTGTCTTGGCTATTGTGAACATTGGGGTGCATGTATCTGGTCACCCATTTAAAGCATATAATTGTAAAAAAGAAATAAATAAAAGCTCTTTTGCTCAAAAATAAATAAATAAATAAAGCATATAATTCATTGGTTCTTAGTATATTCCCATATATGTGCGACCATCAACAGTTTAATTCCAGAAAGTTTGCAACTCTTTACCCATTAGCAATCATGTCCTACTTTCACCATCACCCACCCTGGCCATTGGTAATCACTAATCTATTTTCTATCTCTTGGATTTGCCTAGTCTGGACATGTCACATGAATAGAATCATACAATGTGTTACCTTTTGTGACTAGCTTATTTGACTTAGCATAATGTAAACAAAGTTCATCCATGTTATAACATGTATAGGAACTTCATTCCTTTTTACTGGCAAATAGTGTATCGTTGTGTGGATATACCACATTTGGTTTATCCATTCATCCATTGATGGACATTTGGTTTGTTTCTACCTTTTGGCTATTATGCATAGTATTGCTACAAGCATTCATGTACATGATTTTTTATGAACATATGTTTTCAATTTTCTCAGGTGATAGCTATGAGCGGAACTGCTGGATCATGTCATAACTCTCTGTTTAATCATTTGAGAAACTACAGTCTGTTTTCCATTGTGGCTGCATAATTTTATATTTCCTCCAATGTATTTGTGGCCAATTCCTCCACATCCTTGCCAACACTTGTGACTGTCTGATTCTAGCTGTCTTGGTGAGTGTGAAGTGGGATCTCACTGTGGTTTCAGTGTGCATTTCCCTGATGACTGAAGATGTCAAGCATCTTTCCATGTGCTTACTGGCCATTTATGTATGTTCTTTGGAGAAATGTCTCCCCATTTGTACATTATGTTAGTATTTGTCTTTTTAGTGTTGAGTTGTAAGAGTTCTTTATATATTCTGTTAATAAATACAAGTTCCTTATCAGGTAGATGATTGGAAAATATCTTCAGTTCTGAGTTGTTCTTTTCACTTTCTTGATGGCGTTGTTTGAAGCACAAAAGGGTTTTTGTTTTTTTTTTTAAATGAAGTACAGTTCAGTTCAGTTCAGTCGCTCAGTCGTGTCCGACTCTTTGTGACCCCATGAATCTTAGCACGCCAGGCCTCCCTGTCCATCACCAACTCCCGGAGTTCACTCAAACTCATGTCCATAGAGTCAGTGATGCCATCCAGCCATCTCCTCCTCTGCTGTCCCCTTCTCCTCCTGCCCACAATCCCTCCCAGCATCAGAGTCTTTTCCAATGAGTCAACTCTTCGCATGAGGTGGCCAAAGTACTGGAGCTTCAGCTTCAGCATCATTCCTTCCAAAGAAATCCCAGGGCTGATCTTCAGAATGGAGTACAGTTTATCTTATTTTTTTCTTCTGTTGCTTGTGCTCTTGGTGTCATATCTAAGAACGCATTCCCTTGTCCCTTAACTTCAAGAATGACTCTCCTGGCCACCACGCTGGGAACAGATGGAAGGCAGGGACGCAGAGTACCGAGCAGAGGCAGAATGAAAGTGGCCATGAGGGGTCACTCTGAGCACTCAATGCAGAACCTCGACCTCCTGCTTGAGGGCTGGGCTCCAAAGCCTGCAAAACGGCCCAAGCCCAGACACAAGCGTTTACCTGCTGTCCTCATTTTCTTGCCTTTCTTTTCTGCAAATCCTGCATGCACCTGTTGGACAGTGCAAATGTCTGGAAAATAGGCTCAGGTGTAGATGGCCTTGGGTGGCTGGGGAGGAGCCCCTCTCACCCTAACTCAGTGGGGGACCTGAGAAGACACCTTTCCTCTTTCTGGGCCCCAGTTTCCACATCTCTATTATGTGAGGGGCTGGACTCGGGTCTCTAGCTGCCCACAGGCTTCTGGGTCTTCACTTTCCCCGTCTCACAGGGAAGCTAAATGAGGCTGGCAGAAAAGATTTGCTGTGGGAGTGAGAGCAAACCACAAAGCAATATTTACAGTATGATCCCATGATTTGTTTGGCATAGGAAAACTTCCGGAAAGATACACCCAAAGTATCAGCAGTGCTTGTCTCTGGCATGTGGAAGATGATGTGTTTTTGTTTTTCCTCTTTCAGTTTGCTTGTATGTTCTGATTTTTCACTTTGATAAACATGTTTTGCTTTTGTAACAAGGAAAAAAAGAAAAGCACAAGAGAAAAAAGGTGAAATTGACATTTTAAAATTAAATTTTATGTATTTATTTTTGGCTGTGCTGGGTCTTCGTTGCTATGCGGTCTCTTCTCTAGTTGTGGCAAGCGGGGGCCACTCTCTCGTTGCGGTACGCTGGCTTCTCATTGCAATGGCTTCTTGTTGTGGAGCACGGGCTCTAGGAGCGGGGGCTTCAGTAGCTGCTGTGTGTGGGTTCTAGGGCATGGGCTTCAGTAGTTGTGGCACACAGACTTGGTTGCTCTGCAGCGTATGGAATCTTCCCATGTCCCCAGCATTGGTAGGTGGATTCTTAATCACTGGACCACCAGGGAAATGCTAAAATTGACATTTTTTAAAGAGAGAGATTGCCTAGAGGTCATTAACAGGGAAAGGGAGCAAAAAAGATAGTCTCCACCAGAGCCAGTAGGAGCACATGTCAACACACCTTTCAAAACATGAGGTGCGCTCTCCACCAAGGAAGGGTGGGTGTCCCAGAAATTGGACTCTGAGATGGAGATGAGTGTGCAGGAAGTTTATGAGGGAGGATCTCAGGATCTGCAGCTTTGGAAAGAGGGTGAAGAAGCAGGGTTGTGCAGGGGGGACAAAGTGCACTGCTGTCCTAAGGCCTTGCTCAGTCAACCTAAGTGGGAGTCTCTGGCTCTGAGCCGGCAATTCAGAGTTGGCCTGACTGGGGATGAAAGAGCCACCCTAGGAAGAAGGTATGACATTTGACAAGGAATCCCCACAGATTCCCCAAAGCAAAGGGCTCCCCAAGGAAAGCAAAGGAACCCCCAAAGCGGCACAGTGCTGCCTGAGGCAGCTCTGTAAACACTTAGGAGACTAAATTGTTTGTCCCTGAGGTGAGATCTGGGCAGCACATCAGTGTCTGCTATTAGGAGACTGCCTGGCAAAGGAGACCTCCGTAGGCAGATATTAGGGGAAAGCATCATTTTTGAATTCAGATGCCTGGCTGCCCTCCGATTCTGAGCTCTAATCTCTATTCCAATTTGTCTCCTCAGGCAGTGACCTTTGAGGGCCACTGATGGGCCAGCCTTTAGTTTAGGTGCTTTCCACGATCCCAACACTGCTCCCAACTTTATCTCCTAGGATACTTTCATTGCTCTGGAATACAGACAGAATGGAAATATTCTGAGCACATTTTATCAATGAGGAATCCTAGGTTCAGAGAGGAGACCCAGCTAAGTTGTGATGATGTAGGCTCAGAGCCAGCTCTGTGCAGCCCCAGGTGCCACCCTCTGTGTCCCTGGTGACACAGCTGCCCAGACTTTCAAGTGATTTGTTTTGTGATCAAATGGACGAATCTGTTCCTTCTCATTATTGCCAAACCAGTGTGTTCCCCATGCCCACCAATCAGTTTCCAGATGAGCCCATCTCAATCCTGCAAATCACAAAGTGCACTTTTACTTAGCTGATGCAACATAAAATCGCCCTTCCTTTCTTGGAAAGCTGCTCTCTTTGGAGGGGAGCAGAGCTCTCTTGCACCTGAGCCTCCCCAGTTTGGGGGGACATGGGAGGCTGAAGCCAGTCTGGCTGAGTTAAGCTTGAGTTAATCTTCTTAACCTGTGAGATCAATTGGCTGAAGGCACCAGGCAAGTGACAGTACAAGCATTAATTCAGTAATGACCAGAGCAGCCTGACAGCCAGGGACTGATTTATCAGTCCTTTTAATGGATGGGATTGCATTTAGCTAATTGAATCTGAGACCGGCATGAATATGCCCTCTCTTCAGGCAACCCCCTGTGACAGGTGCTCCTGAGTGGATGTCCTACAGAGGGAATAGTGAGGGAAGAAGAAGCAGGTAGCAAGTAATGCCCCCTTCCTGTAAGCACACTGTAAGGACTGGTTTGGGGACCCAGGTACCTAACTTGCAGGCTGCTCTCAGGAGGCAGTGGTTCCCAAATGTGATCCTCACACCAGCAGGGTCAACATCCCTTGGCGACTCATGAGAAATGCAGACTTTTGGACTCTACTCCAAACCTACTCGATTATAAACTCTGGGAGTGGGGCCCAGCAATCTGTGTTTTAAGAGGCCCTCCATGGAATTCTGATTCTCAGTAAAGTCTGAGACTCACTGAAGGAGTTGTGAGCACAAACTCTGGCACCAGGCAGCCTGTGTTACTAGCTATGACTTTGGACAAAAGACCTAACTTTTCAGTATCTCAGTTTCTTCATCCATAAAATGGAGACTATAATAGTACCTGCCTTATAGGGTTCACAACAGTCCTACAAGGTTAAACTTGCAAAGTGCCCAGACCAACGTCTGGGACCTGGTAAGGAGCTATATTTATAAATGTTGTCTTTGTGTTGTTCAGTCACTAAGTCATGTCCAGCTCTTTGTGACCGCATGGACTGCAGCACACCAGGCCTCCCTGTCCCTCATCATCTCCCGGAGTTTGCCCAAGTTTGTGTCCATTGAATTGGTGATGCCATCCACCCATCTCATCCTCTGCCACCCTCTCCTCCTTTTGCCTGGTGTAACATTTATATATGTTAACAACTGTTATTGTTGGAAATAATGGAGCCTAGGGCTTCTGTCTTTTCCTTCAGCATGATAGTGATTCTAAGTAAAAAACAGGGTCATAAAGTTTCTGTGATTTGATAAGTAAAAAAAAGTACAAAATTGTATCTTTACTGTTATCATACTTATGTAAAACTGTGTATGCACATGAACAGGGTAAAATCATGGGCGATTTCTTTCTCTAATCACAAACATTTGCATGTGATTAAATATATCTTTGGAATCAAAATATTAAATAAATCAGATTAGACAAGAAAAATGTATTGCATCTTAGACAACCAATGGGTGGAGCTGAAGAAAAGACTGCTCTACAGCACTCAAGGTATAGGGCTGCCGTATGTTGTCCCTGTCTCCATTCAGGTACAGGAGGGCAAAACTAAAGTCCCTCGAGGTTAAAATGGAAGAGATGTAAGCCAGAGTCTGGTCCAAATAAAGAACCTCAGTAATGGCACCAAAGATGGCTGGGAGGTGGGCATGAGGGCTGGACAGTGAACTCATCCTCAGAAAGGGAGAAACCTTCCAGCTGAGACTCAGCATGGTCTTGGGAGCTCAGACCTTGCTGAT
Organism: Neotragus moschatus; assembly: GCA_006410615.1. Classification (NCBI taxonomy): domain Eukaryota; kingdom Metazoa; phylum Chordata; class Mammalia; order Artiodactyla; family Bovidae; genus Neotragus; species Neotragus moschatus. Next base: position 738,694 of record SJYA01003305.1, on the reverse strand, counting down.
TTCTTGGAAACATCTGAATATTTGGTGAATTTCAACTAGATCTCCATCTCTAAAGGGAATAAGTCCAGCTAGCTGGCACATCTATATCCCCATCTTTCCACCTACATATATAGTTAGGTACCAGGGGACTCCTGATTGGACTGTAAAATCTTAGCATAAGGTCAAAATAGCTGACTTTAGGATCAAGGTCCAGGTCAGATTACTGGGCTAGGTATGTAGTAAGTTTGAAACTTCAGGCATGTGTGTTACTCTCAGCTCTACTTTCCTCTTTTAAACTCTGCTACTTAGAACAATGACTCTCCAGATAGAGTTTACTAAGATCTCTACAAGCAGTATTTCTTTGTACCTTGGTAACCAGTTTACTTTTAAATGGTAGCATATCTGTTGATACATGGTCACTATGGAATCTACTAAGGCATACTAGAATTTCTGCAGTTTATCAGTTAGCTACCATGATCTTAGACTTCCCTCATGGCTCAAAGGTAAAGAATCCACAAGAGACACAGTTGATTCCTGGGTTGGGAAGATCCCCTGAAGAAGGAAATGGCAATCCACTCCAGTATTCTTGCCTGGAGAATCTCATGGACAGAGGGGCCTGGCACAGAAAGGCTGCAAAGAGTCAGGCAAGACTTAGTCACTAAACAGCAACAACGCTGATCTCATCTTGTGGCCTTTGTTTTGACACTTGAGTATGATATTGTGGTACACTTCTGACTTACTAAGGTTCTTTTTCATGTATATAACAGCTTTATTGAGACATAATGCATGCATTTACCATACAGTTCACACATTTTAAAATGTACAATCAGCGGGTTTTAGTATATTTAAAGAGTTGTGCGACTGAACAACAAGAGTTCTGCAGCGATAACCCCAATCTTGGAACATTTTCAGTACCCTGAAAGAAACCTTAACCCCCTTCCCAGCCCTAGATCACCACTCATCTGCTTACTGTCTCTATGCATTTGCCTATTCTGGGCGTGCCATGTAAAGAGAATCATTCACTATGTGGCCTTTTGTGTCTGGCTTCTTTGGTGTGGCATGTTTTCAAGGTTTATTGATGTTGTAATATGTCTCATTACTTCATTCCCTTTTATGACTGGATCAGTTCAGTTCAATTCAGTTACTCAGTTCTGTCCCGATTTTTTGTGATCCCATGGACTGCAACATGCCAGGTTTCCCTGTCCTTCACCATCTCTCGGAGCTTGCTCAAACTCATATCCTTTGAGTCGGTGATGGCATCCAACCATCTCGTCCTCTGTCGTCCCCTTCTCTTCTCGCCTTCAGTCTTTCCCAGCATCAGGATCTTTTCCAATGACTCAGCTCTTCTCATCAGGTGGCCTAAGTATTAGAGTTTCAGCTTCAGCATCAGTCCTTCCAAGTGAATATTCAGGATTGATTCCCTTTAGGATGAACTGGTTTAATCTCCTTGTTGTCCAGGGGACTCTCAAGAGTCTTCTCCAGCACCACAGTTCAAAAGCATCAATTCTTCAGTCCTCAGCCTTCTTTTTGGTCCATCTCTCACATCTGTACATGCCTACTGGAAAAACCATAGCCCTGGCTATATGGACCTTTGTCAGCAAAGTAATGTCTTTGCTTTTTAATGGGCTGTTTAGGTTTGTCACAGCTTTTCTTCCAAGGAGCAAGCATCTTTTAATTTCATGGCTCCAGTCACCATCTGCAGTGATTTTGGAGCCCAAGAAAATAAAGTCTCTCACTGTTTCCTTCATTTCCCCATCTATTTGCCTTGAAGTGATGATGCCATGATCTTAGTTTTTTGAATGCTGAGTTTTAATCCAGCTTTTTCACTCTCCTCTTTCACCTTCATCAAGAAGCTTTTTAGTTCCTCTTTGCTTTCTGCCATAAGAGTGGTGTCATCTGCATATCTGAGGTTATTGATATTTCTCCTGGCAATCTTGATTCCAGCTTGTGCTTCATCCAGCCTGGCATTTCACATGGTGTACACTACATATAAACTAAATAAGCAGAGTGACAATATACAGCCTTGACAACAACAGCCAGTCTGTTGTTCCATGTCCAGTTCCGTTGATTCTTGACCTATATACAGGTTTCTCAGGAGGCAGGTAAGGTAGTCTATCATTCCCATCTCTTTAAGAATTTTCTACAGTTTGTGATCCACATAGTCAAAGGCTTTAGCATGTGACTGGATAGGATTCCATTGTATGACTATACCATATTTTGTTTATTTTTTATCTATTCATCAGCTGATGCACACAGGTTGCTTCCTCTTTTGGCTATTGTAAATAATGTGGCTATAAATATTCATTTACAAGTTTTTGTGTGGATGTGTATTTTCATTTCACTTGGGTGTATGCCTAGTAAAGGAACTACTGGATTGTAGGATGACCCCATATTTAACATTTTGAGGGACTGACCATTTTCCAAAGCAGCTGCAGTATGTTACATTCCCACCAGCAATGGGTAAGAGTACCAGTTTCTTCACATCCTCATCAACATTTGTCTGACTTTTTGATTCTAGCCATCCTAGTGGGTGTGGAGTGGGCTCTCACTGTGTTTTTTTATCTGTATTCTCCTAATGACTAATGATGTTGAACATCTTTTTTGTGCTTATTGGCCATTTGTATGTCTTGGAGAAATGTCTAATCAGATCTTTTACCCATTTTTGAATTCAGTTATTTGTCTTTTTATTACTGATTTGTCAGAGATGTTTATATATTCTGGATACAAGTCTTTTATTAGGTACATGATTTGCAAGTATTCTGGAGGCTCTTTACTTTTATGTATGTATTTATTTATTTTTGTCTGCCTTAAGTCTTTGTGGCAGTGCATGGGCTTTCTCCAGCTATGGCAAGTGGGGGCTGCTCTTTCATTGTGGTGTGTGGGCTTCTCGTGGTGGTGGGTTCTCTTTGTTGTGGGGCTCTAGAGTGTGCCGCCTTTAGTAGTTGTGGTGTGTGGTGCACACACTTAGCTGCCTCGTGATACGTGGGGTCTTCCTGGACCAGGGATGGAGCCTGCATCCCCTGAATTGGCAGGTGGATTCTTAACCACTGGGTGGCCAGAGAAGTCTAGGCTTTTTTACTCACTCAATGGCATTATTTATAACACATTTTTTAAATTTTAATAAATTCCAGTTTATTTTTTCTTTTGTTATTTGTGCAATGTGTCACAGCTAAGCAACTGTTGTATAATCCAAGGTCTCAAAAACTTACGTCTATATTTCCTTCTCAGTTTTATAGTTTTAGTTGTTATATGTAAGTCTTTGATCTAATTTGAGTTTAATTTTGTGTAAATGTAAGAAAGATTTCCCAAGTTCATGCTTCTACATGTGAAGATCCAGTTGTCCTAATACCACTTGCTGAACAGACTGTTTGTTCTTTCCCCTTTGAATGAATTTGGCACCCTTTTCAAAAATCAGTTGGCCACGAGTATTATTTCTGGATTCTCAATTCTGTTCCATTGATCTATATGCTATCCTCATACTGGTAGCACATGATTTTAATTACTGTGCATGTGTGCTCAGTTGTATCCGACTCTTTGCAACCCCATGGGTTGCCCACCAGGGTCCTCTGTCCGTGAAATTCTGCAGGCAAGAGTACTGGGGTGGGTTGCCATTTCCTACTCCCAGTAGCTTTGCATAGAGTTTTGAAATTGGTGGGAAGTGTGAGTCCTCCAACTTTGTTCTTTTTTAAGTTTGTTTGGGTCCCTGGAATTGCCATATGAATTTTAACCTCAGCCTGTCAATTTCTACAGGAATTCAACTGGACTTCTGATCCAAACTGCATTCAATCTGTAGATCATTTTGGAGAGTATTGCCGTCTAAACAATGTTAAGTATTTGGTCTTTCCATCTGTTTCAGTCTTCTTTCTTTTGTAAGTTCTCAGTGTACAACTCTGGCACCACTTTCGTTTAATTTTTTCTAAGTGTTTTATTCTTTTGATGATATTGTAAACAGAGTTATTTTCTTAATTTTACTTCAGATTGTTCATTACACATATATAACAATACAATTTTTACATTGATTTCATATCCTACAACTTTGTTGAATTCATCCATTACTTTGAATAGCTTTTAGTGGATTCCTTAGAATGTCTATATACAGGATCATGTCACCTGTGCTTTTTCCTTTCCAGTCTTTCCAGTGCCTTTTATTTCTTTTTCCTGTCAAATTGCTCTGGCTAGAACCTCCAGTACAATGTCAAGCAGAAGTGGCAAGAGAGGATACCCTTGTCCATTCCTGGTCTTGAGGGAAAACTTCTAGCATTTCATTATTTTGATATGCTTGTGGGTTTTTCACAGATGCCCTTTGTCTGGTTGAGGGTATTTTTTTTATCACGAAAGGGTGTTGGATTTTGTCAAGTCCTTTCTCTGTGCCTTTTGAAATAATTATGGTTTTGCTTTTTATTGTATTGATATGCTGTATTTCATAAAATGATTTTCAAACATTACAACAACTGTGCATTCCTGGGATAAATCCTACTTGGCCATGGTGTGTGATCCTTCTTTTTAAATTTATTTATTTTTAATTGAAGGATAATTGCTTTACAATATTCTGTTGGTTTCTGCCATATGTCAACATAAATCAGCCATAGATATACATATGTCCCCTCACTCTTCAACCTCCCTCCCACTTCCCCCCCCCCCCCCCCCCCCAACAACC
>SJYA01003305.1:703296-733917 GCA_006410615.1 Neotragus moschatus | reverse complement strand
CCCCATCCCACCCCTCTAGGTTGTCACAGAGCCCCAGGTTGAGTTTCCTGAGTCATACAGCAAATTCCCACTGGCTGTCTATTTTACGTATAGTAATGTGTATGTTGCTGGATTTGGTTTGCTCATATCTTACTGAGGATTTTTGAGTCCATGATAATAAGAGATATCAGTCTGTAGTTTTCTTGTTATGTTTTGTGTCTATTTTTGTTATCAGGATAATGTTGGCCTCATAGAATGAGTTGAGAAGTATTACCTCTTCTTCTACATTTCGAAAGAGGTTTTTAAGAATTGACATTAATTCTTCTTTAATTATTTGGTAGAATTCATCAAAGAAGCCATCTGTGTCTGGGCTTTTCTTCATGGGTAGTTTTGATTATTAATTCAGTCTCTCTACTTACAACAAATTTATTTGGAGCTTTTGTTTCTTCTTTGTGTCTTTTCAATAGTTTGTATCTTTCTAAGAATTTATGCATTTCATCTAACTTGTATAATTTATTGTCATACGATTATTCATAGTATTATTTTATAATATTTTTTATTTCCGTAAGGTGAATTGTAATGTCCCCTTTTTAATTTCTGATTCAAGTAATTGGGATCTTCTCACTTTTATTCTTGGTCAATCTAGCTAATCAAAGTTCTTTTGAATTCTCATTTGATCCTCAGTTTCTTTCTGCCTATGTTTGGGAGACTTGGCCAACCTAAGAACATACATATATTTCTTTTATAGTCAAAAGAATAAGTCTTCTTCACATTCCAGCACATGAAGCTCTCAGTCTAAACCCCCAAAGCATACTATTCTGTTCCCTTGGCTAACTGAGGCAGACTCATTGTGAACCAACCTCTTTATTAGCTCCTGGCTATAGTTCATAATACTATCACCATCTCAGCCACTCATTTTAGAAATTAAGCTGCAGCCCTTTTAGCACACTGGCCATCAGCCAAGTATTGCTTATTTCTGAATAAATATGGGGACCTGGGGAAGAGCAGAAGGCAGGAGACCCTGGCTAGCTAGAAGCCCCAAGCAAAGCATTGTGAGTAGACCTGAGGCCTGGTCTTGATAAACAGTGCTCTTTGAGTTTTGAATGGGAACAGAGGCAAGTTAGAAAGGCCAGAGACCTCCTGCTGTTCTGACCATTTGTCTCCTTAGCCATGGCACCCAGACTGTGCTGCCCTGGTTGGCAGGGATTCAGCTGACAGGTGGCAAAGTCAGGAAGTCAGGAAAAGGCATTTGGTGTTTTGGGAAAGTGCCAATTTTGACTGGTGGTCTGGGGTGCATAGCACAGTTGGTGATCTTTTCCCCCCTCTGCAAGCCTTAAGTCTGGCTGGAGTGTTGGGGTTAGAAGCATCTATTATCTCTGAAAATGTCTTTGAGCCAATAAAATGTTCGCTTAAAGATTATTTCCAGACTAATAGGAAATCTGTATGTGCAAGCAAGTCCAAATTTTAAAAGGGAGCAAAACCCACTGAGATTTCACTGGAAAGGAAGTGGCAACAAATCAACTCTTGGGGATGAGTGTGTGGTGAGCTTGAAATTCAAACCAAGTGTGACAGCCTCAGCCCCACCCTGGGCTGCTGACTCAGGACCAAGAGGAAGAAGGAGCTGCCAGACTTCATGATTTCTGTAAACAGTTCTTGAAAGAGAAACCACACACTTGTCTTTCTGCCAGCCCTCAGCTTCTCCTTAGAGCTTAAAATGCAGCTATTGTCTTTTCTGTGACACTGTAGGGTAGGGCTTCTCAACTTGAGCTCTGTGGACCTTCAAGCAGTTTGTGGAAAGAATTTAGGGGGTCTATGAACTTGGATGGGAAAACTATTTGATCCTTTTCCACTAATCTCTAACAGAAATTTAGCATTTCCTCAAATTTGGAATGTAGGCAGCAAGCCATAATAGTATTAACAGTATCTGTGACTTTATCTGCAATAGAAATTGCAAATATTTTCATATCAGATTACAGTTATTGTTTCTCCAAAAAGTTATTTATGCTCATCATCACTTCAAAACTTCTAATCTATAGACTTGCCACTCAGTCTTGTAACTTAATGCATTATTAAAGTAATATAACTAGATCACAATTTCTTAAAAGTATTCTTATAACCATTTTAATATGATTCATTTCCTGTGTAATTCTATGCATTATATTTTATGATCTGAAACCCATATTCTGAGGTCCAGAGGTTTGACCAAACTGCTAGAGGGACCGATGACCAAAAAGAGGCTGAGACCCTTGCCCTATATCTCGGTGCTCTCCTGCTCCACTGGCTTCATTTCTGATCTACAAAACTTTCCTTATCTTACTGGAGGGCTCAAAAACACTTGTGTGCTAGTGCTGTGACCTTAGGCAAATTCAAATTTCCCTGCTGCTTCTCAATCTGCAAAGTGGGGGAATAATAACACTACTGACTCACCTACTTTTATAGGGTTGTTGCAATGACTCAATGAGTTAATACATGTAAAGCACTTAGTCCCCAACAAATAGTAACTGCTCATAAGTATTAGTTATTTTTATTATTGTTGTTCATATCAATTCTCTCTCTCTCTCTCTCTCTCTCTCTCTCTCTCTCTCTCTCTCTTTCTCACACACACACACACACACACACACACACACATATATATATACTATTACTATCTCTGTTTTTAGAAAAAGGAAACTGGAGCTTAGAGAGGTGAAATGACTGACCCAAGGATACACACAAGGAAATGGTAAAGCCAGAGTTCAAAGCCAGGTCTGTGTGACTCTCAAGGCCAGCAGAGGTCTCTCTTCACCACATGGCTGATTAGAAGCAACTGCCCGTCTCCCTCAAACAGATGGGTACCCTCAAGGGGGGAGTCGTTTGGGGATGAACAACAAGCTCTGCACACTCTTCCCCAACTTATTCCTACTGTCCACACCTCCAGCCTGATGGGGGGAGAGGGCTGCTCCCAGCTCCACTTATATACCATCAGCCCTCAGCCAGATCTCAGGAGGCCAGTCCTCCCATCCTCCCAAAGTCTATTGCCAGTGCAACCCCTACACGTGAAGGGGACAAATGAATACCAAGCTCATTTGGAGTCATGAACCAGCCTCTACTCAAGCCTTACGGAGCATTGGAGTTGAGTGTAGGGGAGCAACTGGGGACTCAGAAATGGATGAGCTTGTCTGGGCATTGAAAGCGGCATTGAGAAGGAAGTGGTCTGGGAGCAGAGGAGATCACCAGTTGGAGTGGGGCCAGGAGTGCTTATGAATTTTTAAGGCAGAGGGAATAGGCTATGCAAAGGGCCAGAGGCATAAAAGTGTCTGGTATGTAAGGAAAGAAGAAAGTAATTCAGGATGTCTTGGATTTGGATTGAATGGAACAGGGAAGAAGGTTGGCATGGGCAGATGAGATGGCAGTTTATTTATAACCAGATAGTGAGGAAGGCTGCAGCCATGAAATTAAAAGATGCTTGCTCCTTGGAAGAAAAGTTATGACCAACCTAGACAGTATATTAAAAAGCAGAGACATTCATTACTTTGCCTACGAAGGTCCATATAGTCAAAGCTATGGTTTTTCCAATAGTCATGTATGATGTGAGAGTTGGATGATAAAGNCGCCCACCCATCCCACAAGCAAGCTTGCAGAAAGTGGATTGATTAGAAGGGGTAGAGACTAGAGGCTGGTTAGACCAACAGGTAGCACTGCTATAAAAAACCTTCCTGCCAATGCAGGAGACAAAAGAGACTAGGGTCAGGAATATCCTCTAGAAAAGGAAATGGCAACCCACTCCAGTATTCTTGCCTGGAGAATCCCGTGGACAGGGGAGCCTGGTGAGCTATTGTCTGTGGAGTTGCAAAAGAGTCAGACATGACTGAGCAACTAAACAACAACAAACAAGACCAATAGGGAGGCTACTTCAGTAGTCGGCAGAGAGATGAGGCGGGGCTAAACTGGGAAGGGAGGAGTCTGGAGCTTCTGCCATTCCCTCTGGCTCAGCCTCTGCACTAAGTGGTGGGGAGGAGGTGGGATCAGGACCACAATTGCTTGTCCTCCTCAAGTTTCGTTGTGTTTGGAAAGTCTTCACGCCAAAAGACAATCGCCGTGAATTCACAGGCTAACACCTCCAAGAGCAGAATAAATAGCCAGGGCCCTACTTTCTGGCCCTGCCCTCCTAGGAGAGTAGCTGAGGTGAGGGGCCTCTCTGCGTGGGTAGGCAGGAAGGAGAGAGGGGCCTCGAAGAGCAGGTCAGAGCCTGCCCTCAGTCAAAGGAAATATCCACCCTCCTAAGCCTTTCAGAGACTGTTTTCTTCCAAGTAGGTCCTACCGTTACCAGGGCAACAAAGAACCCTGGGCTTTGTGTTTCTGTCTGTGGAGTCCCTGGGGAGAAGTGATCTGTGGAGCTTTCCCTAGTCTAGGCAGGAAGCAGGAAGTGCTAGCTGGAGGTGGAGCCCCTACTCCCATTTAGAGATAATCTCTTGCCTTGTTAATGCCTTTCTTCATCCCCTGGGAGGGGCCAAGGCCCCAGGGAAGTCAGTTCCAGCAGCCTAGGCTCTGGTGGACCTGGTTTCTCAAGGCCAGGCCCATCCTATGGCACACCTCTCTCAGGAAATGAAATCTGAGCAAGTGTCCTGGAGGGGGAAGCTCATACCAGGCCATGCTACATGCTGGGGGATCACTGCACAAATATTTCTTGATCCCATACTACACGCTAGTGCAGGATCTCCAGGCTGGCTCCTGCTCCAGGGAGCTCTATGGGAAGGCTCAGAACCAAACTGGCCACTAAATGTCACCTGAGCTGGTTGGTCTCCAAGGCTTTTTTCTGTACTGGGCTGGGCTAGTCATTAGAATTGCCTAGGGAGCTTTTTAGAAATACAAATTCCTGGAGATTCTGATTCCACCAGTGTGGGTGTGAGTGGAGGGTGGAGGCTGAGTTCTGGATGTCTAATTGCTAGACCTCACAGTTGAACTCTGCAGACGGAGCAAGTGACCTTAAGCTGCCTCTTCTGGGCTTTTGTTGTATTTCCTTGTTTGGGGCATGCAAATGGGCTTCTGTGAGATACAACCTGCTCACTTCCATCGGGCAGCCAGGATCCCAGGTGTGGCCTGCCATCTCCTGAGTCCTGCATGTACTCTGTTGCAGCAGCCCTGGAAGGTATTAGCATTTCTGGCACCCATGGCACTCTGCTGATTCATCCTGAGCCCGAATCACCTCAGGGCCCCATCAACTTTCAGGGTTTTTTCACAACTTTCTTCTCATCCACATCTTCCCCACTCAGGCTTCTGCAGATGGTTTTGTGAACGTAACTGCAAGGTCTCACAGGTGCACCTAGTAAAGGTCATTTCAGCACATCCTTCCAAGTTAGATTGGGAGGGGGTGGCTCCTGATTCCATTTTGGAGGGGGTCCTCTAGTCCTCCAACTTAATGCCATCTGCTAATGCCCTTGGCAGCCTACCTCTAGGTCTCCATCCAGCAGCCCATGTATTCACTCACTTCTTTGTTTATGTACTAAACTAGGGTTGTGATCCTACTGTGTGGATCATGAAATGCTAATACCTGTGCTGGATAGCTGTGTGCTGGGTCCAGGGGACTATATGGATGAGGCAACTATGTCCTAAGCAGGATTGGAAGTCACACAGGGTCCCAAATCCAGTCAGTGGTGTGACCAGACTGGAATACAGGGCACTTTTTCCTGTACTTATAGGGCTCCCCACTGCAAGGGTTGGCAAGGCTGAGCCTGCTCTTACTTGCCCCCACCTCCTTTGACAGACCATCACATACGCAATCTGGGATCACCTAGCTCTCCCTGAAGTGGCATGAGAAACTCCGTTGGGTGCTGGAGACTTAATCTGATCCCCTAAAGCAGAAAGGGGAGCTCCAGTACTCACTGATGCTGATCATGGCCCCATAGCCTTGTCCCTCCTCCGAAGGGGGCAGTTGTCAGCCACACACTCACGCATACTCATCTCCATAAACTCAGCCCTGCCACTGGCCTGCCTTGCTCTCCAGGCCCTTCCCTGAAGGACAGAACTGGCTGGTTCTGGAACTTCCAGAGATTGGGCACCTGGTTGCTTTGGCAAAGACCAAGAATCCGGTCAGGTTGAGGCTTGAGCATGTGGGGGGGCTTTCTTGGGAAAAGGCTTGGAGTATCAGAATTGAGAGTATAAATCTGGGAGTCACAATGACCCGAGTCCACCATGCAACCTAGTATCTCTGAAATTCAGGTCCCTCAGTTCTAAAAGAAGACACCTTTACCTTCTTCACTGAGTGTGGGAACGAAATGTGGTGAAAGTGCCTGGCACACGCTAGTTTCCGCCCTCTTTTCTCCCTCCTTCCCTCTGTTCCTTCCCCATAAAGAGGCAAAGCAAGCGCACGCCTGATGCCGGGCTTTGTTTCTCACAGCATGCCTGTATGGTGGTGGGCAGGGCAGGACAGACCCTGTTGGAGGGCCAGCAGAGGGAGGCGGAGAGGGGTGAAGCATCCCTAGAGCTGAGGAATGGGCAGCTGTGGTGTGTTGATAGCGCCACTTAGCAGCTGTAAACCTTGGGCCAGGCTTTCTCCTAAGCCTCGGTTTCCTCATCTGTAAGAGGAGAGTGAGATGAATGAGATAACGGGTGTGCAGTCCCTGGCAGAGCCACTGGTAGGGACTCCATGAGCGTTCTCACCCACTGTCTCAGGTGGGAAAAATTCAGCTCATGGCTGGGAAACTTGAGCAAATCCCAGAATGGGATTCAGTTTCTTCTGAGCCCACAGTCTGTGAGGAGCAGTGGGATTCTTGCTGCACAGTGTCTGCGTGGACTTGCTCTGAGAGTGTATTTGAAAATCTTCACCAGCTTTCTCACTGATGCCCCATAGTGCCATCTAGTGCCAAGAAGTGGAAAGGCCTTCCCTCCTCCCCCTCTCCCACCCTCCAAAGTCGTGTGTGCGCGTGTGTGTTGTGTTTGGAGGCCAGGGAGACTGCACTGTTACAGGATGGTAAGGCTAGGACGCTCGTATCTTTATATTAGTGGAGAACTAATGCTGTTTTTTAAGATGCCTAGTCCCTCCACTTCCCTCCTGATAGCTTCTGCCATTCACAGATTCAGTAGGCTGGAACCCTTACTTTGAAGGACTTCAAGGCTTCAGGCTAGGGTTGATCCAAGCGAAGTGCCTGGGAAGTACCGAATGCCTCCTAGGTGGTCTTCTTTGCTCACTCAGTAACCCAGAGAAACACAGTCTTTACACACCCTTTATCTTTTTATTGAGGAGAAAGCTTTAGCATACAGAACAATTTCTCATCTTCACAACACAGTAAAACAACAACACAATAACACATTGGTTTCAAATGATTTCTCCCCGGGTCTCTGGGAATCCCTGGGCTGCCCTCATACCCCTGCATGCATATGCCCTCCCCCACCCACCCCTCTTTAAACCCAAGAGATAGCCCAAAGCCCATAGTTCCTCTTACAGCTCTTGTGGCTGTTAGATCACAATATTCAAGATCTAGGAAAGGAGGGGAAGAGGGTCAAAGGGGAGCCCAAGCTCCCTTGCCACCAGAGGGCCACAAACCAGCTCACTGCTCATCTGTTCTTTCCCTAGCCGAGGCTACATGGGCTCAGGATGAAAAGCACCATGGGAACAGGCGGGGCCTGTGATGAGGGGGTCCCTGGAAGCGTGGGTGAAAGGCACCTGTCCTTTGGACTTCTCTGACAGGGACATGGGCAGCAGGGCCAGCATGTTGACCATCAGCAAACAGTCCACAGCTTTGAAGAATGGCAGGCCTCCTTCTGGAACTCTCTCCTGACAAACAGCTGAAAAACAAACAGAATTTTCTTTACAAGGTTATTTACTTTTGAACTGGTGGGGATGGGGAAAACCAGGCAATTGACATGTCCATCACATTAGGAGAAAGCTCAAATGTTATTCAGTCTGTGTGATTACATAGGTGGCAGCCATTTTAAATCCTGCTGATCAAGAGCTCACAGATCTCAGCTTTGAAAAGACATGGCAAGAACACACTAGAAAGAAAGGCAGCAAAGTGTTGAGTGTGGCTCATCTGTGTGGTGGGATTCTGAATGTGGCTTTTGGATCCCCATCATCTTCTCTATTTGCCAATTTTTCTATAGTGATTATGTATTACTTTTCTATTTGGAGAAGGGAGTAGCCTTTTTAAAAGATAGCAACAGGTTATAGGAACCTGGCTCCACCAATCCCCAGGCTGAGAAATGTGTGAGCAACAGAAGTGCTTCTTACCTCCCACTGATGAATAGAGACCTCACCGGAAACCAGTCGGAGGACTGGGTTTCTGTGACTCCTCTTCCTCCTGCTCCTTTTTCTTGCCTCTGAGCTCAAAATCCTAAGGCTGGGCTGAGGTTATCTGTCAGACTCCAGTGAGGAACAGAGGTTTAATTTACTATGTTTTCTTCCCTCTGGCCACAGACACTTTGGCTGCACTTGCCCAGCTACCAGGCCCTGTGCAGGAAGGCCAGTGTGGAGGGCAGTTCAGGCCATCAGTGGATCTGGCTGCCATTCTGTGGCCAGAATAACATAGTATGTCCTTTTCACTGCAGAACCATGTCTTCTGGACCCAAGGCCAGCAGCAGGTCTCTGTGAAGGCCCCTAGGGTTAGGACCCAGAAGCCCCAGGAGTTACTAGGAGGCAGTCAACCTCTTAAACCTCACCATCTGTTCAATGCCCAGCATCAGGCTATGGTTTGCCCCTCATGTGAGAGACATGAGGTCATCCCGGTTGCAAAGCTGCAGGAGGCACAGTCTCTGTAGAGGAAACCTTCCTCTCTCCTCTCAGAACTAAGGAGTCCTTCACATTGGAGTAGAAGAGCAGGCTTTGGACCTCTCTCTCTCTGGCATTCTGGGAAGGAAAGGCCAATTAACCCACCTCTGGAACCCCAAGAATGGCAAATCTTCTGCCAAGTCCTGCGGCTGGAGACTGCAGTCCAAGGCCTGGCCAGGGGAGGAGACCACCATCTCTAAGGAAAGAGTCACTCCTTACAAGGTCAAATTGAGTTGTTGCTGCTGCTTTTTCCTCCTCCTCCCCGACCTAACTGCCTACCCTTTAGGCAATGTCAAGGAAAAGAGTAGGGCATGGAATATTGGGCTGTGTCCGCTAGGGATGCCCAGGAGAGCCATGAAGTAAGAGGAAAGGGGCCCAGATCTGGCGAGCTCTCAGGCCCTAAGCCCATGGTCTGTGGGAAGGTGGAACCAGCTTGCTCAGTCAGCTGAAGACAGGTCTCAGCTGGGTGATCCATTGGACATGTGGCTTTGCATTCTCTCACTGGGCTAATTGGAGGGGCCTCTTCAGGGCCCTCCTGCTGGACGGGTGACCTGAAGCAAGTGTAGGCTTCCAGGTACGTTTCTTGATAGCATCCTGCTGTCCACAAATTATACCTAGTAAGTGGCTTCAGTGGCTTTAGAAGTTCAGTGGAGCCTGTCCGGGGCAGAGCAGTGAGCCATTGGGTGAAGTCCAGGTTAGCCAGCCAGAGGATTAAACCATAGAATACAGTGTGAATTAACACAGGAGAGGTGAGGGCTTGGAACTAGAGGGGAAATACAAGAGGGTGACCAGTTCATTTATGGGAACAGGCTGAGAAACCTGCTCTCTAGATCGTGGCAGGTGTGAGCAGAGTGCACACTGAGAGGACAGCTATCACTGCACCCTGTTTCCCAAGTGTCACTCCCCAGTCAAGGTCATGGGATGGAGTCCTCCAGGTCTTCGGGTTCTGCAGGTCTGGAACTCCCTTAAGTACTGGTCAGTGAAATGAGGCAGGTGTGGCAGCGAAAGCAGGGGCCGGGAACACAGTGGAAGGGTGTGCTGTGGGGAGGGGGCAGCTCACTCCAGCTCTCACACGCGAATGCGGCCCCGTGCAGCCCGGTGGCCCCCCTGCCTCGGAGTGAGGCGAAATAGCACTGGGGGACGGCGTCGAATTTGGCGTTGCCCCAGGCGACCTGCGCGGCGAATTAGCGGCGGCGAACTGTAGAATGGTGAGTTGGTACCTGGAAGGCCCTCCAGAAGTGGGAGTCGATTCTGGTTCCTCCGTCTGCTGGGCTGTATGACGGGAGGCGACACATCTAGGAAGTTTTCATGATAGTAGCCAGAAGTCTGCGATGAAGCGTTGGCATAGGTGGGCTCCATCTCCATCAGCTCATCCAGGTCACCGTCTTGGGTCTCATCCTCTGTCTCCTGCTCCTGCTCGGGCTCTTGCTCGGGCTCCTGCTCTGGTTCCTGGCGGCCACCCTCGTGTTCCTCCTCTTTCTTCTCCTTACTCTGATCTTCCTCCTCCTTCTTCCTCTTCTTCCTCATCCCCTCCTCTTCCTCCTCTTCTTTCTCCTCCTCTTCTTCCGCCTCCTTTTCTCCCTCCTCCTCCTCCCCGTCCTCCTCCCCTTTCTGTTTCAGCTCCTTCCTCATCTCTTCCGCCCTCTTCCTCCTCTTCTCCTCCTCCTCCCCCCTGGTCTCGTGCTGGATTGCTCTCACGCGCCTCCGCTGGTCCTTGCTGAGACTCCTGCGCCTGCGCGCCTCTTCATCTTGCTCTCCACTGTGGCACTCTTCTCCCTCTTCACCTTCGAGATTACGGTCTGCTGCAAAAGGGAAGAAGATATTGCGAACCCCAGGGAGTGGCATTGGCTTGGGGACACGCACTTTTCGTTCTATCTCCACACACTCGAGAATCAGCTCGTCCAGGTCGGCCATTTCAGTTGACCATAAGAGCTCCTTGCGGAAGAACTCTGATAAGCCTTTGAGGAACTGGTTTTGAAGGCGGCAGTCATCCCAAGATAAGAATTGAGCCAGGAACTGAAAAGCATCTGCATAGCTGCCCAGGGTACAGTTTCCCTGCTTGAGCTTGCGGATGGCTTTTTTTGCCACGCTTGGGGGAATGGGGCCACAGAATTGCTTACGGATTTCATCTAGGAAGCGCGGAAAGTTGGCATGCAGGGGGCTTCCTTCCTGGGTGACTGAGACGGCCCAGTCTTTGGCTTCACCAGCGAAAAAGGAGGTCAAAAAGGCCACCCGCTCAGCGCCCCCAGGGAAATGATCCTCATGGTCGGCTATGAAAGTCTCTAGCTGCATCAAGAATTCAGCCAGGTAGACTGGGTCGCCCGAGAAGGGCTCTATCTCAGGCCGCTCCAGCGGCGGCAGAAGAGGCTGCGGGGGCAGCTCCTTGGCCGGAGGCGGGGGCAGCGCCGGCGGGGGTGGACTGGGTATCGGGGGTGGGTCGGTGGGTGCGCCGGAAGTACCGCAATCCTGGATCACGCTAATCAACAGCTCGTCCGGGGCATACTCGGGCTCGGTGCGCGGGGGAGGCCAGCACAGGAAGGGCAGTTCTCCCTCGGGAGCGGCGTCGATCTCACTGAGCGGGAACTCAAAGTTCTCCTCAGAAAGGGCGGGCACCCCGGGGACCGGCCAGCGCGTGTAGCTCGAGACATTGCCCCGCAAGGAATTGACCTCGGCCAGGGCTCTGCCTAGCTGAAGGCCCAGATTGGCATTCTCCCCGCGAAGGGCATTTAATTCTTCTCGCAGGGCCACGTTCGCCATGCGGAGGCTATTGAGATTCCCAGCCGCCTCGGACATCAGGACTAGCCGGGGCCCTGGGGCTGCGGGCAGGGGTGGGATGGGGAGATAGGGCCGTGAGAGGAGCCGGGGACCGCGGCGGGGCGCGCGGGGGGCCGAGCCACACCCACTGGAGCGAGCTCGGAGGGCCTGGCGGCTCCGCCCGGAGCGCGTTACCTCGTCCCGGGGATCGCAAAGGGCGGGCGGCGGCGGGAGCCGGNACCCCCCCCCCCGCCCCCCGGCTTGGCGGCGCCTCTCACTGCCTCTCTCCTTCCCTAGCTGCAGCTAACTCGGGTCGGGAAAATGCGACAGCGACTGCCCACTCGAGGTCGTCATGGCGACAGCCAGTGAACGTGTTCCTCTCCTCGGGCAGGCCCCCGAGTGTAGAGGAGCTGCTTCGCGAGGCGCAGCTCAATCTCCAGAGCCTGTTGCAAGGTACTGAGAGGGAGGGGGGCTGCGGCCAGAGGCCACGGGCCCAGCAGCGGCTAGCGGGAGGCGACGAAGGAAGGACAGGGGCCCGCGAGAGAAAAAGAGAGAATGGTAGAAAAGCTGTTGAAAAACAAAAGACACACACTTGGCTATCTTTCACCTTCCAAACTACTGACTCCAGAAGACCCTAATTTTAAGGTTGTTTACACCCCTTGCTCCCCCCTTGTTTCCAGTTCACTTGTCTCTGGGGGAAAAGGGACAGAGGCCGAGACAGAGCCATGAGTCAAGTCATTTACAAAGAACACCAGATGAGAGCCTCCGAAAATTTGGGTCCACATACCCTCAGGTCTTCTCTTGCCACATCACCCCTGCCTTTGGAATTCTGGCACCTGAAGACCAATGAGGCATCAACAGGGTCTCCCTCTCTGGGCTTCACTCTCTCTGCTTTTGAAATAACCTTGTTCATGTGTCTCCTGGGTCACTCCTGCCTCACCAAGTAAGCCCAATACACAGCATTCAGACTTCATCTCATTCCCAATTCCCAACTCAGTGTCTTTGAGGCATACTGATGAGCACCTTGTACACAAAGCTGGGTCCACACAACCAGAGAAACAGCCCAGTCATAACACCTGAGCAGTCAGACTGCTTGCACCAGGTGGAATGAGAAAACCCGTACTTTGAAATTAGACAGAGCCAGGATCTGGTTTGAATCCCACACCTAACTAGCTGTGTGACATTATGCATATTACCCAACCTCTCTGATCTTCAGATTAGTCAGTCATCTTCAAAATGGGGATTCCAGTTCCCTAAGTGGCAGAATTTTGTGAGAACTAAAAATAGGGTGTTCCCAAACCAATTAGCAACAGTATCTGGCAGCTGGGTAAAATGATACTGATAAAATGCAACATCAGCTCCTGATTGGTACCCTTTGGAACACAGGCTGATCTAGACACAATGTTAAAATTAACGTAAAAGAAAGAAAACAGTGTGGTCCCTAATAGATCTTACAATATGAGAAACATACACATTGACCAGTGGGATTTATCCAATGTAAGTGGCAAGAGGATTAAAACTCAATGCTATGAGAGAAACTCTTAGGGTGCTGCAAATATCTGGATGGAGATTACGAGGAGCATGCATATATCAGAATTCACTGAACTTCACACTGAAGATTTGTGTACTTTACTGTAGGTAAATTAGATCTCAAGAAAAAAAAATACAAACAAAACCCCCAGTGCTAGTCACAAGCTCCTTATACCCTCCAGGCACTCATTGTCCCACTCGAGGCTCTTTTCCAAGCAGAGAAGCCCTTCCTCCCTCTTCCTCACTCCAATTCTTATACTTTCTTCCAAGTTCCATGTTTGCTGACTCCAAGAAGACCTTTAACGCTCGTTCTTCACTTTGCATCATTCTCTCCCTAAGCAGTCATACAAGGCCCTTTGTACCATCTAGCTCAAAAGGACTTGCATAGTTCTGATTTTCCTTTCGCTTACTCGTTTGTTCATTTACTCATTCTTCTGCTAATCCCAGGTGTATGTTTTGTCCACCTAACCAGCCTGGGCTTCTCAATGTAAAAGATCACATCTCTTAGAACTCTCAGGTTTCTGGGAGCACCTGGCGTAGGGCTGCATCTGCAAGAGGGCATTTGTTGAATGAACATTAAAAGCAAAAAGAAGTCTTACCAGCTGTCATTTATACATTACCAACAAAGGCTAACTTTTATGGAGAAAAGAAAACTTCAGAGTGATCACCCAACTGGACAACAGCCATGACCCCCACCTCCCTGCCAGGGCAATGGCAAGCTTAGAGAAGCAAGATTCCAAGGNAAGCAAAAAGAAGTCTTACCAGCTGTCATTTATACATTACCAACAAAGGCTAACTTTTATGGAGAAAAGAAAACTTCAGAGTGATCACCCAACTGGACAACAGCCATGACCCCCACCTCCCTGCCAGGGCAATGGCAAGCTTAGAGAAGCAAGATTCCAAGGGACACCGTGAGCCTTGTGTTCTGATGAGAGGAGCTGCCATGCAGAAAGAGTCAGTGTGCTCTGTGTTACTGTCATGGGCAGAATGAGGACAAGTGGGTGGAAACCTAGGGGGAGGTAGATTTCACCTCAAGATAAGGAAGAACTTTCCACATGCCTGCGAGCCCCAACTGTCCTTGGATGGAATGAGCCACCTTGGGAGGAAGGCTGCTTCCTTCCTCTGCAGGCAGGTGTGTGCGGAGGCTGAAGAAACACCTGGAAGGGCTGCTGAGGAGGAAACAGGAGCCTAGAATGAAACAGTGGACCAGAGAACCCTCGAGGCCCCTCCTGACTCCAAGTTTCTATGATTCTTCAAGTCTCTGTTCAAATGTGCAAGCTCTGACTGTTGGTTCTTTAGCCTCACTTCCTTTATTCATTGAATCCATCACTTAAATAAAACCCATTCAAACCTTCTGCATCCTTCTTATTCCCTGACATTGCCCCTAAACTTCTCTTTCTCCTCTGCCACTACCTCCGGCTTCCCTCTCTTTAACCTTAGCCCCGCTGGAACTGACGTCTCCCCCCACCACAGTGGGGGTGCAGTGGGGGTGACGTCTCCCCCCACCCTGCTAAGGTGCAGGGAACCAAGCCCTTAGAGGCTGAGGTAAAAGTTCTCGGCATCCAAGGGAATGTTCAACATTGGACTCTCCAAGGCATATTTCTTTGTGCTTCACACAGGTCATGTCCCTAGTAGGGTTGCGTAAAAACCTAGAGAGCTGCAGGGCTTCAAAGAGAGGGCCTTGGAGCAAAGAGTGGCCAAAGGCATCTGTATCCTGAGCCTCTTCCCTGAGCTGAACACTTACCATGGGGGCCATGGAGACAAAGGCTTAGTCCCTGAACCAGCACAACTCAAATCCATTGACTCTCTTCTCCTCGTAGGAAGTAGGCATTTTTCCATTCCTGAATCCAGAGGCTCAGACGCTGGGAACTAACTTAAACAATGCGAGTCAGACCTGGCAGCTAGAGCAGGAGCCCCCAGCTTGTGGTCCTTCCCCAGCCCGGCGCTTGGCCGTGGCTCCCTAGAGTGTGTATCCACTGTGCTGTTTTTCAGAAGAATATGAGGAACAGTACTCGGAGGCCAGACTTCTGGGGCAGACCTTCCGCTCTGCTGATGAGGCCCCTGAGCCCACCCCCAGCCCAAGGCTCCAGTCTGCCAGGCGTCTAGAGTTTGTACTGATGGTGAGTTGCCTCTTCCCCCACCTGGGAGAGCCAGCATGCAGAGCTTGCCCCACGCCCGTTGACGGGGGACCTGAAACAACTTTCATTACCCACTGGAAGCTGCTACTTACCTCTGCTCACCAGCAGAGCCATCCCGAGGCCCCACTGAGGTGGGCCCTGCACAGCAGGCATCTGGCCTGGCAGCCTATCCACGCTTTCCTGCCTCCCAGATGAAGCCTCTGACCACTCCGCCTAGACAGCCATCCTGTGGGCACAGCTCATCTCCAGTTGGAAGCACACCCTTCCCATCACCTTCTTTCCCAACAGCCCACAAAATGGCAGCTGAGCGAGGATGAGACTACCATGCAGGGTGTGAGGGCCCCTGAGGCCTCCCTGAGCCTGCCTACCACAGCCGACAAGCAAGCTGCCTGGAATAGCCCCTTTCCTCTGCCCATCCTAGAGGAGAAGCGGTGGCTTCAGTCTTGTCCCACACACTCTGACATCGTGCCCATCAACGTCTCCGGTAGAGTTGCTTAGCATCACCTCTGTTCGCTTCCCTCCATGCCAACTGTAGATCATCCTGTCCAAATGCACTGGGTGCTGGGGGAGGGAGCAAGACTTTCTTTGCTACTGGCTCACCCTGCACTGTCAAGGTCGTGGATCTCACCAGGGAATGAAGTCATGCTCTTTCTTCACTTTCTACTGGCCCTGCCATGCTAACTGAGACCATTTGATGGCAAAGGAAACTCTCTTACCAGAAAACTCTAAAACTATGAATTTGTGTGCTCTTTGGAGCATTGTGGAAACTTAGAGTGTATGAGTTATGTTTGGTTTGGGGAAAGAAAACTTGTGCCAGAAGCTGGGTTTTGAGCACACAGATAAGAGTTTCAGGGGATGTGTGGGGTTCAGGGTGCTGGTGGTAAATAGGAAGATCAGACACAAAGCACAGACCAAGGGCCTTGCAGCACTTTGAGTCGTCACTCCGTCTCCTAGTGGGGGTGGGCCGCCTCCTACTGTGTAAGATCAAAGAGGAACCCGGTACTGCCTTGAGATGGGAAAAATACTGTGCCCAGCTCAGCTGGCTTTTTCTCTGGGGACATGTGGAACCCTCTACCATGCCCATTATGAATCCATTCACCATACTTCACCAGCTATAAGTGCAAGAGGAGGAAGGTCAACCATTTCAGGAGATAGGGCCAACAACTTGATGAGATCAAGACCTCCTAACCCAAGGGGACCAGAGGCACCCTGTGAGCCAGCACTGGCCTGTGGTGTGCTGGAAAAAGTTGATGATAAGGACAGCTCTGGCCACAGGTGGTGATACTCCCTGGATATGAGGTCATCCGATGCCACTGGTGTCATCTCAGGAAATCAGAGGCAGGAAGCAGGGCTCAGAGCCTCAGGAGATATACCCAGAAGTGTGAGGGCTGAGAGGAAAAGCTCACAAAGTGATGGTGGGCACTTTGTTTTTTGAACTTCTACCTTGCCCTCAATGAAGCTGGCCCTGTGTTTTGTCCACAGAGCCACTTGCTGGGGAGGGGGGTACCTATGTGTCCATGGGACTGAGAGGGGAGGGTTTGGTTAGCCAGCCACTGAGAGACAGTGGTGGGAAGCAGCAAACTTCACTCCACTGCCCTCACCCTGTCCCTGCCCTAGCAACTCCATAGAAGCAAAGACTGAGCCGGTGCTTTGAGAAACGTAGATCTCAGTCACCACGCAGGGCGAACTTTGATCAAATGTGATCAGGGGGCTGGAGGGCAGGTTGTCTGACTGCTTCCTGGATGCCGGGATGGGGCAATTTCTTGGATACTCATTGGCCCAAGTTAAAGCATTCTCTGAGAAAAGATTGCAATCAAACAACATCCAGTCTCAACCTGTCTCTCCACTTCAGGGGTTCTCACCCCAGGTTGTACATCTGAAGAATCACCTGAGGAGTCTGAGAATATGCTTCTACCTGGGCCCTATTCCCAGAGTGTTAAGTGTTCTGAGATGAGGTCCAGTTGTTAGAGTTTGAAAAGCCACCCAGATTATTTCAATATATAACCAGGGTTGAAAGCCACAGCTCTCAGCCACCTAAGACTCACAGGTGACCCCAGGGTGGACCTCTGAAATTCAGCATGCTTGCTTTGGAGCTGCGGGTGCCCAGGGCCTAGATGGGAGGGGTGGGGAAGAAGGGTCCCTGCCTGAATGCTGTTCATTCTCATCGCTACTGCCATCATCCCTTCTGTC
The DNA here is from genome assembly GCA_006410615.1 of Neotragus moschatus. Lineage (NCBI taxonomy): Eukaryota > Metazoa > Chordata > Mammalia > Artiodactyla > Bovidae > Neotragus > Neotragus moschatus. Next base: position 716,583 of record SJYA01003305.1, on the reverse strand, counting down.
TACCTCAGGCCAGTTTCTACCATACTGTGAACAGAAACCAGGATGCACCCAAGTGTCTTTATTTTGGCTACAGGGCAGCAGTTTGATAAACATGCAAGTTTGCGACACTCGTTGTTTAACACAGAGACAGCCGTGAACCCCAAGTCCACCCTGAGGCGGAGGCGGACCATTATTGGATTCTCTAACTATTCCCAGCGAGACCAAGGTGACCCCACCATAGCTGATCCCCCAAACCTTTTCCCTTGCTCACTCTTACCATTTCTGCAACCCAAGTGTTATTGCTGTGACAGAGAACAGGAGTGATTGGGGGAGAGGGGGACTTCGGACATCTTGAAAAAGGCAATATATTAATAGTAATTAAGGGTAACCAAAAGCCTTTTGTAAAGGACAGCAACTGAAAATGGACAGGAGGTCGCCAGGCTAATAAATTTGTTATGTTATTGTTTCCCATTATAAGTAGAATATAGCTATATATGTCAACTTTAGGCGGATAAAGAAGGAAATCATCACTAAAAGTAGCATCTTCCCAAAACCATTACTGCCATTAAATGAATGCCATCCAAAGAGCCCAGACCAGAGAAATGTGAATACAAATTCTGGCCTCTCCACTTACTAACTGTGAGGCTTTAGCCAAGTTCCCTAACCTCTTTGAGCCTCAGCTTCTTCATCTGTGAATGGGGATGATGATTCCAACCCATGGAGTGGTCATGAGGATTAGAGTTATTGTATGTAATTTTCCTACCATGTGCCCGGTACATAGTATGTGTTCAGCAAACAGTGGCAATTATAAATTATCATAAGAGTAGTCATCCTCATCGTCATTCTCATAACAGTAATAATTGTTATGTATATGAGAAAACCCTTGGGGGTTTTCAACATCTGAATGGTTTCCTCACATTGTAAGTTATCCTCACTTTCTCCTGTTGCCAATTTAAAAAGCCAAGAATGCAGCCAAACTGAACTTTTCAGCTATGGCATACTCCCAATGTGCTGCTGGAACTGAAGGTCACACTGCTGTCTTTTATCAGTTTGAAAGTCTCTGCTCTCATCTCTGGAGAGGTGAATGCTGAGGGCTGTGGTGGCTTCCTGAGCCTGGGGTGAAAACCTGGGGGAAAAAAATCCATGGCTGTCCCAGATGCTACTTCAGCTCTGAAAGGCATATTCAAAGCTGGAAAGTCAGAGATGTACATATGTCTCCTCCGTCTTGAACCTCCCCCCTATGGCCGATTCATGTTGATGTATGGCAAAAATCAAACCAATGTTGTAAAGCAATCATTCTTCAATTTAAAAAAAAAATATATATATATATATATATTAAAAAGCTGGAAAGTCTTGTGGCAGCCATCTGGACAATTCAAGGGCACCCTGTGACTCACTGTGTGGTGATGGGTAAGGACTCAACTTCCCCAGCATCCTCAACTATGGAAAGGAAGAACCAAGGAATTCTGACCAAGCTGTTGGCAAGTGCTTCTTGACGAAAAATCGGTGATTCCGTCTCTTTGGTGACAGCTGCTGCTGGGGGATCCCTAACCACACCACTAACATTCTATGTTTACCTCCTCCAGGTCACAGCAACAGCCCAGCAGGCAGTGTGGCCCGCTCTACCACCTCAGACATCAGGCCCAGCCATTCAGTTCCAGAAAGTGTTCATGGGAGAGTTGCACTTGGTCAGGAAGCTCGGTTCCCAAATCTCACCTCACCAGTACTAAGAAATCCTTCCAGTCATCCGGAAGAACCTCTCCAGGCATGGGGTGCCACAAAACCCTCTGGAATGGAGAGCATGGGGATGGTGTACAGCATTCCTAGTTCTTGCAATGGACCAACAGAATCGACATTCTCTGCTTCCTGGAAGGGAGATGCTTTTACCTATGTGACTCCAAGTGCCACTGCTCAGAGCAGTCAAGTCGGTGAAAATGGAAAAAATCCTTCCTCTGGGAATTCTTGGGTCTCTCTGCACACACTGCCACCCCTTGTTCCTAAGGAGGCTGCCACCCTCTTTGTCACTCGTGATATCCCAGCAGGGTGCAGTGGGCCTGCTGGCTACTCTCAGCATCCTACTCAACGAAGCCAAGTATCAGAACGACCCTCCAAGATTGGCCTTCTGACCGGTGGTACCTCAAGGCTGGAGACAGGCCCAGGTGGGGCCAGCAGGTTCCGGGAGCGGTCACTGTCTGTACCCACAGATACAGGTACCATGGATGTGGACTATGAGGAGGAGCAGAAGGCTAGTGAAGCCTGTGCCCTACCTTATGCCAGTACGAGTTCTGAGGGCAGTAACAGTGCTGACAACATTGCCTCCCTCGGTGCCCAGCAGGAGGCCCATCACAGAAGGCAGAGGTCCAAGAGCATCTCACTCAAAAAGGCCAAGAAGAAGCCTTCCCCTCCGACTCGCAGTGTCTCACTGGTCAAAGATGAACCAGTCCTCTTGCCGGAAGGTGGGTCAGTACTACCCAAGGACCAGAGGCCCAGGAGCCTTTGTCTCTCCTTGGAACACCAAGGACATCACTCATCCCACCCAGATACTCAGGGTCACCCAGCTGTGCCAACCTTCAAAGACCCAGAAGGTACACAATTCGCCCATCACTGGTATCTTACTGACTGGAAGTCTGGTGACGCCTACCAATCCTTGTCCAGCTCCAGCACCGCCACTGGCACCACAGTCATCGAGTGCACCCAAGTTCAGGGCAGCTCAGAGTCTCTTGCCTCCCCTTCCACTTCCAGAGCCACGACGCCTTCCCAACTTTCCATCGAGGTGGAGGCCAGGGAGGTATCCTCTCCAGGGAGGCCTACTGGGCTGATGTCACCCTCCAGTGGATACTCCAGCCAGTCAGAGACACCAACACCCACTGTCTCCATGTCCTTGACCCTGGGCCACTTGCCCCCTCCAAGCAGCAGTGTCCGGGTGCGTCCAGTGGTACCTGAGAGGAAGTCATCACTACCCCCAACATCACCAGTGGAGAAAATGTCCAAGTCACGGCTATCGTTTGACCTACCATTGACCTCTTCAACCAACCTGGATCTGTCTGGGATGAGTATCTCAATCCGAAGCAAAAACAAGGTGAGCCAGCATCATTCAGATACAAATTTGGGGGCCAAGCTGGTCCAGAAAACTAGCCCCAACCAGCCAATCATGCCCATGGTTACTCAGTCTGACTTACGTTCTGTTCGCCTGAGGTCAGTCAGCAAGTCTGAGCTGGAAGATGACATTGAGAGCCCTGACTATGCTGAGGAGTCAGGAGCTGAAGTCTTCACCTTGCCAGAGAGGAAGATGAAACCTCCCATAGCCGAGAAGCCCCCTCTGGCCCGAAGGCCTCCAAGCTTAGTCCACAGGCCACCATCTGTCCCTGAGGAGTACCCACTAACTTCGCCTACCTTGGCTATGACTCCTAAGAGCTCAGTTCAGCACATAAGGCCACTCCCTCAAGATATCTACACAGTGGTGCGGAAATCAAAGTCCTCCAGCTTCCCTGAGAGCAGAAGCCCAGGGGAGTCCACAGCACCCTCATCTCTTATTTTCACGCCTTTTTCCAGTTCCTCTGGTGCTTTCTTCTCAGGAACACAGCAACCTCCCCAGGGAAGTATGGAGGATGAGGGCCCTAAGGGGAGAGCCCTGCCTGAAAGAATTAGCCTCCAGAGCCAAGAAGAAGCTGAGAAAAAGAAAGGCAAGATTCCACCTCCAGTACCAAAAAAGCCCAGCGTGCTGTACCTGCCTCTCACTTCACCCACGGCTCAAGCGGAGGCCTATGTGACTGAACCAAGACTGCCGCTCAGCCCCATCATCACCCTGGAGGAAGACGCCAAGTGTCTCCCAACTGATGACCACCTGCCATCTGCTGGTACAAGGATGACCTCAATGCCACAGTCCAACAGTGAAAGGGAAGCAAGTCCTCCAGGTAAGTAAAATGTCTGTGGGCCTTTTCCTTTCAATCCCAGAAGAGACAAGAGTGAGGATGGGGTGCCAGAGGCAGAAGCAAATGCCCCCAGATAATGAGCCTGATCCTAGGGCAACCAAATCAAGAGTGGACACCTCCTGAGGTTTGAGTTACTCTAAATTGGTCTCACTGCCCTTGGGATCAGGACTGGTCCGGGGGTTGGGGGGATCTCCACAGCGATCAGTGGAGTATGGGACAGTATGAAACAGTCTACCCTGGAACTCCCAGTGGTGAGCTAATGAAATCAAACTAGGTCTCAACACGCTAAGACCTTAGGAACCCATCTTCCTCCTCAGGCAGGCATCTCCTGCCCTAGGAACCGTCTCTCCATCTCACTAGACAGCACTTTTCACCAGCTTCCACTAAATTTAGTTTCATGCATGGGACTAAGTACCCTCCCAGTCTGAGTTCAAGTGCCATGGCAGACTGGCGGGCTTCAAGCAGTATAATATATTACCACTAGCAGCTTCTCAGTGTTTTCTAGAGGAAAGGGGGCTCACTTTCTTGGATGGTTTGAGCCTATCTCCACCTGGAACCATAAGACCAAGCTAGATGATATTTCATATCCTTTCAGTTTTTTTTTTAATTTTTCTTGTCTCTTTTTGCTTCAACTGTGGTAAAACACATATAATGTAAAATTTACCATCTTAACCATTTTGAGGGCTTCCCAGGTGGCACTAGTGGTAAAGAACCTGCCTGCCAATGCAGGAGACATGAGAGATATGCATTCAATGACTGCATCAGTAAGAGCCCCTGGAGGTGGAAATGGCAAGCCACTCCCAGTATTCTTGCCTGGAGAATTCCATGGACAGAGGAGTCTGGTGTGCTCTAGTCCATAGGGTTGCCAGCAGTTGAACATGACTAAAGCAACTTAGCATGCATGCAACCATTTTTAAGTGCACAGTAGGTGTTAAGCACATGTATAGTGTTGTGCAACCATCACCACCATCCATCTCCAGAACTCTCTACATCTTGCAAAAATGAAGTCAGCACCCAGACAACAATAACTCCCCCTCATCCTCTCCCCCCAGCCCCTGGCAGCCGCTCTTCTACTTTCTGTCTCTATGAATTTGACTCCTATAGGGACCACATATGAGTGGAATTATATAGTATTTGTCTTTTGATGACTGGCTATTTCATTTAACATAATGTCCTCCAGGCTCATCTGTGTTTCTCATCCTTTTTGAAACCCTTAACACAAACATCAAAATCTTATGGCCTTCCTTAAGCTGCTTTGGATTTTCAACATAAGTTAAATCATTGTAACTAAAACAAGCAAACAAGTCAAAGCCACAGGTAATTTTAGAATCTGTTTCCTCAAACTTCACAGGCTCCCTCTGAGATTCAGATAGGTCCCACTTCCACCCACTGGCTGAGTCATTGCTTTAGATTGTTCTCAGCTCCTTGAGTTTTAAAAATGATATATTTAAAAGAAGAGAATGCTCAGGCAACCTAAGCATTGTTGTAATGGAAAAGGCATGAGAAAACAGGGAGCCAGGCTGGTCCTCATCACCCCCTCCACATTGTGCAGGCCAAATCACAAACCTTGGGAACATCTTGTTCTCTGCAGAATGGAGACAACAAGTTTCTGCCCTGCTTCCCTCCCAGAGTTGCTCTGAACATCAGATGAAATACATCTGAGAATGTGCTTTGTCCTAATGATTGTGGTCAAAGTAATTCTTTCTGGTTTTTATGCCTAGGGAGTTCGATGGAACCAAGCACTGAAGAAAAAAGTGTAATCAGTGATAAAACAGCCGAATGGATTGCAGAAGATGATGATGATGTATTTGTGGCTTCACGTACAACTGAAGATTTATTTACTGTGATCCACAGGTCTGGACCAATTTCTTTAATTCCCATTATAATTGCCTTCCCTCCTTATACCAGAAGAAAAACTGCTACTTCTAAGCATTAGATTGGAAACTGGAGACTAAGTTCAGATGTCCACGTATGTGAACACAGTCCAGGGCCTCACATCTCTGATTCACTGACATCTTTGGGTGAAGTGGAGGAGGGGCAGGCAGGGAAGGGAGGACCAGGTGCGGAATGAGAGGCCCCTCGTCTCTTAGCAACCACATGGCCTATTGTGGCTCCATCTGCTCTCTCACAGCTCTGCCTACAGTCAGAGACATTTAACCCTTCATGGAATTCCTGTGCCAAAAAACAACAAAAAAAACACCTCATCAAAAGGTTAAGTGGGACCCCAGACTGAGCATCAAAGCAGAAACTTAGCCAAAGGATGACCACACAGGGACCTAGTTATTGGACCAGGGCACAAAGCAGAGATTCAATAATGAGGAAACTGGAAAGAGCCCAGTTACTGGAGTTGGAGCACAAGTTTAGAACAGGATCAGCTCCCAGGCTGTCTTGATTCAGAGTCACTGAGCTACTAGTCTTGACTCCTTAAATTCTTCCTTGGTCCCAGAACCTGGGCAGGACTGAGCCTGCAGGCCCAGGCCCAGTGACTCCGGATGTGGGTGTTGAAAGGAGTATAGGGACAGGGGACCAGACGAGGAACTCTGAAGACTTAGCAGAGAGAGAGAAAGCTGGTAGGTACAACTGCTCGCAAAGCTGTTGCATGGAAGTTCCCAGATCATGTCACTGACACTCGTGACACTATATGAAGCATTAGGAAATGTTTGCACATGAATTCACTGAAAGCACACTTTCTCTTATTTAGGTCCAAAAGAAAGCTGCTTGGCTGGAAGGAACCTGGTGAGACCTTTGCTGGCAGCAGCAGACCAAGCTCCCACTCACCAGTAAGGAACCCACCTGAGTCTCCGGTCAGTGAGTTGGCTGCCTCTACAGGGTCAAGCAGCAGTGCCAACCTAGATGCTGGCAGAAATGATGATTTCAAGGCCTTGCTACAGAAGAAGGGAAGCAAGGCAACGCCAAGGTCCCGCCCCTCAGCAGCCGAACTGCTGAAGACCACTAACCCACTGGCTCGGCGAATTATTGCACAATTTTCAAAAGACTACAAAACCCCTGATAGCCCCAGTACCTAAGCCCTGGGTTCAGCAAGCAAGGTTTAGTTACCAAACTTGAGCAGAGAAGGGGGAAGAGGAAAAGAAGGTTTTGAAAAAGAACATAACAAAAATGCCTGCATTTCTTTGACGTTAACTTACACTCTGGACAGCAGGAGAGAGGCCACATCTAGAACTAAATTTATCAGGCACTTTAATCATCTTCAGACATTTTACATTTTCATACTTAAAATCTTGCCGTTACTGAGTACCGATTTTCTCCTTATTTCCCCCAGTGGTATGCACTTGGAAGACATTCTCAGATGCAAGGGCACATCTGCCATCTTTTCAGTCAATCACCAGGCTGCCCCACCCCTGGCTCCTGTCACTGAGGGCCACAGTGAGAGAGCCGTTTGAGGGCTGCCAATCCCAGGGGATATAGGGTGCCAATGCTGATTATTCACTTTCTCATCAAGGCCCTGGTGACCTTGTATGGAGAAAGAGACGGACTCTAATGCCTCTTCAACCACAGTATAACTCTCTCCCGTGAGAGGTTTGCAGGTGTGCGCTTACTTCGGCATGGAGTTGATTGGATGGCTTTTGTAGTGCAAAATATGAATGTGACTCTGTCCTGAACTTCATGCCTTTTTCAGTTTGATTGTCTACACGGAGATCAGGGTGATGAGTTTCAGTAAACATATAGACCTCCCCCTACCCACTCCTCTGCTAGAAAAGGTCAGAACTGGGTTGCTTTGGATGAACCAATCTCAGTCAACAAACAAGGCAGCCATTTGTTCACTCACATCTACCCAAGGTAACTCACACATGCGCTTTGAGATCCTTCAAGTGTCTGCCACCAACGATAGCTAGTGTCTGTGCCCAGCCCATGCTGCATTCGAAGAACTCTGGTTTCATTTGTATATAACATTCATTACAGGAAGTCATTAGCTGAAGGAAGAGCATCCTCAGAGGCTCAAGGAAGAGAGAAAGTAAGTGCAACTTGCCCACCACCATTCAGTTCAGATTGTGGTTTGTGGTTGGTTTTATTTTGTTTGAAGGCGATCTTCCTCTGTTCCCAAGCCAAGAACATACCCACTAAAAGGATAGAGTGAAAATCTGAAAGGCAGCCTTGCAAGTTACTGTGGTCCATAACCCCCCAAAAAGGGCTACTTTTTGCCATTTAGGTTCTGCTGTTTGACCAATTTTCAATTAACCATGCTAGGGGAGAAAGTAAGAACTTTGTTAAATGGGATGCTGACAGAGCACCAGAACAATCATTGTGACCCCTTCCCCCCACCCTCTGCCAAAGCTTATAGACACTATTCTTGTCAGTTCAATCTTCTAAGCAAAGCAAGAGCCGTAATTCATTTGATTTTCATATGTCTGGTTTCTGAGAGGTTGAGGGGAAAAACAGACAGCTTTGAACAAAAAAACCTAGCTGACCAATAATGGAAAAGTAATTGTTCACCATTCCCAAGAGGAAAAAAAGAAAGTCAAATGAAATTCACAAAGAGGGTCTCCTGACCTCTTCCTCCTTCACCCCCCACCCAACAGATTCGTTGTTCACCCTCTTGGAGGATATGGAAATGTCCCCCCAGAGACAAGCAGATCTTGATTTTGATAGGTCTCAGTAAGAAGCAAACCCTTTAGCCCAGCTGCCCACACAGCAGACGGAGCGGCTGGGAAACCACACTAAGCGCTGATGGGACTTGGGCCTCTCGCACAGAAGGCCGAGGCCGGGGCCCTTGCTTGGCACAGTTTTGAACTCTAGACTTCTGAGTATAGACCAGGCCCATCCACTCCCTTGCCATCAGCACCTCCCCCGGATTTAGACAGAAGCTACTTCAAATAATACAGTCACCAAAAGCTCAGTTGCTTTTGAAAGCATTCCAACTAATTGGTGCAAAGGCCCTGACTAGATTTCAGAGGTTTTGCCTAAAGTAAAAGAAGATTCATTCCTAGCCTTAATTTATATACAAATACCACACTTGTCTGCCCTCGACTCAGAATTTCAAAGGACAGAGAAACATTTTCCTCTGTGGGGAAATGGAGTGTTCGTTCTTTTGCCTAACAAAAGTGAAAGACTGCCGGGGCCCTCTACTCTTGAACCATTTATGAGCTATAAAACAGTATGAGACTCACGTATAAGACTTGTTACTTCTGCTGACTTTTTGGAAGCTTCCTGTTTGCTACTTTTGTCTCTCCCTTCATTTTGCCGCCTCTGGTGGTTTTCCCCAAAGATTCTAAAGCTGAATACCCAGACATCTTGACATTTTTCAATTACCCTACGTCTTGCTTTCCTCTGCAATATTCTGCATGCCTGCAATTTTTAGAAAGTCTTATATATCTTCACTATGGCCCTCCAATACCCATTGTTGTTCCCATTAGCAGAAAGGGATTTGGGCAGAGATGGCGTGGTCAGAGGTAACACTGAGGACTGGTAATAATCATTAAACATTGCAACAGGTGGACCTAGTCCTAAACAAACAACCACACTATAGAATTTCTATCAATCTTTGGTGAACATCATACCAGACAGCCCTCTCAGTCCTAGCACTCAACATTTTGCTTCCGCTTGTTTATCACAACACCCGCTCTGTCTCCCACCCAGGCACAAGCCGCAGTGTTGGCTGCCTTCTGCACCTACTCTGCCAAGACGAGAAGAGAGGCAGAAAGCCCCACCCAGTAAGACTTTCAGAAAACCCACTGTTGCCACTATTACGAGTGTGAATGAAAATAATAAGTTTTGAAGGTGGAATACAGAAGGGATTCAGATGAAATGAAGTTAGCCCCAGGAAATCAACTTCCAGTTCAAGTTGTTTCTGTCCCTTTGTTTCCTCTGATTCCAACTAATAGCAGCAGGGTTCTCCGCTGGACTGACTTCTGTCTAGTCAGGAGTAGAGGGAGTCATCCCCAGGAGAGGAGGTTAATCGGTAGCTAAGAGCACTTTGCCCTTGGTGAGTATTCATTATGTGTTTGTGGTTCAAAGGTTGAGGGCAGAGAACAAGTCATTTTCAGCACAACAGGAATCTTTGCTGCTGTCTCTTGTCCTTTGCCTGCCTCACTCTCTCACCCGGGCCTCCCACCTGGCCCCAACATGTCCCTCAGTATGTCTTCCTGTGAACTACATCCCTAGCCAACAGCTCACCCTTTAAAGAGGCAAGATCATAGGAAGCAAAAAAGCTCATGTTAGCTTACTGACCACAAATCAACCAGTTGACCTGGAAACATTACCTGGAATGTACAAAGACAGAGGAGAGTCTGCAAGGCTCTTATAACAGGAGTGTCACCAAAGACCCATTTTAATTCTCCAGTGACACAGGTCAGATTGTGATCCCACAAGACCCATCAGTTTGAGCAGATCTGTCCATGCACCTGCCCTCTTCCTCATCAACAAGCTATTCCCTAAAAGGACAAGTTCATAGTCAGTGCTCTGTTCCTCCACTGCAGCCTTCGATTATCACCAAGTATGTAACACAATGGCCAGCCTTCATTTTAATATGATTTGCCAGGGCCAGGGCTAGAGTGGGGTGAGTGAGGCACCTGGGGTGCAGAATTTAAGGAGGCACCCACTCTCAGGGCCATGTAAGTGCCTTACCCTAATCCCGGCCTTGCAATTTGCACTCTGTGAAGTAGTATCAATTTAACTTCTTCCTATGGACATGTACGGTTCTTCTGATTTGAAGGGGGAGGGTAACTCCCTATCTGTTGTTGCACCAAATGTTTCATTGCCATCAGTTTTTCCATGGTTCTAAACCTTTACATGCCTATACATCAAAGACTCTTCAATATTTCCAGAAAACATGGCTGATTTCTAAGTAACCTGCTCCAAGTGGCAAGTTAGCCCTCATTTCAGTAGGAATACTGACAGAGACAGCCCTTCAGCGAAACAGTGAATGAGCTGGAGGTCTGTCATCGGCATCCTCTGTCTCTTCTTTCTGCTCCATTCCCCCAGACCTTGCTTCTTGGTACCAACTCTCCTGAATGCCTCCTCGTTTGTCCTCCTCCTTGCTACGGAAAGCATGCTCTCAGGAAAGGAGGAAATTCCTTTACTTTGAGATTATAAGGCTTATTGAAACCTCTTTGGAGGGTCACTTGCATTTTAACAGGGAAAAAGCCTTAAGCCAAAGGAATGATGTTCTACTTGTAGAATTTTAGGCCTCTGTCAGTTACAGAAGTGTATTTTTCACCATGGAAAGGTCAAATTCACTGATAACTAATTCCCAAATATAGAAAATACCTTAATCTCCTGGAACTATCTGAGTAAATTGCTGATGGTCAATTAAATTCTCCTGATTCTCAGTGCTATTCAGTATGGTTTCTACCAAGGGAGTCTCAGAAATGGCTACTCAAGACACTTAGAAGGCCTAGATAATTCTTGTTGTACCTTAACATTTTTACACAAATGCAATTAGTACTACTTATCATTTGAGTAAAAAACACAAGGATTTAAAGAGTTTGTGAAAATGTGTCTTGTTTATGAAAGGTGCAACTGTCCAGTAAGTGCCAGATCAATGTCAGCCATCTGGTATCAGTGGTGATTATTAAACTTCTTCATGGTGCAACTTTACTGCACGCAGCCTCGGGCCTAACCCTTACCTTTTTTGTGTGCTACCACTTCCTCTTGGTGTGAGAATGAGACCAGATCTATTCCAGAGCACGGTCCCTCCAAAGCCTTTGTGTGTATTTCAGCTATAAGTGACTAAACTATTATGGATTTAAAACGATGAGAGTGAGAAAGAGATGCAAAGAGCTAACTTTGTGAAAGGGCGGCAAAAATGATAAGGATTTTAACAAGGAGCCGAAATAAATTTTTTAATAATCTGAAACATTTTGTAGAGGAATACAGTAGGAAATGGTCATAGGCACACATTTGAGGCGCTTTTAATAAGTTTAGCAAAAAAATTTGCATAAGTAATGAGTTATGTGGAATAGGTATCTACTTCTGTTCAGTAAAGCCCAAAATCTAGGCCAGTGGTTCTCCAAGCATGGTCCCAGGACCAGCAGCAGCAGTATCCGAATAGTGTGTGTCTGTGTGTGTGTGTGTGTGTCCTAGTGCTGTTACTTCTTCAAGCTCCTGAGTCCCTATAGCCACGACTCCAAATGATTCTAGCCTTTCCTATCTTTTCTGCTGTCATTACATTACGTGCTCAGTCTCCGGCCATGTGACTTCTGTTACCATGTTCGTCAGATACTATGTTTATTTGGTGTTAAGTAATTATCATATTGAATCAACTACTTGCTCAACCTGCAGAAACTTTTCATTTGACTTAGCCAGCACATCTGGCCTGTTTTTGGTTTAAAAACAATTTCTTAATCCACAAATAGGAAAAAGAAAAGGTGTTACATTTGTTTGATACTGCCAACCCTTAAATGTCTATCTTCCCTGTGGTGGCTGTTCTCTAGGGAGGTTCTTACAGAAGTAGATTTGATTTTTAAGATTTTGCATATTTGTGGAATTTGATATCAACAAATCTGCAAGAAACTCTGAACTGCAGCAACTAGTTAACTACTCTTTCTTTATTCCTTATGTGGTGTTGAGCTCTTTTTAATGTCCAATTTTACAAAATGTTCTGCATGCAAACGCAGCAGTGTGCTCATTGTACAAGTCACCAAACACTCATCTCCTCCTCCATATGTATGATGGTGAAGAAATAGCAACATGTATGTTCTTACCTCTCCTAATCAATTGTAAATTACAAATCTTTTCATTAATTTTTAAATGAGATATATTTACTCTGGCTAGTAGTTGAAATTTAATTCTTTTTATTATATTTCATTGCTACTTTTTTCTACTGACTCCAGAGCTTACTTTGGGGATTATTTCTTATTTTTAGATTGTTGTATTGATCTTATTTCTATATTTATCTGTAGTCATGGAATGTTAGTGCTGAAAGGGACCAACCTCTCCTCTTACAGCTGAGGAAACTGAGGCCCAGAAAGTTAAATAACTTACGCAAGGTCATGCAGTGGCAGGGCCCAGCCTCAGTCCCAGTTCTCCTGCCTCTGGGCCCAGTGTTTTTTCATCCAAATCACTGCATTTATGGAAGACCCACAGCTGGCTTCTACTATTATGACACATGAATTTCCCAGGTATGTCAGTGAATAATACATATGCTTTAAGGAAAATGTTCGTGAATCCAAAGACAAATCTGATTTTCAGTATAGAAACATGCATTTCCCTCCAAATTAAATATATATGCCCTACTCTTTACAGTGGATGTTTTCTCTAAGAGTTATTTGAAAAACTGAATTTTTGTAGATCAGATTCCATGTTTTAAGAGAGAAGCTGCTTACAGAAAGGCATCTTCTGGTGACTTCTTTAAAAAATGAAAAATGCTCTTGTCCACATCCCTAATGCCTCTCTTTAAGTGTGAACTTTTGTAAAGTAG